>VZRO01006548.1:396213-479769 GCA_013397915.1 Daphoenositta chrysoptera
AGCGGCAGGAACGAGCGTGTCGCTCGCTGCCGATGGTGGGGATTAGGAAGCTCCGGGTCCAGCCTCCCGTCAGGCGTGTCCGCCTCTCGGGGAACCCTGGCAGCTGCCTCTGGAGAACGGGGAAGGTGTGGGGGCCGCAGGTGTTAAGCGCTTCGCAGTCTCCAGCCGAAGGCTCTTCGATTGGAGAAAGAAAAACAACTGGGGTTATCAACGGTTGAGGCCAAGTGAGTTGTCCAGGGAGATGTTGGAAGTGAATAACAGGGCTGGGAATTAAACTGGAAATGAAAACCCTGATTTCAATTCTCTTCCAATACAGTAGATCTCCCACCGCTCTCCCCCTCCCCCCCGCCCAATGAAAAATACCCATCCATAAACTGTATGCCATTCTATAACCTATTTGTGTGGGGTTTTGAGCTGTGTTTTGATATCCTCCCTTCTCCTCTATTGGAGATAGATATCTCGCTGGAGTGACTGGCCAGCTGTATCCCAAGCTGACAGGTTCTTTGAGCCTTCCATAAATACCCTGCTTCACCTTCGGTATCGTTCAAATCCCAGTGCTGCAAAGGAAGTGAATGGAGAGGCTTATGCAGCTCTACAGTCACAGACCCGAGATGATGCAGAGCCTAGAGGGTTAAAGCAACAGGATGAAGTCAGCACAAAGCAGCCCACAAGGACTGGCAAATAAATAAATCATCCTAACTACGCTATTATTATGGCTTGCCTGAGGTTCATTGTCTCTTTCTTTCTTACCTGAATGTCTGTTACATTTTTCTCCTTGTTCAAGAGAAGCAATCAAAAGAGACTGTGAGCAGTAAATGGCTCCTGCCCATTTTGGATGTTGCTAAAAATAATACCTTACCTCTCCATATCTAGAGGTCAATTGAAAAATCAAAATAATGAGGTAAGCAATCCTGCAGACTGTTCTGTTGAGGACATTTCTTGCATTTCTTCCCAAAAGGAGAATATAAAACTATCTGAACATACATAAAACAAATTCTCTTGCATTCTGTTTGCAGTTCAGCATCCTCCTCTGCACTTATGGCTGTAGTTAGTTCAGTGAGGCTTCCTTCCCCAGGCACTTGGAAATTGCATTTCTCAATACAGCTTTATAAGACTGGCAGATGTGTTCTGCACAATTCTATCATATCTCCTAGCTCTTGGGCAGATAAAATTAGCTTTGGTACAGCTAAGAAGGAGATGATGTGTTTAAAGTACTGCAGTTTGGGTACATGTCTGTACCTGCTTCCGTTTGTCTTGAGGGAAAGTAGGTAGGTTGTGCTTCAGTAAATTTTCTATGAAATGGGAATAATGTCCTATTTTCTTCACAGGAAGGAAGCAAAGGTGGGAGGGGTACATATCATCATTATCTTTTATGGTAGAATTTTTTAAGTTGATACATTCTTCAAGGCACACAATAGTCACTTAATGTTCCTCTTGCATTGATTCACAGGGATAGCACAAAAACATCCAACACATTGACTGAAAACAAGGATAAATTTTTTGTATCTCCACTGAATCTTCTCCCTGAGGATTTTAAAATTTTCCAAATTAATTCTCAATATCCAACAGACTTCTTCTTTTTTTTTNTTTCCTGTGACAAAATAGGTTCTTCTGCTGTTTCTAAAGATTAGTACATATAATTGACTAATGGAAAACATTCCGTATAATGTCGGTCACTAATGGTATAAAGCAAGCAAAACCAAGATGCACAAAGGAATATTTCTGGAGACCTTTCATTTAACTTTTGAGGGAACAGTACCATTTCAGGAAAATTCAGAGTGGTTTGCAGACCATTTGGAAAGGCCAGATTTGACAAATCAGTGCCAGTACTTCAGCTCAGTTCCATGACCAACATGCTAACGACATCACACATTTTAATAGACACAGCAAATGTGTCACAGAAAATTTAAGTGGATTGCCTGTATCTAATCTACTTACTACGAGACTTTTAGCATAAGAGTAAGAATAAGAGTATTTGGATCATTACAATATTTGGTCAAAAATTAATAAAATGACCAAGGTCTGAGTGCCCACCTCACCATCCTGTATCAACTTTTGGCAAAATCTCATGATGGGTTTGATCTGAGAAGAGTGAAAACAGGCTTTTCATAGTTTGTGTATATATCTTAACTTTTTTGAAACTGTTTTCTTGACTATTCTGTTAGTGTTAATCCTGTTCAAACTCAGTCGGTTTATTAAATTGGATAAAAGTGGAGAGCACAGAATAAGCATGTGAAGTTAGGGGAATATTTGTGTGTGAGCAAGGAGATATGAGTGTCTAAAGCTTCCACGGGTTTTGCAGAACCAAACGTTTCTGTACCAGGTACACTTCTCCCAGCTGTCTTTCTCAGTTCAGTACTGCTTTTGAACAATCTCTTCAGTCCACCCTGGAGAAGATTCCTGTTTTCCCTGCTCCTGGCTGACGCCTTGAGCTCATTCCTGGCAGGCCCTGGAGGCTGCATCTTGTGATTGTTCCAGTATCCCGCATCCTAAAAGATGCACATCTGTTGCCTAAAAGACTAAACAGCCATCTAGATAGGCAAACAATAGACCACTCACTCATCTTGCAGGTGGCACAATGACCAAATTGCTCTATCATTCACCCATGCAGCCTAGCAATGACCTTGTGTAACAAAACAGTATCACCATTTCATCTTGAAATCCTCCACCCCACCCTTAGGAAAGAGGCCTATCTGTAAACATTTGCATTTTTATCAGCTCAAAATTCTTTCTCTTGACTGTTCTGGAGCTGAGGATTTGTGCATAATGTGCTTCCCCTCGAGAATGCATATGATAATTTCAAATAGTTGATTTTATTTTCTCTATTCAATTTCCCTCTCAACAATTTTGGATATTTTTTTTTTTCTTGAATTGAGTTTTATGTTTTACTGTGTTACTACAGGATCAGGAGGGTGAAAGATCAAAAGAATAAACAAGCAATGTGAGGAGTAACAGTTATTACACACACCAGTTTTCATACATTGTACAAGAAATATATCAGAAAAAGATACAAGGGAATTAATATGTTAACTGTTTCTTCTTTGCTTGTTCTTTTCAGGCAGCTCTGCAGCCCAGCAACATTACAGTCCCAGAGCAGATGAAAGAGTAGAAAGGTATTTCATGAATAAGGGCACGATGTCTACATGTAAATTTAAAAAAAAATCCAACAAAGCATAAATCCTGGAATTGATGGAGAATTTCACCAGTTAAAGGAATTCGAGCAGGCATGAGAGAGAAGGGGAAAATAGAGCAGGGTGGGTGGGATAGCAATACATCTATACACATCTATAAAGAGCAGGAAAAAATAAAACCATTTGGGAAGCCTTTCATGATAAAACATAAACCATTAGAAGGACGTATGGATGGTGATGACATAGTATGACCATGGCTGCCTCTTAGAAAGTGACAAATGACTGGGGAATGGATGTGTGCTATCACTCAGTAAATAATTACTAAAAATGCATCTAGTGAGCACACAGCTACCTCCACGGAAGTGACTCTTCCTATGCAGTACTAACCCAGTTTGGAGCTGATACTTTCTCCCCCACGGCAAATTCATTCTTGAGTTCCTAAAGGATGGCCAGAGTTTCAAGTAAGGCTGTCCTGGAAGCAGTTTTGTCCAGTTGACTAGAAGGGTTTGTTAAAAGTAAGCTACTGTTTCCATTTCCCAGGAGCTGCTGTTAGACATCAACTCCTTGGTATGGACACCCATTTGTCTTGCAGCTCATCTTTCACCCCAAGATTCAAAACGTAGGAGTGGCCGTTTTACTTACCAAACTACACAAGTCCTTTTGGGGGTTCATGGTATGTACAGTTCTGGATTGAAATAAAAATGTCAGTTCATTAGATTTATGATACTGTGCGTGCTTTTACATGTGTTGCTTTTTAAGCCTTCTAACTCGTCTGATGACATTGTGGCCTTATCTTTGAGACCCTCTTTTCAGCTGATGTTTGTGAGGCTTCACTGATTTCACTCCTTTTTGTGACCTATTCCAGTTCATCCTGACTGAATATCTGGTTTGTAAATGGTAATGTTGTGTTCCTTTCCTCTGTGATCAAGTGACAAGGGGCTTATTCACTTTTCCTCCTCTCCCCAAGATAAGAAGCAAAAGGGCTAACCAAGCTATCTCTCTCAGATGCTAACATCAACAACACTGACCGGTCTGAGTCACACTCCTGACTCACTAAAGTTGGTCTTATGAAGAGCAAATGTAGCCCCTCCCTGATCTCATCAGAGCTGGGTAATTTTCTTACGGAGAAAACTATGTTGTCTCTTAGCAATGCTAGTTCAAAGTCCCTTGGATAAGAAAAGAGATAATTCAATTAAGCTTTAGGTTCCTTCAGCCAACATTAGCATTTCTGCCCGTTGGTGATTGTTCAAGATGGGTTTGAAACATTTAAGAGTCATTAGAGGTAACAGTTCGCATTCTGCATTTCTTTTAAGGAGGAATAACAGAAAACATGCACTACCTTATTTCTACTATCTTAGTCAACAATTAATCATTCAAATGATAAATGATGACCAGAACATAGGGGAATAAACTGTTTACTTTGTTAATCACATACAGCTTTATATCATCTTGTCTAGTTTTAAGGTACTAAGAAAATTATCCCACCTACCTAAAGTTGCATTTAAAGAATATTGCTAATAACCTACTTCACATGCATTTTTTAATAGTTTAAACCTCTGGGGTCAGCCTTGGAAGACTTATTCAGAAATAATCTTTTTCAGATTACAAATACAGATCTGAAGATTATCAAGGTCAAAATTTGGGTTTCTATGAAAAGGTGAGGATATGAAGTATCTGGTATCAAAGCTTAGAAACAAGTCACTCTCAACAATAGTATAAATTATAGCAAAAGTATTTCGAAAAATGTTTATACTTGTGTATATATAAAATCAAGTATGCTTACCATGTTTAAATGTTGACTACGGGCAGTCAAAAGAAGAAAGTCTTGCCTTGGGTGCTGTCTCTATTATCAGGTAATAATAGAATCATAAATATTAAGGTAAGTGGAAACAAACTTTTAACTTTATTATCATGAATCATCAACATTCAAGAATGTTGCTTGTCAACTCATAAAAATGAGGAAAATTAAGTTCTTGTAACATAAACTACATTTCTATTATATACTAGTAGAAAAGATCAATAGGATTTTCCTCTAAGTTTTCTTTTGTCAATATGATAACATGGCAGCCTTGTCTTGAGATACTGGAGCTTGAATATATCATGTTTTGGGTACATCTAGTAATAGTACTGCTGTAGGTTATCTTCAGGCTACAACACGTTGGGCAGCAGTAAAGACAGTTTGTTTTGGGAGAGAAGTGGATTAAAAGAATAATATTTTGTACGTGACAGCAGTCCAAACATTGACAATTTTGTTATCTTCAGTTCTGACTAGATTCGGTGAGAGCTGCACATGCTTAATAATGCCTATTTTAGTAAAAATATCTTGGATTACTAGAAGGTATTTTAAAGTGAATACATGTAAAAAGCTTTTAGATCTATTCAATATTAGATTTGCAGTAAAACTTAAATTTGTTTATTTATTGTTTTTCACTCAGCCTGATGTTAAAAACAACCAGGCCATTTTCACTGTTCAACTAGTTCTCAGTGCCTGCCACGTTCGAGCTCCCAAGGCCTGGCAGTGCCTTTTTTATGAAGCCATACCCTCAGAAAGGCCCACCAGGACAGCAGAAAGGGCCCACAGCTGGACTGTGAAACCACAGATTGGAGTCATTGTATGAGATGTCCTTGACAGCATCCGTAGTGGCCTTTAAAAGTGCTGCAAGAGCAGCTGGCCATAGGGAGAAAACAGCTGTGGGTCCTGTAAGTGATGTGGTGCACGGAGTTTGCTAAGAACACGGTCTGAGTTGCAGGGTTGAAGGGACAGACTCTCACTGAGACCTAAGCTTTGATCTTTGTAATCACTGTATGTTTATCTGCCTCCGACCTTTATGTGGTTCTGTTTAAGTTTGTGATGCTCTGGCAAGGTACAGGGAAATGTAAGCACTTGGAAAAAGGTCAAGAATCCCCCTCAAAAATAGTTTTGGTATGAATAAACAAATATAAAAATATACAAATACATATAGAGATCTTGCTCAAGAAGGAAACTCTAATCTAAAATGATGTCCAGCTAAAACTCTTGAGCAGTATTATAATTAGAAAAAAAAAAAAAAAAAAATTGAAAATTGTAAGACAACAGTAAATGACCACAAATTCTGTCAGTATTAGAAAATCCACCTTGTTACCTAAACCAAAATTGTTCCTTTCCTTGTTGTTTCTTTCCTCATGCATATCCCTATCCATTTTAGTTTTGCTGTGAAGGCAAGCAAAAATATCCTTTTTAAAAAAAAAAAAAATTAGGAAATCTGATGGTTTTAGATGGGAACCATGCAAAATGTTGTTGGGTTTTGTTTGTTTATTTGTGGTTTGTTTGTTTGTTTTTAAAAAGGAACCAGAACTCTTATGGTAAACCATGAATGTTAACCATAAGAAATTAAATCAGCAGGAGTTAATTAAGGCCTCTACAGCCAGAAAAAAGATAGTGTGGTTCAGATAAGGTTTGTTTGGGTTTTTTTTTCTTTTCCTCTGATCTATTCCTCTTTTCTAAATTAGATAAAAAACTCCATGAAACATTAAATTGGCAGGCAAGTAAAGCTAAGATAAAGCACCTTTCCTAAACCCTTAATGCCAGGAAATTCAGAGATGTAGCTATAACAATACTCTTATCCCATACTACACACACTTTTTCTGTGTGGAGTTTCTCATTGTTGACTGAGAAAAAAAATCGCATGATTTTTTGCCTCCCTTCAGAATTTTTTGTTTTGAGGCTGAGTGGTTTACTATGATATTTCTATTTTCTCCTGTAATGTGTTCTGCACATTGGGGTGTATTCTTATAATATTTTTGGTTTTATGGTTGACAAAAGTAAATACAATGTCACGAGAAAAATCAATGAATATAATATATATCTCACACTTGTATTAGATGGGGCTTTTTAAAAATCATTCTGCTGCAAGCTCCAAACAGAACAGGTATGTAGATTAACTTGAACTTGTACGTGCCTTTGCAGGTTTAGGACATAAACTGCCTAAAGGAACTAATGAAACTGTATTACTTGTGCTGTGTCAGGGAGTTTCTTTATCTCTTTCAGTATGGACGTTGTCTTCCATGTGCAATATTAAAAAACATTTACCAGAACTCCAGTTGGTCCTTTGAAACTTTAAACAAGTGCACTTATTTTGCCATCCTTACAAGAAAAAGGAATGTTTGTTGGGGTGTTTCTCTTAATATATTTTAACTTTATTGCAGTCCTGAAATACATTGAAGAAGCAACTGGTCTGAATCCTCATAGTGTGTGTCATTTTCAGCAGAGTTAAAAGGATCAGCAAGTATTTTTTAAAATAGAAATCACCAATCAGGTCCAACTTATTTTGTTGTTCAACTTCCCCACTTTTTACCTATGGTCCTCTGGGTGGAAAGGGTGAACAACTTTGCTGAGTGCTCACCTCTTTTCTGAAGTGGTAGGAAGGAGGGAGGAAGGAAGGAAATTAAATAACGAAGTCCTGATTCCACACACCCTTACTCAGCTAGCACTTTGTATATGTTGACCTATTGGAGTATAGAGATTTAGAAAGAAATTTATTAATTTTTCAGAGTAAGGAGAAATTAGAGGGGTAATGGATCTCAAGCAGCTCCTGAGTCATTGTATCTTAGATATTCATTAGTGGGCTGGTGCAATCCAGCCATTTCCTACTTTTCAGGGCTGTCTTTAGAGGAACTCTATTAGTCTACAGGAATTAAAAACTGATCAAAAATATATTAAGCATATAAAATGAAATAAAAAATTTATAATAAATAATTAATCATATAAAATGCATTCACCTGTTTTCCAATTCCTTTAGTTTGTATTTTCAACCACAGTGAAATAAGAGGTGTAATACCTCCAAATGTATCAAAATTATATGTCAAAAATATTTTATTAGTGTTTAAGACAAGTGTTTCATTTTTATGCCATAATCTATATGGTATAGTATGTTTCCACTTAGCTTTAGTGACACAAATTTTGGGATATTGTTGTTATTGTTCTTCTTATTATTTGGTTTTAAACATGACTCATGAGGTTTCTTTATGCCACTTATACAATGTTTCTTCTTTCCTGATAGTGACTATCTGTCCTCTACTTTTGGCATGCTTTTCTATTGTTATTTCTAAATTGTGTACATTTAGCTGATGACTGGAGGATCTGTTTAATAAATACAATGATTAAAGAATAGTTGCCATATTTTTCTGTACGTTAAATGTCTTAGGAGAAATAATTGTTATTATTTGGTGCTTTCATTTTATTCTTCTACAGTGTTCTTATATTATGATACCTGTTATGCATAAAGCTGATTACAAAGCGAAAAAAAAAAAAATCAAAATATAATCAGGTGTCCCTGATGAAGGAGGAACTTTATGTTGTCAAAATCAAATGCAAGAAGGAGTAAAAGGTGATATTTGTGAAAATTGTGGAAGACATATCAAAGTTTCATGAGAATTCAGATGAACTTAAATAATGTTTATGCACATTGATAAGACAATATGCTTACTTTTTATTGTGGTTAAAAAGGCAAGAGCCTTCTAATGGATTGTCAGTGCAAGAGCTTTTAAAAAAGCTAATTCACTAAATGCCAGATAGCACCAATTTAGGTGGTAAATAAATAAAGCAATGTTCACCAGAATTAACACGGCAGAGTCAAGCTTCTTACAGTCTGAAATGCTGTGTGGAAAATATCCACATTTTATTATTGTCTTCTCTGATATTTGCTGTTCTTCATAGTTAACATTTGTCGTAACAATGGGTTTCATATTGCTTTGACAAAGAGAAGATATAATGGAAGAAAATATGTATCAACCATTTATAATATCAGTTTGTTCTCTAAGGTATAAAATTCAAGTGTCCTTAATAAAGTTTACAATCCTTTATTCTAAAGATAAAATCTAATCTATGAAGAGATATTTGTTATTCTTTGTTACACTTTAAGATTCATATATTGTTCACTCATTAAGTTTAATTTTATAAGTTAATAACAGTGCTGTATTTTTATTAATATAGTTTGATATAATTGGTACTCCCTATTTAATGATAGCATAACCTTGCAATTAAACAATTTGCATTACCCACAAAAGGTTTCCATGATTTTTCTTTTTTTTTAGTCCACTGAATTACTGCCAAATTTTAGGTGAAACTATTTGCTTTTTCATCACACTCTCATCCTTTTATTTAATGCCCACTTAAGCATTCTCCTGAATTTTGGATTTTTGATGACAGGTTTGCGAGGTTCAAAACGTTTGATTTGTTGGGCACTGCCCTTTGAAAATGGAAAACACATAAGAAAAAATAATGTTGTCTCTGAAGACTTGAATCAAATATAAGTTGTCTTTCATAGCCAATATAAACACATGAGGGCTATGCCCCTGCAGGATAATGAGGAGATGCTTTATAGGACAAAAATTCAAATTTCTATTTTTGATGATGGATGGTTGTCTTCCTTTAATTGTACCTGTCTTATGAAATAAATCATGAGGTCTTTTACTATTAAGTTTTATAATCTCTCACTACCAACTTACGCAGTCATTCCAGTGTCCTGTCTGTAGCTCAGTGTCTGCTCAGGGAATCTGTAATCAGCACCACTTGTGTAATGGTGTGGAGAGCTGTGTCTTACAGCCTTACAGCCCATCTGACAGAGACCACTGCAAATTTCTGAGGTTTGTCAGACGCTCTCTCCCTGTATGTTGTCAGAGCTGCTTTAGCCATGAAAAACCTTTTTCTCCTCTAGCAGCTTGAAAATCTTTAGAGTATCCCCCTTAGGAGAGGGGACTGGTACAGTGTGATGACAACATCCATCAGCTCCTCTTCAGAAAAAACAACAAACCTCATAGTTCAGGTGACATCACACTGAAGAGCTTTCAGGAAATTCTTTACTAAAAACTATCTGCCAGATTGTTTATGCTGTGAGGGAACAAATGGTAGGGAAAGAATAAGGCAAGGACTGACAAAGCATACAGACCTAAGTCTTGAAAATGTAAATCCAGTGTCTACCAGAGCTGTATGAGGGTAGCAAATCACATTATGTTTCACCCTTACCTCTCCTGAAAATGTCCTCTCCTGAAGCTGAGAAGGAAAACTCACCTATATTCCATTTGACCATAACAATTGGTTATTTATAAATTCATTGCTATTTTACTTGTACCTATTCATATTCATAGTTCTTCAGTAGCCAACGAACAGTAACCAAAACACATACATATCAACACAGTTTACCTACTCCAACTTGAAATGTTTGCTAATGGCTAGGATGGGTTCTTAATTATATTTTTCTGCCTTTTGTCCAGTTTTTACATCAAATACTGCATATTACATCCAGATTTTGATAATGTAAGGCACTACTTTGACCAAATTGCCTCTATGGGTAAGGCAGAAACATTTTTAATTTTCTAGGGCAATTAATTAGGCATCCACACTGTCACTCCCACACTTAAATTAATCTCCATATGTTCCGTTATCATAGGGGAAAAAAAAAAAAAAAAAAGAAGGAAGAAACTGAAATAAAAACTCATAGCCACAATTCTGCAATGTATTTTTCAGACACCTAAATTTCTGTCAGCTCACTGGGAACTCATAACCTCTTTATTACATGCTTAGCTAATCAGCACACTTCATAATTTCCACGCAAACAATGCCTCTATCACTTTTCATCATATATTTAAAATAGAGGGGGTGAGGTGGAAAAAGAAGTGTCACTAATGAGATTTTAGAACTTTTATTACATGCAGTTTAGGATAGTTACTATTTACCGTGAAATACTACTTTTGACTTAAATAGTACTTCCCAAGTTACTTGTATTGTGATATATTGTCTTTGGTTCATTTAACTTCTTGTTTCATTTCCTTGCTAATTTGGAAAACAAAATCCATACTTGCTTAGTAATTTTTCAGAATTGCCAAAGTTCTAATAGGTCTTGTTGGATCCCTTTTTAAATTAAGTGTCTTGTGTGATGGGTAGACTCCAGTGAAAAAAGAAATATGGAAAGCACATATGAACAACTGAAACACTTTAACACTGGGAATGTTAAGAACTTGCAACTAACGAACTGTAGCAATATTAATCTGTGCTTATGTATCCTTGGCTTGATACATTTGTTTTCTCTATGCAACATTCCTGTGTTTTAAGGCATTAAAAGTGTTGCCAGCCAAAAGTTCCCACCCTTGCCTGCAGTGTTTCAGTTGCACGAGATTCAGTCTGGCAGATCAGTCCATACGAGGAGACAGAATTTCCTGTTGCACGGGATGGGGCTCGGATGGAGTTACTCTTCCCCATGGCAGCTGCCCTGGTGCCGTGCTGAGTGCTGGTGCTGGAGAGGTGTTGATAACACACCCGAGTTTTGGCCACTGCTGAGAAGCACTGGCACAGCACCCAGGCTGTCTGTCGAACATTCCCCCTCACCAGCAGGCTGAGGGTGGGCAAGACCTTGGGAGGGGACACAGCCAGGACAGCTGACCCTGACCAAAGGGATATTCTGTAACTTGTGGCATCTGCTCAGCAATGAAAACTAAGGGAAAGGGGATGGAGGCATTTGTAATGAGGTTTGTCTTTTGGAGAAACTACTACACATATGAAGCCCTACTTCCCAGGAAGTGAATAGACATCTCCTGCTGATGGGAAGTAAAGAAATATTTTGTTTTCCCTTGCTTCTGTTCATGGCCTTTACTTTTGCTTTATCAACCCTGAGATTAGCTCAGTTGGTTAGGGCATGATGCTAATAATGTTAAGGTTGTGGATTTGATTGCTATATGGGCCATTTACTTAAAAGTTGGACTCAGTGATCCTTTTGGGACCCTTTCAACTCAGAATATTCCGTGATAAACTGACTTTTCCTGACCAGTGAGGTTTTTTCCACCTTTTTTTTTTTTTTTTAATCTCTGCCCTGCCTTGCTGAGGAAAGGGGGGGGTAGAGTGACTTGGTGGGCACCTCTCATCCAGCTGGGGTCAACTCATCACAACCATACAGGCACAAATCTTTCACGCAGGCCTGCCCAGCTAGCGAGTCACAGGCTGAGCCCTCCTTCTAGGCTGGTGCACACATGTGTTTAGGATGCTTACTACACAGGCCTGGCTGTGATAAGGAGTTTTCTTCTCCCAGCCTTTGGAAAGGAGTATGACGAACAAATCCTAACCTTCTTCAGAGGCAGTTGAATCATACTGGTTCATTCTTTGCTCTACAGCACTCCAGTGCATAGTAGGTACTTGAAACCCACAGGTTCAAGTACCCCATATGAACCCTATATGAACTTGTTGACCTGCAGTATTTTATAGTTTCAGTAAACAGAACCACATCAGGGAGGAAAGAGTTCAAGGCTTTACGTAAAGTTCTGCTTGATATGCCTTATCTGTGACAGGGAAGTTCTGTGATTTTCCCATCTTTCAGGTTTCATTTTTAACTTCTGTGTTTTCTTAAGTCTCGTGATCTTATTTCTTACTTAGTTTAATGTTTTCTTCCAGCCACTACTTTCTTGCGTTTTTATTTCCAACCAGGTCATTTGTCAGGTGTAGCATTAGGACCATTAGGACAGAAGAGACTGTTTACTTGTAGCCATGCCTGTGCTTTTTTTTCCCCTTTTCATTTGTAGAGATTGAAGAAGGATGATAGAATTTAATCAGTTATGTCTAAAAGCAGGCCCTTCCTTCCCCTCCTTCTCCTTCTCCTTCTCCTTCTCCTTCTCCTTCTCCTTCTCCTTCTCCTTCTCCTTCTCCTTCTCCTTCTCCTTCTCCTTCTCCTTCTCCTTCTCCTTCTCCTTCTCCTCCTCCTGTTTTTCTCTTTCATCCCACGCTTCCTCCTTTCCTCTCTTATTTTTTTTTTCTTCTCTCCTTCCCTATCTGTAGAACCACTAAGGAATTCAGTAAGATTTCTGAATTGATTGTAACTATATAACTAGACAATAAAATAATTGTTCTTTTGTGTCAGGGCAAATAAAAAAGACATTTAGTGAGAAAATTTCCATGGAAACAATATTTTAGTGGCAATGAAAAATATTTCTCACCACAACATGCTAAAAATAATTTCACAAATAACTTCATAAAATTGGACAATTTTTTTATTGATAGCATGGCAGGAAAACCATTGTACTTTTCATCTGGAGGATAATATGCCTCATTCTGAGTTCTGCATCACTAATTCTTTAATAGGATAGCTTTGCATTTCCCAACCTGCTTTTTAAAGCCTATTCTGATGTTAGTTATTCCTATTCATCTAGACAGAGGAATTACAAAGCAAAGTGGACTACAATGCATTCTTGGTTGCTTGTGACTTCCCAGATTCTGCATTGTCGTTCTTTCACAGCAATCTTAAGATCAATTTCCCTGGAAAAGAGCAAGCAGCTTGCATGTGCACATTCTTTGCTATTGCAAGGAAGCTATGTCTTCTTTTACCCTACTTACAATTTTTACAGAAAGAAAGGTTGATTGACAGTTTCTCTATGAGGTACAATAGAGCAGTTAAATTGAATAAGAAGTCCTTTGTGAGAACTCTAATTGTACCATATATTCTGCTGCTTCTATCATTGGGCTTATGAAATTCCCTTCGGGATCTCAGTTTTATGTTAGTATCTCCAATAGACACATACATTCTTGTTTTTTGGTTTGGTTTTCTTTTTTTCTGCATTTGATTTTCAAGTACAAATATAAAAGCATTTATCTGCGATCATTTGTGTCTCTAATACTACAAGGTGTACACAACTGGTTTGTGGACTGCAACTCTGTTGTGTCTGTAAGGGTTGTATGGTCATACTTGTTTTCCCATAGTGCTTCACTGTTTTCGTGAAGTAAAATTTCAGTGGAATTATCTGAATAGTTGGTTTGTGTAGCTAACTGAAACATTGTAGTCTAGAGGAAGGAGATAGTTTCTGTGGAATAAAGTAGAACTGTACATATTACTTGGTCAACAGATTTGTGTAGCAGGGTTTTGTGGTCATCTGATGGGTCTTTTCTGACAAACAGACTGGAAGGCTTAGAACAGAAGAAGCTAAAGTAGATACAAACACCTTTTCATTTTTGTCAGCCTATTTAAGGAGAAATTGTCTGCAAGAGCAGTTTGAAGAAAGAGAAAATGTTCCTGTCTTGTTGCTGACTGCTGGGTCCTCAGGGTTTTCAGGATGTATGGTCTTAGAAGTCCTATATGCAGACCTGCTACTTATATAGTAATCTCTGACTAAGTGTTTTCTCCTTTGAGCAGGTGAAATTGTGTGCTTGTAAAAGTCTGCAGAAGGGCAATTGCTCATAATTATTTTGTGGGTTTTTTCTGAGAAAAGGTGTGTTTAAGCTTATGGTGGTAGTTGGAACTGAATCTTAAGTAGATGCATTTGGGTTTCAGCTCCTAGAGGAAATATTAGATAGTTGGTCTATGTTCTTAACTGGAAAAGTAGCACTTGGATTCCACCCAGACAGTGGAGGTCTCAAAATGGGAGTCACTAACTGCATCTCCTCAGTTACATGAGAGTGTTCACAACCAGGCACTTTATTGGGTGCTGTAGTGGAGAACAACACAGGCTGTGCTCTTGGTATCTTCTCTGCCAAGGACCTGCTCCTCTGTGGCTATTTGGGAATCACTCCCAAGAAGAAGTATGTTACCAGCTTAAGTGCCTTAAGACATGACCTGTAAAAAATTAGGAAACTATCACAATTCAAGTACGTAAATACTCAAACACAAACAAAGCCTTTAGGAAGTTAGGGTTAATAGACAAAGACTACATATTCTCCTCCAGTCATATGATGGTAAAGCAAATTTAATGTTCTTTTGAACATTAAATTATGGAAAAAATAGTTTGAGATGTAAGATGGGACACGCAATAATGAAATAATGATAGCTTTGTCATGTTGATAAGAAAATGATTCTATAAATCAATGCATTTTTCTTCAACGTTTTATCCATCTATGTAGTAACACTTACTTTTAGATCAATGCAACTGAAAGTTGAATATCTGTGATATATTTGTGTACTAGTGGGAAAGAAAAGACCTAAAATTTGTGTCCTGAAGAAGAAACTGAAACAGAACTCTGAAATGAAAGTTTGACTGAAATAACAGATCGGAGGGGGAGTACATACTCTTACTTAAAACTTTCAGACAGAATGAAGTGAACACAAGAGCTGAGATCATTGAAAAGGGCCAATAGAGAAGTGAAGAGAAAATGAAACCAGTTTTAAATGGAATTTTTAGGTTAGGTAAGGACAGCATGAAACCTTGTTAGCCGTACTGCACAGGGTTTTGTGGCTGACAAAATAGACAGGGTCAGGATCCATCCATCTTGACAGTCTGAAATGCCTCTAGTCTACTAGTGGCCTTTCCTGTAAGAGTCAATTCTTTTAAAAAATAGTCTTAATATGCAGGTTGGTTTCATGTAAATATGTTCTAATTAGGTATATCTGCATTGATTAAATTACTTTAATTTCTTTGTTCTTTGAAGTTTTGTGGCAATCTCATTGGTGATCATTCTTAAAAACACTTGCTTTGAGTAGACCATCTTCTCTACACAGTGAGTATAATAAACACCCTGAGCTTCAGCATTTGCAGTCAGAACTCCTTTTAAACGGATTTTGGAATGTCAGATTGAACATACCCTCCTGCCTGTGATCCAAAGCAGTCACCCATGTGAAAGGTTTTCAGCCTCTATTTGTTTGTGCTCTTGGCTCCACTGGCAGTGTAGGTCTTGCACAGTTGATTTAAGCTGACTGTCAATAAGCAGTTTGCTGCTGTTAAAGATACTGGTAGCAGCTTAAGCAGAATATGTAGACCACAACTTGGAAACCTTCAATTTAAGAAACTGTAACATGACAGTTACCTTATATGACATATTAAATAGTATGTAGCATGACAGACTTGAAACGGGCTTGTAGTAATGAGCATCTTATGCAATAATTATCTTAACTAGATCCCTTTCTTTGCGTTACCTGAGCCTAGATCCAGAAAAGCATATATTTATGTGTCTTCACTGATTGTTTGTTTGACCCCAGTGGTGACGTCCAGCCAAGATCTAGTAGCCATTTGCATTGCATACACCTAAGGTTTACTTTAGCAGAGTCTAGCTTCATTCTGTAAGATGTGAATGCCCTCCCCAGGGGCTAACCTTGTTCCTGTGCAGTTTGGAAAGCGGATCAATGCGGAAGTGCTATTTATAGGCTGCAAGCATAGGTAGTTAATTCCAAAATATGGAAATTCAAACTTGCCCTTTCCTGTCACCTGTGTTGTCTGTTCTTACCAGCAGAGTTCTGCAAGTGGGCGTAGGTCTGACCTGGGTGTGTTCAGAGGTTCACAGGACTGAAAGAGTCATTGGAATGCATAAATTACCAATTGGCTCCCAAATCATCTAACCCACTGCACATGTTCAGAGAACACCACTGAAGAAAACCTACCCTAAACCCCAGCTGTGATGATGAAAGGGTCCCCTTTAACTGCTAACCTGATGGTTAAACCTCTCACCTGCTAGATAGGGTTTCCTTTTGTAGGAGATTTCAACCTGCTGCTTCCTGGTGAAAGATCAACCACTAAGATATTTCGTGTTGGGTCCTTGTAGCCTCTTCAGATGAAAAATAAGAACGAAAGGTCATTCTGTGGAAATGCAGAGTTCACCTAGGTGAGGTCACATCCAGGGTGCCAGCAGTGCTGGTGGGTGCCTGAACATATGTTGTGACTCTCTTCCCAGGCTGATAAGGAGAGCTCTTTCTGCTTGGTCTGCTTCATTTTTCAACTCATCCATTCTTCTCACAAAGGATATGAGACTTTCCTTGTCCTGTGTTTCCCAAAAGTGGCTTTCTTCAGTTCTTGTAATGACGAGAGGATTTTTAATTTGCTTTTAAAGTATTCTGGAATATTACTATTATTTGGGATAGGTTGGTTGTTTTCCTTATGTTTATATAAATAAGTGGTCAGTGTTTCATTCAAAACAAAAAAAAAAGCTGCGAGAAGATACAGTCCAATCTAAATGAAAGGATTGCAGGCACTTTTAACTCTCCTCCAATGTGGTGCAGATGTTGCTTGAGAGAGGTAGGTCAAACATTTCTAGAGATCTAGCTCTCCTCAGCACAGGCAAATGCTGCAAACTGGTCCCAGTGCTGCTAACAATTGTTTTGGTCCTCAGGTGCTGGCAGCATTTAGAGCCTTGGGGTAAACAAAGCTGCCAGCATTTTCAACACTGTTATCTACTTAGAGCAGACCTAATCAACACTGCTTAAAATGCTAGAGGCCTTCTGTGCTCTGGTTGTGCTATAGTTCCCAGCTTTACTGAGTAGACAAATCAGTCAAGATTTTAGGTTTTGACATAGTTTAGAGCCCTTGCAGCTTACAGAGTGTAGTAACACATTTAGCACCTTAAGAACCGGGATGATGGTGAGAAGCATAGGAGGTTTGGAAGGGATGCAAGGGGTATCATGTGGTGGGCCCTGAAGAAAACCTGATCGTAACTTTTATATCCAGGAAGGAGGCTGCTATTTGAGAATTGCCATCAATCATCCTCAATGATGTAACACAAATCTGTTATAGCAGAATAAAAATGATTATATGTATTTCTTCGATTAAAAGTTAGTAAATGAACTGCTCTTCCTAACCTTAAGCTAGATAATGAATCAGACTGCGTACATACAGTCTTGTGGATTTCAGTTGGATCAGAACACACTTTCACAGTTTTAAACAATAGATGACTTTATTAAAACTTTTTATTTGTGTTCCCTGTGTCAAAGTCTTAGCTTCTGTGACAAATCATATTTTGATTTGTAAATCCTCACATGTGGTGCTTTGCACTGTAAACCACATTTTTTTTTCAATATGCATTGAACTGCAAAGTAGAAAAAATCTTTTTAAGAGTCAGAGATAAGGAAGAAATGTTGTTATAAAGCACAACCGGAAAACTGCATGGTGCCTTCTATTGTTCCTTATATGACATAAAAATATATTTTAACATAGGGTAATAAGGACAGAAAGCTTGGTGAAGGCCCTTGATAATACCTTGACTGTCTGACTTGCTATGTTTGCTTTGGTTTTGTCTTACTTTTACTGAATATTTATTATTTTTTAATATGAATATATTAATCAATTTTATTTTAAGCTTCAGTTTCCTTTATGTTATTTGTATATCTTTCACACTATGTTTTTGTCATAGTATTATCAGAGTGTAAACTTTAAAGGCTTGAGTGTAAACTTTAAAGGCTTGATTGGAATTCTTTCTAGTTTGTTAAGTGAGATTCTTGGGAAAACTCTCAGTTCACTTCAAGTGGCATTTCTCTTTCAAGTTTAGGATAACATTCCTAAAAATGGAGATTTAGTCTACACAGAAATTATTTGTCACTGACCTTTTGTATTGCTACTCTGCCAAGTTCAAAGTACTGCAGAGTTGCCTTTTTTTCTCTTCAAGTTTAATTTGTTGCTAAGTTCCCACCACCGTATATGGTGTCATTGTTTCACTTATTCTATGTACTTTTGTGTTCTGACTGGATTTAGTGCAATGATTGAAAACAGAATAGTTCTAAGCATGCTTTCTGGGGTACTAAAGTAGTATTTAATTTCTGGCAACATATTGTAGGTATTACCTCAGCTGTGTTGCAAAAATACTTAATATGGGTAGGAGGAAGGAAGATGAGAAAGAGGCAATCTTGCTCTCCCTTACATGGTTGTAGAAGACAGACAAGGGTGTAGAAGGAGCAAATAACATCTCTTTTATAGCCTGTGTAAAGGTTTTGGTAAGACCACAGGGTAGCTGCTGTCAGTTTGCTCATCCTGAAATAGGTGTTGGAAAACAATGGAGAAGTGGGAAAAAAGGTCACTAGCTGGTCTGATGAATGAATATTTTACTTGCAAAAATGTGCACCAGTTGACTTTCCCTCCTCCTTTATTGACACAGCAACTTATCTCTTGCTGTGAGTAACAGAATGCTTCCACATAAACCCTCAAGCACCCAGAAGGTTGAGTAACTGGTTTGTTCTTCCATGCTTTGCAAAAAATAAAAAAATAAAAAAATACTAAGCATGGTTCCAAACATGGAGATCTTCCAAAGGTAGCACAGATCATGGAAAAAATTCAGGAAGAGGAAGGCGTGAACAAAAACTGGGTAGGGTAGTAAAGGTGCAGTGAGGTATTGAGTTTTAAAAAAGGCTTGAAATCAAAGAAAGATGCTTGGCTGACAATGAGTGAAATACAAAACACATTAAAGAATGTAAAAGTTGAAAGAGGCACAAAGATAAAAGCAGTGAAGAAAGAAGCCAAAGCTGAGTATAGGGACACAAAGGGTCACTTCAAGTTTTACAGTTCTATTACACTTATTATTTATGTTTTTTACCCTGTCAGAATCTCCATCTCTTCAGTTATCTAACTTTTCAGTGTCTTTCTCCACTTTAATTTACTTTTGGAATGAGTTATGTATTAAACATAAATTTCAATATATTTGTGTTTAAAGCTACTAGGAAGTACCAATTCTATTCCCTCTTTTCCCTATTCTGATAGTGGAAGAGAACTTAAAAGCAATTTTTTTCTGTCTGTTCATGAAGCCAAAATGAACAAGGTTGAGATCTGAGACTTATAACTCAGAACCTGAATAGCAACTCCTTTTTAGCCGGGGAAAAAAAAAAATACATTGATCTGAGACTTGGCTTGGCAGGTTTTACATTTTCATTAAATATTGATACTCAAACATCATCTTTGTTTACACTGCATGCTGCTTCCTCTAGGTTTTAAACAAGCTGGATTTTTTTGCAGATGGAGTTGTAGTCAGAAGTTCATAACAACTTCTTTATATGTGGTAGTTTGTCAGTGTGTTCTGAACAATATGGATATATTCCGGTATTGTTAATGAATCTTAAAAGCTGTGGGGTTTTTGATACCAGATTTCTGATTCCAGACACTTTAGATATGCTTTGGATTAAAGCACAGTCCAATAATCTGCATAAATGTTATGCTAGGTGTGGTCAATGCACTAGGATGTGAACACTGAGGACATCAACATTGGAAATGGATTTAATCTGCAGTCTTGTTCCAGTTGTTTGTATTGTGCTTGCTTTCTAGCAAAATATATTCTGATGATTTAAATGAAAAATAAAATTGCTTGTGTGTATATTTCTTAGGTTTGATTTTCTTGTTTTCAATAAATTAAAAAACTTTCTTTTGTATTTGTATTAGAGTGTCAGGAAAGGCAGAAGGAAGGCTGAGAGGAAACAATTTTAAGGTGTTTAGAAGTACCATTTTTAGCTGTTGTGAAGATAAGCAAGGTCCTGCTCGTGTGTTTAGGTTTCCAAATCAGGGTCAGATTCTGCCTCGAGGTTGTTACAACAGATAAGTTGGCTGCTGTTGGCTATTGCTGCCCCACGGATGGATGTGCAGGAACCACACAACTGAAGTCACTTATAACATGCAAGACTGCAAGCAGATTTCACTTGGGCTACAGTGGAAAAGGGAAGAGCTGTGTCCATTTTACTTCCCCATGTTTCTTCTAATGAATCGCAAGAGAAAGAATTAAATCAGCACTTTTTCATTTCTCAGTGATACCAGTCCCCTGCGAGTTCACGGGAAGGTAAAGTTCAGGATGCCTACACAGTCAGCAATTCGAGAGGCGGTGCATGTGTCATGGTGATAAAGTTTGCATGCTGCTAAATCAGCACAGATTTACATGGTTCTGACTGCCACACAGATGAGAGCATGGAGATGTATCATGAATACCTACTGCAAGGGCATATGACACCAAAAGCATGTTAGAAGGCACAGGCATATGCAACTGCATTTTACATCTTCCCATAGCCACCCACTCAAAGCTCTTCTTGCTTCCACTCTGTGCATACAATAATTTGGCTTACCCTATCGTCATCTGCAGCACCAGAGACACCTATGTCATATCACATATAACCATTTGTTATATATAGAAGATCCTGGCAGATGTTATCCACTTACTAAAAGGAAGCTGGTTGCATCTGCTGCAGTTTCAAGTTACTGAGAAACACACAGATTATACAACTGAGAAACATACAGATTTTACAACCACAGCCTCCTTTCAGAAGGCACTTGAATTGCTCTGGCCATCATCCACTTTCTGCACTCTGCTGGACTGGATCCACTGGTTTTCCCTAGGAGGACAAAACTAATCCAAGATACCTCTGTATTGTATATGTATACGTGTTAAGCAAGCTTGATGGACTATTAGAATAATTTATCAAAGGAGACAGTGGATTTTCTGTTCAGCTCTTACAGACTGCTTTTCTGTCTTATAGATACTGTAGTTCAATCAGAAGCTCTAGCCAGAAATTAGTTGGATTAAAATTGACCTAGATTATCGCTGAGAATATATTTGTTTTGTAAACAGAGTCCACGCAATAATCTGGTTATATCTAGCTGCAAAGGATAGGTAGGCATCAACGTAGTTTAAATAAAATAAATCCAAACATAAATGCAAACTGCAAAAATCATCCCTGAAGTCAGTACACCTATTCTGGTGTAAACTGGCACGGGTTTGCAGTGAATCACAAGCAAGTCATAAATACTGTTTCAAAAAGAAAGAAGTCATATGGAATATTGATATCAAAAGCAAGGAGTAAAGGTGAGTTACTATTACCAGCTCATTTTGTTTACCACAGCAATGACTCGCTATGGAGGGAAAAAATTACTTGATAGTTTCTCATGAGTAAGTTTTTCCATTGTATCTTTTATGCCCACACATAGCAATCGAAGATTCAATGAGTTGTAAAATGGTTTCTGAGATTGCATCCACTGGCAGGCTGAGGGCAGAGGTGGGTGTGTACCTGTGCTGCCTGGAGCTGAGCTCTGTGGGGCTGCCATGCAAGGTGGGATGCCAGGACACCCTGCTGCCCAGGGGCTGCTCCTGCCCTGGGCTCCAGACTGGCCCTTAGGACCCATCACCAACACCAAATCTGTTTATCAGTGCTAACAGAAACCTAACATTTGAATGCCAATTGTGTCAGTCAGCAGATCTGAGAAAAGCAAGACAAGGAAGGCTGAGTGAAATCTGGATCTCATGTACTAGGAAATATGGGCAATAAATGAATTATCTTGCACAGGAGTCACCGAAAAATGGGCTTCCAAACAAAAAGGGAATGGGTTGTTGAGTCAGTTGGACTAAATAACTGGTACAGCTAATGCTCTGAAGACCACCACCATCCCTTCCACTTCGTGTGTGTCTGACAGGGGCAGAGGGAAAGGCAGGGTGAGAGCTGGGGTATCATGCACAGAGCAGACAAATCCAGCTTGTCTGTCATCAATTCCATGTTCTTGGTTTATTTGCATGTTAGCCTTTGGCTCTAGGTTGTTTGTTTGGGGTTTTTTTCCCATTTTGTTTGACACTGCTGAGAGATATCTTGCATCTGTTTCTTAAGCTGAATGTTTTGTGGTGAGAGAATCCTCTCTGACTGCACATAACATGCAAACTCAGCAGCTCAGCTTTTCTTCTTCTCATGCTTTCCTGAAATGTCAGACAGCAGCATTCAGGTCTGTACAATGACAGGGCAGGAATCAGCCTGAAAAGTGATGCAGTTCTAGTTTCTTTTCAGCTGAGTGACTATGTGTTTGGTCACTTTTAATAGTGAATTAAAGTTTCTGTAAGTGTATGTGAATTGTGCCACCCTGACAGAAGTAAGGTATGGAAATTAATGTTCAAAGCCAGCTTGACCACTGCTCTTCAACAAAACAAAACTGTTTGATTAATCTGGGTTTACATGGCTTCATATTGACAAACAAATAAAGCTAGATTTGATAAAAACTAATATATCAGATAACAATTTTAAAGTTATAGAAGAACAAATTTTCCTGCATTATCTAATTGTCTTCATATTTCCTTACTCTTAGAAATGCATCCTAAACCATGTGATAGCAATGGGAATTTCAGTTACTGTGTGCATTACTGAAGAGAACATACAATTTTGTTTAGAATTGAGAGTAAAAATTGGTCAGAAAGCAGGGCTAGATTTGAGAGATTATGAGAAATATATTTATAGCAGTTATGTTTGACTGGCATAAACTGTATAATTGATCGATGCCCAATGGGAACACTCCTCTTTTCTGGCACGATTTACCTGCCATAATAAAAGCTATGAAGAAAGAAGTGAGACTTGAGTTGACACAGAATTGTGAGTTTGAGTGACCTCTGAATGTTCAAATGGCTCTGTCTACAACAGTATACAGTAAGTCATATATAAATTAATGTACTTTCTTGATTGCAATAAGTTCTGTGATCTCTACCCTCAGACATAAAGTCCACAGTAAGTGGCCTCTCCAGGGCAGCATGGAGGAGAGGAGAGAGAGCTGGGTCTAAAATAAAACCACAGTGCATGCTCATAGGCAAAAGAATTCAAGTTACTAAGATTTCAATGGCTTTAATGGTTTCTTTAGTCCTGAGCACTGGTGCTAGGAAGAATAGAGAAAACATGCATTGGCTGAGGATTCATTTTGCAGATGTGTGAACTCTTTTCTGCAAAATGCTGCTTGATCAGTTTTGACCGCACCTTTCCTGTCTTCTAAAAAAAGCTGAAAATACAAACGAGGAATTGTGGTTAGAAACGGACAACACTTGTTTGGTTGCATGGTTACAGGCTGTGAGCATTTAATGTCTGTTAGGGTAAATGGATTTATGTTATTATCAGCTCTCAGTGTTTTGAGAGGTTGTTTCTAGGTACATTCTAGAAACTGTTGTGTAGGTGAACAGAGATTTAAACTACGATTAGTGTTTTGCAGAACAACTGCTGAGTTTGATCAAAAAGGAAAAGGAATGACTGAAATAGTAAGTAAAGTTCTATATGCTGCAAATGAGAATAATGTTTACATTTTACTGTAATTTCATTGGGCCATTAATGGGATTTGGCTTTGCATTTTTGAGGGAAAAAGGGAATGAAAGATGTCTTAAAATAGCAACTGCAGAACATAAACTGTGCAGAACTGTCCCTGGATATTCTTAGCATCTTGAACCCTGATAACAGGGCAGAGTTACCGTATCTTCAGAACACGCCTGCCCTTTAACCATACCTGGTTTGGATGTGCTTAGCATTCAGTGTACATGATACAGCTGCTTCCACTTACAAGTATTTCACAATCTGAAAATAAAGTAAGTACCTTCAAAAAAATGGGCACAAAGAGCAATATCAGAAATTTGGCACTTGAAATGCAGTATAGGCTCAGGTATCTATACTAAATAGAACAAATTAAAATAAATAATATAGAAATAGACCTGTATTACCTGAACAGGGTCCTCAAATTATTAAAGAACCTAAGCTTCCTGGGAAAAGTCCCATGCAAGGACATGCAGTTTGGTAGTTAACACAATATCCTGTGAGGGGGAAGGGGCTACTCAGCTTCAGCTCCCCACTGGGTACATTTCAGGAGTAAAAAGTAATGTAAAATTCAGAAAGTTTCCTGGAAACAGATGATATAGTAATCCTTCAAACAATATGCTGCTGATTTAGAAACAAAATGGAGCAGCAGCTGAAATGAAAGTGAGGCAACAGGACATAATGTCACAAACACTGTTGTGTAAATCCTAATGGTATTTCCAGATTGTTCTTACCCTCATTGCAGTCACTGATAAGTTTGTTGGTTGCTCTCAGAAGGATGAATAGAAGCAGTCTGGGCTTGTAAGTACTGAACCTGTCTAGCAGAACTTTACTTCTACATCGGCTTTGATTCACGAGGGTTTAAACTATACAAAGCCTCACTAGATCCCTAAAACTTGCTTGCTAGCAGGGAAAATGTTGACTTATTATCCAGTTGTCACGTGTTCAACCATACAGCTACCAGACTTGGGGTGAAGGTATCTATCTTTTCAATCTGTCTGTAGAGAGACAGTAATAACATGGCAGTACTCTAGAACTGTCCTCTCATTCTTACTAGCACAGTAAATGGAGCATAAGTCTTTCCTCAGACAGTCCTAAAAGGGCATTTTTGCAGCAGGCCATTATACCGTGCAAACTGGTATAACACTCACTGACTGAAATAGAAATAGGCTCATTTATGCAGAAGGTGTCATTTGAAAAAGAAAATCGTCTTGCAGAAGTCTGCATTGCTGCAAAACTCTTGGGAAAAAATGCAAGCAGGCCAATAGAAAAAAAAAAGCCAAAACATTTTAATATTATTACATTAATTTTGCAAAGTATCAATGCACATACTGCTAAAATGAGTTGTAAAAGATGGGCTAATGACAAAATGATATATTAGATGATAGAATTAAAACCAGGTGCTTGCTACATTAAGAACACTTGATAGTTCAACATCATCATCTATATATTTATCAGCATAGTGACTGAGATGGCATATAATTTGCTTCTGAAAGTACTCTCCTGCAATCCTTGGGTCTTCAAAAGCCATTAAAGGAAATTAGCCACAAAAGTCTAGAGATCAAAAATAGGCTTCCAAATAGCTGGGCATGGATTTTCAAACCCATAGGTACAGTAAAACCAGATAAAAATCTTAATGTGTCCCTGCAGTTGCAATCCATGGCAAACATCAGACCTGGCAATGGTTATGTTACAACTGAAATCTATGCAAAAAATCCATACCTTTAGTAGACATTGCACATTAAGTTCAGTGAAAGTTAATGTTTTCGTTTTTTTTTTTTAAGTGGCAAAAGAGTTTTGGTTGTTTGGTTGGTTGTTTTTTAAGGAATCCAGCTGTTACTGGTACTCAGCAGAAAACGGATGTAGATTAGGAAAGTTTGTCTGCTTAATCTAGCTCTGGTATATATAAGCATGCATGTCTGTAGAGTCTGCAGTATTAAAGATGAAAAACATTTGGCAGAGAGGAGTTATCTGAAAGGGAGGTTACAGACTGCATAATGTTGGTAAAGAAAGCTCACACTGTTTATGTCTGCACCATATGGCCCATGTGTTTACGAAGTAGTTCAATACTTATCTCATTTTTACCCAACATTCTCTTCCTCTTATTCTCATCTTCACTTCCTTGTTTATTTTTTCTGTTAACATCAACAGCATTGTCCATGGATGAGACAAACATGAGAACTGGAGTTTCATATGAAGTTGAAATTCCCCTTACTGATTTTTTTAAAATTATTTTTACAATAGTCAGCATCTTGAACTACTCAGAAGTGTATACAATCTTTCAACATGTGAACAAAAATTCCTCAAACACAGCTGGTAGCTGAGTTCATTGGAGCTATGCTAAAAGGGTATAGGATCACTCATGCCTAAAGAATGAATCCAGAGGAACAAAAATGTTGTGCTAGATTATCGCTGTATCAGGTTGACAGTGAGCAGTTGGATGTTAAATGGTCAACAGTGAAGTTTAACAAAACCATCATCCAACTGAAGATGGACACTGATTCAACCAAACATCTTTGGTTTATGTCATTCTAGCTTGGCTGATGATACCTGTAGTCAGCCAAAGGAATAATGAAATCCTGTTGCTGCCGCATTGCTGTCCTTGCCTAAGAACAGTTGATTATATTTACTATCTCTATCCTGTCTTATATCAGATAGTTAAGATATACAAGCAGAAACTGTTTCATATTTTCCTTGTGCAATCCCATAGGCCTCCACTGGCACTGTTAATGCTGCTGAGAGAGGCAGTATTGGAAGCACCAGAAAGATGGAAAGCTGTGCTTTTAAACCTATATATGCATACCTGTTTTCACACTTGCATATACATCCTGGCATGCATGAGAAGATGTATCAGGCTGACAGATGAAAACACATTTAGCAGCATCAAGCTGTTAAGGATTGAGGATGAGCCAGTGGAATGCCCTGCTTGCAAGGAAGGCCGTCAGCATCCTGGATTGTGCTAGCAGGAGCACAGGGAGTAGATGGAACTGATTATTTCCTTTTACTTGTGAGACCACATCTAGATATTTCATCCAGTTTTAGGCCTCCCAATACAGGAAAGACATCATGAGCAAGTACAGCAGAAGACCACCAAGTCCTTCACCAGGCTGGAGCACCTGGCCTGTGAAGAGAGACTAAAGAACCAGTGCTAGCTCAGCCTATACAAAAGAAGGTTTCAGGGAGACCTAATAGCTGCCCTCCACCCCCACAATGCTCAGTACCTACCAAGTATCAAGAAGACTGAGCCAGGCTCTACGTGGTGGTGCATGGTGGTTGGACAAAAAAGTGGCAATTTATCAAGGGTTTCTATCTAATAAATTTCTTTTTTTTTCCCATGAGGACAGTCAAGAAGCATTTGCCTACAGAGGCTGTGTAGTCTCCATCCTTTGAGGTTTCTAAGGCTTGACTGGATATAAGGCTCTGACTAATGCAGTGAGATCTCAAAGGTGAATCCATTTTGAGTGAGAGTTTGGACTATAGACTTCCTGAGATCCCTTTCAACTGGAATTATTCTGTGATTTTATGATTCTTTGATTCTACATGGATGAGCACATTTCCTATACTGAACTCTAAATTAAGCCCTATTCAAGCAAAAGAAAAATAGCAGACTGTTCTGCCATTACTTATGCTGTGATTACAAAGGTAAGATGTCTCTCAGAGGAAATTTCTCTCTGAACAAACATCTGTGTCTGTGTGCTTCTTGCACCACTAAACAGGCAAGAGTGATGTTAAGTGCCCAAGGTTGCTCAATGAATCTATTGAAGAGGGAGTTAGCTCAGATTTCTTATCCCCCACTCTATTTTCAATTTAATTATGAAGGCATGATCCTCACAGGCTTTCAGTTCTCTTATTATATAATATACACACTTGTGTTCAAAATGCCCCATTGAAAACAACAATCTTTAATTAAATCTGTTGTTTTAATAGAAAAGGCTTGTATTCCTTTTTTAAAAAAAAATACATAGACGGTTTCAGCAATAGGATCAAACCATATTCTATTTTAGAGAAGGGCTAACTTGTGCCAATTATTCGTGTACCCTCATCTGTGATAGCCATATCCTCAAAAACTTGCTTTTAATTTATTCTAGCTCTAGGTGAGAATCATATTTATTTATGGTTAGTTATTAGAATAGTATATGCACTCCAAACAGGACTGGTGTCTCATTCATTGTAGGTGCAAAAACATAGAAATAAGTTTTCTGCCTGTGGAGAGTGCTCATGATTAGCTAGATGTCTGGTTATTAGAGACATATGACATCCATATTTCAACTAAGCAGAGCCTTTAAATTCATCAGCCGATATTCCTTAGAGGTGGCTCTGCATAGAGGTCTTTGTTTTCATACATGTTAACCTCTGTTTGCATTCAAAACTCACTGAAAAAGACACTCTTCACCTCAGACCCTCTGAAAGCCATATGTAAAAAATGCCACAAAACAAAGTACAGTTGTTCCTTGTTTGTTAACTGAGTGCTCGTCAATGATGTGAATCTCCTGTCTCTTCACCAAACCTCCAGTAATACTGCAACTGCAATTTACCCATTCTAGTATGGAATTAGTTTCTTCTTTCAGCTATCCTTGTGTCAGTGCCTGATTACCTGACATCTATTCCTGTCCATTTTACTTTTGTCAGGGAAATAAGAGATAGCATTGATAGCAGGTTACTATTCTGCCTGGAATCTGTAGAACCTCCTCCTCCCAAATGGTTGGCCTGCTGAGATGAAGAAAACCAGAGTTTATCATTGTTTCTTCTTCTTCTCATTACAGCTGATCCATAACACCTCCTTTTCTATTGTCCTGTTCATTGCCACAGAATGAGTTTTTTCCATTTGGCTCATCAGGTATCTGGTCCTATTCTTGTAAAACCTGTCACAGAAGCACAGAGTTCAGAATAATCTAATTACCTTATCAAGAGTACCATGTTGAGCCCTATGCTACTCTATTGAGGTGACTACTGTCAACTAAAATAGGTAGTAGGTTAATGCTGGCTTAAACACAAGTTTTTACGGTGCAATAGACGTGCTCTGTTAATACATGTTACGTCATTCAACTTCCAAGGTACCTGACATGATCTTTTTTTTCTTTTTCAATTTGAAGAATGGTTGCTACCCAAACTGAAGAGAACTGTGATAATAATTACATTTCTTACAACACATCATGGCTTCTGTCTCAGAAATTTACAAAGTCATTTTGGAGAGCTATGCTAAAGAATTTCATCATGTACTTTGCTTTCAGGGCAAAATAAATTCAAAGTTGCAATTTCATTTGCAAACAGGTTGATTAGATTAACCACTCATGCAAAGAGTGTTTAGGCAAAATAAAACTTGCTATTTAGTGGTGCTATTTTCGTGTATATGGACTTTTTCATGACAGGAGCAATACTGTTTTCTTGATTTTGTTATTGAAGACCTCCACTTCAAATTCAAATTAAAGGTAATGTGTATCAGAATCATACTATGTTTAAAGACAAAGGAAACGAAGAAATTATTAGAATGGTCCTGGAGATTACTTTGATATCCTGGGTGGAGAGAGGGAAGGGATGGAGAAGAGGGAGAGGGGGCTTTCTTTACACAGAATTATAGGCATTGAAGATGAACCCCAATGTGACATTGTAGCTAAAACCTCTGGTGTGGCTCCTAACAGCAGAAACAAACCCCATTGCCATGGAGGCTCTATCACCTCAGTGCTGGTACGAGCAACTTCTGCTGGAATCGTATCCATTCCATGTGTCCAGAAGCCAAGAGATGTATTGGAAACTGAGACAAGTGGGGCTGGAGAGGGATGTTAATCCTATTCCTACTCAGCTCACAGGGGTGATGGGTCTGATGAATAAGGATATCAGCCATGAATTTCTATTGCTACAAAAGCAATGGCAAGTATTAATATTTCATCATGGATCTGAGTGACATTGCATGTATTTTTCTCAGAAGCAAAATTCTTGAAAACCAGTGACTGGAATTTTCAACTTTTCTTAAAACAGAAAAACCAATATCTTCCTACTCTTCTCCTTTCAAAGAGACACTTGAAAACAATGCACAGTTTCACCCTGAAGGCTCAGAAAGTGATAGATAAAAGTATGCACATACATAATTGAAAAAAAATAGTTGGTTTTTTTGAGAGAAGCAATTTATAAATTTTACATGCTCGAGGTTGGTAGTGCTGTCACTAACACACTTGATTAATACACTGATCTGGGTACTCTAGACACGTGCTTCTTCATCTGTGGAGAATGTGGAGAAGAGCAGATGCCACCCAGTTCAGATCACATGAGCAGGACATGGCTGTGGCTCAACAAAGTAGTCATTAGTCCTGAAATCACTTAAGATTCCTAGAAGGTTTTTTTTTTTTTTTTTTTTTTTGTTTGGTTTGGTTTTGGTTTTGGTTTTGTTTTTTTTTAATGCCTGTGAAAGTCATTTAATTGTGAATTACAGTAAAAGGCTCCAAACAAAGTTTCTAAATCATGTTGAGGCTGCAAGCAGCCAATAACAGTAGGAGGCAAAGGATGGATCCTAACAGAAGGAATAGGCTCCTTCCAGCACTGCCTACTGCCTTACACCACCTTCTGTCCTTAATGGTGTTGACTTCACCTAGGGCTTGCAATAAAATCTTACATAAGACCATTCATTAAGTCTGACTGGGTGCAAAAATTTTCACTGCATGTTTGCTTCTTATGCTCCATCCTGGACTCATAAACTAAGGGATTGGCTTCCTAAGGCTGTTTAGTAATTTAACAAGGAGACAGTTCTTAGGAATGTAGGCTTCTCAGATGAGTTAGGGACCTATGAGGTGTATTTGTTCTTAATTAAAAATCAAAATAAACTAACGATGAGACCTGAACCACAAGTACTTTATTTGGTCCTTTGTTATTTTTCTTAGAGAAAATATTCGGTATCTTAACTCACTGAGGTGACAATGCACTGAGTTGTAATGCTGTATGACTCGTAATAATTCATATGTTGTTGTTTCTTTCTTATTTCTCTTTGTTATCTTTGGATACTAAATATGTAATTTTAAAAATTGAAGATATTTCAAAGAATTCTTTTTTTAGGAAAGGATAGCAATTTAATTCAATTTTACTTCTCTGACTTGTTAATTTCCAAATGTTTTTCTGAATATTTTGGAGTTATTTGCATGCTTGTTTTGTTTGAGTAGGCATTTTTAATTCTCATCCACTGTGGGTAGGCTCTATTTTGATATACTCAGAGTTGTACATAGTTGTATGCTCAGAGCAGCAAAGTCTGAACAATTTATTTTATATCATTACTTTCGTATATATAGATATAAAAATGTATCTATTAAAAAATAATCATTAGTTAGTAATTGAAAACTAGTTTATACTCCAGCTGGAAATGTGTGATCCCTAAAAAGCAGTCTGACCAGAAGATAGCTTTGGACCTGCAAACTGATAATATGAAGATGAGTTAGTTAAAGTGAGTAAATCATCTTCTGTGTAAGGTACAATACAATATTTTTAAAATATGTTAAATCTCAAAGTAGATCCTCAGTCAGCCAAGCTTGTGAAAAAGCTGGGAGGAGAGAAGCAGTGGACTTACACAGACCAGTAATTATATGATATTCCATCTTGCTTAAAGGTCAGGTCCCTGGCCTCATGTCCAGTCGCCCCAAGGTTTTCAAGCAGAGCAAGACAATGAGAAATCTGCTCCTCGTTCAGTCTAATCCCTGTTGTTACAGACTCCTACTCCCTCCTCCTTACAGCCACAAAATGCTAAATCAGGAATAAAGAGCTTTTACAGCACTCATCCCCATGATTCTGCCTAAGAGAACTGTCTTAATTGGAGGTTTGGGTTATGAGGAAATCTGAGCCCCAGCCTTATGGATTCATCCTATTCTGGGCTGGTGGAATGGTCCTCGTGAATCTGCTGTAGTCTTGGGCAGCCAGAGAAACGTTATTCCCAAGCTGATCCCAGACTGAGGAAGATCAAAAAGGATTTAAGAGCCCGTTCTCGTGTAAACCATGATCACAAATAGATCAAAATTCTTCAGGAACATGGAAATATCTGAATTGCATCCCCTGGAAGCATTCAGACTTGGACAGTTCTTCCATGTAAAGGCAAGATGCCAGAGGAGAGCTTTGAAGTCAGTGCACCTCTTTTTAATGCAAGGAGTATTAAAAAGCGTCAGTTTTGCCAGTGTCTGCTTCTGCCTGGAAAAGGTGCCACTAACATTTCTGTTCCTAATCCCAGGTTCTCCCATCCTTTCATGATTGCAGCCACAGCTGACCAGCATACTCTGATGCTTCCTTCTTAGCAACCACTGCAGACCTGCCTTTCTATGACTTTAATACACATTTGCTGTCCCTGGCTCTACTACTGTGGACAACTTACTCCTTTACCTGTATGTAGAACATGCCCCAGCTATAGTGCCATTGAATACATTCTTATTCTTTAAGTAATTCTAGACCAGTTGAGAAAGTAGCCAACATCCCCCTGGTATGCCATACTTCATTGCTATTACTTTTCCAGCCTTTTCCTTGTGAGGTTTTTAATTTTATGGAAGCAGAAATTGAATGCTTTTGGTACCAACTGACCTTGATATCACCTAGACTAATGTTGCTTCATTCCTCTATTTCTATGGTTTTCTCTGCATGATCAAATTAAGGGTCTGTGCTTATTATTGCTGTCAAACAAAGATCACCTCTTCCTCTATTCATGTTGTAAAGGTTAGCCTAATGACTTCACAGGAGAGAGAATTAAGGTAACTGTGTGGGAAGAATTGGTTCAGAGTGAGAAATCTCAGTATCCTGGAGACGAAAAGGATTCCTCATATCCTATACTGCACAGGATTCTTGTTTTAAGATCTCTTCCAAGGCAGGATCTCACTTCATCACACATGGTGCTCCTAGGATTATATGACTGAATTGCCCATATAATTGTGCTTTGACCACAAGAAATATGTAAAAGCACGGTGAGAAGTTCTTCTTTAACCTTGTATGTTAACATGGCATAAAGGCAGCCTTTTAATGCAGAAGACACTTGAACTTCTATCCAGAAATGTCAAAACTTTGTTTTGAAATATTTATTTCTTTCCTATGCTGGTGTGTTAAGTGCTGAATTTGGAATTCATACTGGCAGAATTGTTTGTAAATGTGTGTATGTACATACTAAGATATTCACATGCTTCTGAGTAATGCTGGAATTATAAACCTTGATACAAAGGAGGCTGATGGATCTCAGTGTACCTAAGTAACTACTGAAGTGTTAAATTCAGAATTTAAATTTTCCAATACTAGCCTAGTTGTTAAAATAAGGTTCTTTGTGACAGTATTGGTCAGTCATTTATATGGAGCTAAAGTACTAAGAACAAACAAAACTTTAAAATTGGAAGAATGATGCTGTTTGTAATTTCGAGGTAGCTACTTTCAAATCCTTGAATAGACTTGGTTTTTTGAGAGTAGATCTTCATCACTTCATGGAAAATTAACATCTCTAAAATTTTCAGCATGGATACCAAAACACTGAGGTATACCAAAGCATACAGTTCTGCTTGATTACAACTAGTGCCCAGAAAATTATTGCAAATAAGACTAAATAACAATCTTGCTTATGTAGCATAGCATTTTGTAGTAATAACAAACATTTCTAAAGCATGTTATTTATATTCTGGTTTTTTGCAGATTTTTTGTTAAGTTTTTATATTGATTCTAATCTGTCAATTGAATTTAGATCACTTTACTGTTATACCTTTGTTAGAAAGTATATCCACTTTCACAAAGAGGTAAAACTATATCTGTACTGAAGTATTTGCAGAACACTTGAGGCAATTAATTATTGCACCACACTGAACTCGGCTGACTGAGGTGAAGTAAATGGAAAACCCCTACATCTGGAATGTTTAAAAGAGCAGAAATTTAAATGCTTGGGTTTATCTGCATTTGACCCATGTTTAGAATTTGTCACTGTAATTGAACATGTGATAGCCGTGAAGTGTGCTAACTGACTTCTGTGCATTGGTGCTATAATAAGCACTGTTCTGTTTCATGGCCAAATTCTCTTCATCAACAGAACATTTTAAAAGTTTCAACTGAAAAATTGAAGCAGCTTTCCTGTTGGAAAAATTTTAGTAAGATGCTGGTTTTAGACAGCTTCATATTTCCTGGCAAGCAAGTAAAGCAGGTTGAAAAATATTCCTCTTGGAAAATGTGCCTTTGCTGAAATAAGAACGTTCTGTGAAAAAATGTGAAAAAATGTCAATTTCAATGCATATGTTTTTATATTAAAATTCGGGTAATCAAAACAAAACCCCCCACATTTCAAAGTGATAGTTTGAAACAAAGATACTTTTCTGTTCCAAATAATTGCTTGCATTTAAAGCAAACAAACAAACAATCAGGTCAAGTTGCTCATGAACATTTATTCCAATCAGAGGTGTGGTAATGTTTCACTTTGACATTTTCATTTTGAAACTTCTTATAGTTTTTCATCCTAGGTTCTTTATTGATACTCTGATTTTTCATCCTGTTTTGAAGTAGAAACTAATTTACCATGGAAGAAATTTTGTTTCCCAACCAGTTCTGCATGAGATCAAGCAGTGAAGATTTTCAATAGGAATAAGGGAGGAATACTTTACAAGCATATGTATGTCAGTTACAGTTACCTGACTGATCTCCTAAGCTGTTTGGAAACAGCTCAGGAGAAAACGATGTCATTATGGGATGTGCTGTACCTCAGAGTTTGTGCTCCTCAGAGTACCCTTACAAGCAACACTACTCATGGGAAGCCGTTTTAGATTTTGCTTTGTCTGGGTTACACAGACAAGAAAATATCTGGTTTTGAATCCCTTCAGAAACCTTCTTCAGGTCTGTCACTAATGTCTGTGAGAACTGGGGACAATTATTCCATGTGAGAAGGATGTAAAGACCTAACCAACCCTTTTTGTTACCAAACTAATGTCATCCTGCGTGATTGGTGCCCATTAGTCTGATGTCGTCTTCTTGTTTCATGAAATTGTATTTGTTAGCACGTGTAGTCCAGGATTTAACAATCTGAAAAATCATACCTGAGGAATGACCTCTCTCTTGGTTTCCACTTTGCCTAGGCAATAACTTTTGTTCACCACAAGCCCTTCACAAGCCCCTTCTGTTGTCTATTTTAAGCAATGTTCTACTCAACAAAAAAATTGTAAATCATACCTGAAGAACACTGCAGATGGCCAGTTGATTTACTATTATAACTAGAGATGATCAAGAGTTCTGTAGGAATTAAAGGTTTCTCTAAACATAGATTTTGCTTGCCCTGATCACTGCTATCTAGACTTCACTCTCTGGCTCCCAGAAATACAGGATTATTTTTTGCTTGAGTTTTAGTCTGTGATGTTTTGAGTATCTAGATATGCTGAAAAGTGATTCTCTAAAAATAATACATCCATCTCACATATTTTGGGAAGATTAATCAGCAAAACTTGTGAATTCAACTAATTATGTTATAGTTTATGATTTTGACTGTGGTGGTAGCAGATCAGCACCATTTTGTCTAGGAAATAACATCTAACAAATACATTTTGCAGTGCAGAAGTGATGCTAGAAACAGTATCAGTAAGCCTGGAATTTACCCAGTGATGTGGAGTACTGGATGCTATTGGAGAAGAAAATAAACCTGTGTTTGTTTCTGAAGGCCATATAGTTAAAAAGATGTATAATGCTATAAACAGCTTGTTTCAGAACAAGATTTTTCATTGCAGAAGATATGTGGTATTTTTCTCATTCTTTCCTGATTCATTCTGAGGGTAGACTTTACTGTATCATCTAAAAAGGGTGTTATTAGGCATAAATAACAAGGGACTGCTTCCTTAATCATATAATAAACATCTACAGTTTGATTAGCCAATCTGTGCTTCACAGAATGAATCAGAAAGCAAGATGATTCCTTGCAGATAGAACATGCTCTTAATAAAGAATTTTTGGAACAGCTTGTGGGACTAAGATTAAATGTCCTATACACACATACATGTCCATGCATCTTGGATATATCCCAAGATTCAGGATGTGATCACTGGAAAAGAGTCAGCTTTGCCAAAGTATTATAAGGTGGAAGTAGATAAATGCCCTGATGGACAAGGGAAGGTAGCCTTGCATGAGCTTTGCAGTTTAGAGCACTGTGGCTATCGGTGTGTGGCTGGGCAATAATTAGCATGGTGTCTCTCAGTGATAGCATTTATACTTGGACCCAACCCTCCACAGAGCTCACGGATGTTTTGTTTCAGTTCCAGCCGGGTTGATGACAGCCATGTGTTTCAAGTTGTTTCAGACTGGGATGGTCAAGAGACTTCTCGAGCAGAGACATTTCAGAAAATTGAATCTGCAGAAAGCAAGATGTTCAACACAGTTCTTTATGAGACCTTATTCTTAAACTATATATCTGCTATGATTCTGTGAGGACTTTTATCCTACTTCTGGCCTAAAAAAAATTACTCAGTTTCTTATAACATTAGAACGTTTGGATCTGCTTCAACTCATTAGCATTATGTGAGGAGGGGAGGAAGCTGAAACTCAGGTTTCACTCTGCTTGGATGCTCTCTTCCATGGTTTCCAAGAGGTGCCAAAGTTCAAAGCAGAAAAGTTATCTAATTTTGCTTTTCTGTAAATCTTAGAAAGAAACTATCTGTATGGAGTACACCTAATCTATCAATAGGAGCTCTAAGACAGTACATGGTTGACATGTCTTTTTCTATCACAAGGGTGACACTATTCAGCAAGCAGTTAAACACATTTGGGGAAAAAACCAGTTCCCTGCCATAATGCAGTAGGCTATTATCCAATTAAAAATGATCTGATAAAAACACTTTTTAACATTTGTCACATTTTTTTTCCTGTTTGTGATCCAGCCAAAAAATTTCTATCATTTTCTGAATGCAACCAAGATATAACTAACTGTTGCCATACCAATAACTAGGAAGAAAAAGAACCTCCTCCACACGTACTACCCACACAGCTCTGATGGGCACAGTTTGTGAAATGCCTGGGGAATAAAACGGTGTGGTGACTGATAGCATGCACATGGCTGCTGCAGTGGGGACTCTGCTGCTCCGTGTGTGTGGACGTGCGTCTGGTGTGCGTGTCAACCACTGAGGAACTCTCTCTGCTCTCGCTCACAAGCACAGCTCCCATTTAACTCACTTGCTACTTTCCTTCCTCAGTCTGTCAAATTGTGCCAGAGGAGCTGTGGGCCTGAATCTGGCTGTAGTTCTCTGACGGTACAACTTGCATAATCCTGACAGCAGAATAGTGAGATTTTTCTTACTTTCCTTTGTTCCAACTTGAGGGCAGTTTTGCCTGTGTAACATCTTGGGTTCTTTGATGCCGATGTGTTCAGTGATACCTTTTCACTGACACTAGATGTTCTAACATTCATATGCAAAGTGAGGAAGTCTTTATATAATGCAACTTATATTTTCACTTTAATATGTCCATATGTCCACCAATTTTCCTTTTAAAGCAGCATTTCTTTTTCCTGTCCTTCTCTCTGTCTTCTTGGCTGTTAGATTGTGAGCATCTTGGAATAACATTCAACTATTTCTGGACGATGGCAGTGGGCTTAGCACATCATGAAAACTAGTACATATATATTTTAAACTGGATAAGGTTCTGAAGAAGTGTCTGAGCTACTTATTTCTCAGTGAAGTTATAAAACAGCAAATAAAACAAAAAGCAAATCTCTGTGGTCCAAGGAAAGCACTCAGTAGAAAAGAGAATGAAGAATATGTAGTTCCTTAATCTTTAGACTCTCAAAGATATTAGATTTACTACTCAGTTACAGCTGTCTTGTAATGCTAGTGTTGTGATATGAGTTACTGTTATGAATATGTACAGTCATTGAACCCTCAACACTGAAAAAATTAAGCCAGTTCAAGTCAAAACAAATTTTTCATGATAAGAGAGGATTTCTGCAAAATGAAAGGAAACCCCATACTGTTTCATCTTTGTATCAGTCAAAAAATAATATTAATATAAAATAAAATATAATTTGGTTGTGGGCTATTTAAGACTTTTAACCCTTTCTTCCTCATTTTAATCTACTATGAAATTCTATTTTAAAAGCATAGAAAGCAAAGAAAAATTCTGATCTTTCCAAAATAAATTTTCAAAAATATTTTGGCTTTTAAAAAATTCTATGTATGTTTTTAGCTAACATTTTTCATCAGGTCCTACCCATACTCATAGATAGTTTCTGACATATGTGCCCCTTCTTTTCACTGAAAATGCCATTAAAAATAACGGTAACCGATGATAGTAACTGTTGGTCATCAATAGGTCATCAATAGCATTGTACCCCCATTTTAACAATGGAGTCATACTTTTATATACACCTGTGCACAAGGTTTTATAAATCATGTTCTAATGGAATATATGCGGCCATTTTAAATGCGTCTAATGCACTCTACATTGAATTCAAGATTTCAGCACTCAGAAATATGTATTCTTACATTTTATGCAGGAGTGTTTTTACATGTGTTTGCTAATAAATATATCTTCTAAGATATTTGATAGGAAAAAAGTTTAGGATAGATCTACCTCTCTGGGCAACTGGTTCCAGTGTTTCACCTCCCTTATAATATAAAGTTTCTTCCTGATATCTAGTCTGCATCAACCCTCCTTTAGCTTAAAATCATTATCCCTTCTCCTATTGCTAGAGGCCCTACTAAAATGTCTGCACCCATCCTTCTTATGTGTCCCCTTTAAGTATTGACAGGCTGCAATGAGGTCTCCCTGGAATCTCCTCATCTTCAGGCTGAACAACCCAAACTCTGTCAGACTTTACTCACAGGAGAGGTGCTCCGTCCCTCTGATCATTTTTGTGAATCCAACAGGTCCATGTCTTTCCTGTGTGTAGCACCCCTGAGCTGGATGTAATAGTCCAGGTGGGCTCTTAGAAGAGCAGAATAGAGGGGCAGAATCACCTTCCTCGACCTGGTGGCCATGCTCCTTTTGATGCAACCAGAATATGGAAGCAACCTTCTAATCTAACTAGACATCACAGGATTCACCCACTTAGATCCACAGTGGCTCCAGTAACTCATGATGAAGAAAACTGCTCAGGGCATTTATGTCAGATTTGATAAAACTTCTGCTAAAACATCCATTCAAATAGGTCAGAAGTTTTAATGGTAAATCTATCAGACATTTTTTCTGAGGTCATGAACTGTGAAGAATTTGTTCCTTCTGGCTGTCAGTAGGTCTGCTCTTCTGGAAAATAAAAACAGTATTTAGCTAAGGATACAGCTTTCCTCTGGGACACGCACATACCACTTCATCTGATTTCAGTGGGGCTTACGAAGCTCACCTGAGGATTAAATGAGTCCTCTAATAATTAATTGTAAGGATTTTTAGGTTAACTTTAACTGTTCCAGTTAAAAGTTCAAATACAGAATAATTTATAGTAACAGACCAAGCAGCAGAAAGGCATCAGTCTCTTTTGTCACTTGGTATAGCAGTTACAGATACACACATGGCAACTCTCTTCTGAGGTTAAAGGGGAAAAAATATTAAACCTAATGTATCTATCTCCTTTTGTCTGTGTTTGTATGAAGGTTGGTTTTTGTTTTCCCTAAGAAATTTCACCTCTAGTCGAGTAAGCACCTTGTGTCTTTACATGACCTTCAAAGTTACAGAGGCATAGAGCTGAGGGAAAACCTGTCCCACGCTATAGCAGAGTGAGTTGGGATCACTGATTGCACAAATTCTTCTGCTAATTCCTACATCACAGATGAGTATGAAACATTTGTATGTCTGTTCTAATGGTGCACACAACTGTGTAGGTTATACTATATTTTAATATTAACTTAGCTGTGCACAGTTAATAAAAAAATAACGTCTTTCTGGATATAATAACAGGATTTTATTGCCAATGCACAAGTATTTCTCTTCAAGAAGTGAAATTCATAATAGGTTCAGAGTTTTGCAAATGATGATTCAAGTTCCAGTCTTGGTATTGTATACTGTACTTTTATATATACTCCTTCATACTGACTTTCTGTTTACTTAATAGAAAGGTACTTAGCTTTTGGAACTTTACTGTTTTTGGCACACTAAAAGAAACCAACCTGCTTTATTAAATTAATGATTGAAGGAAATCACTGTAAGCCTAATAAGATTTATGTGTTTCCATTCAATGTCGGCAGGGAGTCAGATTAAATCAAGGCTGAAGGTCTCAGCTGCATTCAGACCCTTGATCAAGCTACTAACGCTTCAGTTTGAAAAGTACGGCAAGGTGATTAGATGATTTAAATAGCCCTGTGTTTTTTGAGATGGCTGATATCACGAAATAAATTATTTTTGCAGTAAAATGATGTATTTCTTATAATCATATTAATAAAATGTGGTGTCGTGGCTCAACTCCAGCTGGCAACTAAGTACTGCACAGCTGTTTGCTCACTTCCCTACCTCACAGTGGGATGGGGAGGAGAATTGGGAAAAGGTAAAAGTTAAGAACACCTTAAATATTTAAATAAAACTATATATATAAATAATACTAATAGTGATAATAATGACCACAACAACAAAATAATACTAGTAATAATAGTAATAATAGTAATGATAAGGGAGATAACAAAAAGAGAGGAATAAAACACAAGAAAAACAAATGATGTACAATTTGTCAGTGCCTGCTGACTGATATCCAGCCAATCCTGGAGCAGTGATTGGCCCCTTCTGCCAACTCTGCAGTTTATATACTGAGTATGATGTTCTGTGGTTTGGAATATCGCTCTGGCTAGTTCAGGCCAGCTGTTCAGGCCATGGTCTCTCCTGGCATCTCATGCTCCTGCTCATTGTCAGAGCATGGGAAACTGAAAAGTCCTTGACTTAGGGTGAGCACTACTGGGCAACAACTAAAACATCTGTGTGTCATCAACATGTGTTTTGTCAAGTTTTCAATAAAGTGGTCTAATGAAAAGAATAATTTATTCTGTTTCATATGGTTACCTGTTATACAGGTTATCTATTACTAAAAAATAAATACCTGATACTTATACAAAGTTGTCCTGAAAACACTTTACAAAAGAGGTCTGTGCGATTGTCCTTTTCTATAAATATGGAATGTAATAACTTTAATGTTGCAGTTATTGAATTATATGCCAGGATTTTAACACCTGTGCTGATCCAGCATGACTAGGGAATGGTTACCTTTTGAGGTCTTGTTCCATAAATAAAGTTTAAGTACAGCTAAAAGGAAGGAGCCATCTAACCAACACTGAGTGTTTGGAAGAATTTTTTGGTAGTATTTGAAGATGAGATAGCATTAATTGGTGTGCTTTCATGAGGAATGATCCAAAAGCTGCCTGTGAAGATCTACAAAACGATCCACTTCTCCTTCCAAGGTGACACCAATGGTGCACCAATGCTCTTAGTACCTGTTGCATACCTGAGACTTGTAGTCAAGGATGGATGTCAGATGGATGCTGGATTTAGGAACATGTCTTTTATAATTATATTGGAATTAAAGGTATCTTTACTTTACTGTAATTTATGCAAATCAGACTTGGATTTTGGGCCACTAAGAACCCACTGAAGAAATCCAGGGACATGAAGTGAAATCTTGCGAATCTTATTTTCATGAGTTTGTGTGGTGACAGTATTGAAATCAGTCAATCAAACTGTATTTCTGATAAAGCACACACTTTAAAAGCCAAAATTATTAATGTAGCTTTTGCCTCAATGTCTGCAAACCAAAACAGCAATCCCTGACAGTCAGTCTGGGAACTAAAACCTGTAGATAATGGATCCATTTGTAATCAAGTCAGAAGATCAGCTAAGCATTAAGGAGGATGGTAGATGTGGAAGGTTACAAACTTTCCTAGACTTTATCCAGACTAAGTTCCTTTCTAAACCATGCCTTTCTTCCTTCATTAGCTGGCTTTGAAGCCAGAGGTCTTTGCTGGCTTTGTTAGTTTGCAATGCTGTGCAGCTTGTTCCAACAGATAGGCACTGCTATAAAATGAATGAACAAAAACTTGGTTTTGGCAACAAGGTATTTCCTAGTCCTTACTATGATTAAATGACAACCTGGGACATTGAAAGCTGGCAGTAAAGCTGATTTTAGATATTTACTAGGCATCTTATTGAAATTTTATCTTATATGCTATACTGGACTTCATGCACAGGCATCAAGCACTTGGAGTAGCAAATAATCAAGGTTGAACTATGTGGTGCCAGAATTTTTTTGTAGTGAAACTGCTTTTGAGATTCTCACATGAAGTACAGGTAATGCTGACATTCTTCCAGACAAGATGGATGTGGAGGGTAGGGAAGATCCTGGGTTGACACTGCACTGGGGTAGATCACTTCACATAGGAAAGACTGAGGCCTTCTAGATACAGAGACATCATGGTTGATAATGTCATGGAGTTGTCTGAACTGTAATCACAATTCACCTGCCTGGGACAGCCTGAAATAGCCTAGTAGATAAGTACTTTCCCTTTGCTATTAGAAAAGTGACAGCTGAGAACTCTGCTTATAATATTTCAGGTCACTGAAAGCTATTTTCCCCTCAATGAACACCTTAAAAAAAGGTGATGAGCAGATGGACAAAATGATTCTTCAAAATATATCCCTCAGGACTGTGTAGTCAAGGATCCTCTAATGAACCAAAATGTTGTGGGCTGATAGAAATTGTCAGTCTTCTCCTTTACTGCTACTTGCCAGTTTGTTGTGGCTATATGATGTTATCTGTCTACTGGGGAACGTTGATATAGAGAGATAAGAAGTTTCCATGGTTTATCCCAATCAGATAAAATAATGGCAGTTCCCTCTTTAATTTCAAAGTGTATGGGTACACAGTTTTGTTTGACTAATGTGGGCTGTAAAAATTTCAAATAATGCAAAGGCTGCAGCAAGAAATCACAAACACATTGCGTTCTAGAACGATTGAGTACTGACTGACCATTTACAGGTCTCTGTCAATAAATTCTATATTGTTCAGGAGTCTTAACTGCAGAAGTGTCCTAAAATATGTAAAAATGTCCTTTAGGAAGTACAAACATACAAGAATGATTTCTTCTATGTGTCGGAAGCAAGAAATTATGTATTTTATATATATATATATGTAATATGTATACGTATATGTATATATATGCATAATGCTCATCATTACAGAGAAAGTAGCAAGGGTTAAAGGGATGGAAGTTAAAAAGAAACTCTCCTCTTTTTTTGTAAGTAAATCAATAAGGGAGTATTTTGCAAAACCATACAGTGAACTCATTGAGCTTTCCAACACTACGTTGGGCTACTGACCAGAAAACAAAATGCTTATACATCTACTTTGCTACAGGCCGTGAAATGTCATATTTGCATAGAACTTGTTTAATGATGAAGGTCTGGTAAAAGAATTTCACTTCTTCCTGCATGAATATCCTATTAACATGAATGCCTTTTCTCAAGCAGCACTCTTGGCTGCAGTGGCTGGCCAAGCTCACACAAGTGAGATAAGACAAGTTCTGAGTGGCAGATGTCCGGAGCTCAGGCAGTGAGGTGGGACTGCCGTGGAAGGAGCTGGCTGGCTGCCAAGACCTCCGAGATGTGCTAGAGGTATGTGTGAACCACTGAATTTTGTGCTCCACTTGCAGGGCTGCTCTGATCCCTTTTGTGCTCACATATGAAATGTGTCTCCAAGTACCAGAGATAAAACTGGAGCCATGTGAGATCGAGAAGCACATGTGCATCCGTAGCACCCTTGGATAACTTGAATGGACTTCAAAGTGAGAGCAACTCATGTCTGCTGTGATAAAAGTGACAAATGATTGCAGGGTAGACTGATAACTGGCAGTACAGAGGCACAAGATGGGCTCTGACACACACAGTGGCTGCCATAACTTTAATGCTAACCTCTCCTATCCATAACCACAGGAATCCACTGGCTCCCAGGAATGAATAAAGAGGAACCAAGGTCTGTCAATGACAGTCCTGTTCCTGTCTCTTCAGAATCATACAGACACTCAGACTCAGTGTTCAAGAGTTTTTCAGATGCTAACAACTTATTTACAAAGAGATAGGAAACTGCTGTGACTGTCAAATAAACAGCAATGACACAATAATAGTAGATTCTAAAATGTCCTGGCTTTAGCTTATCTCTGAGACTTGCAAAGCACTAAGTGGGATACACACCCACACAAACTCCTGAGGGTGAGTAGGAAAACATGCTTCATGCCCCCGTAGCCTCTTACTTTGCTATCCACTCTCAGAGATCACCATTCTGCCTTCTAACTCCTTGAGTGTTTGAGGTTTCAATCTTTAATGTCTCCACACGTTGCTTTTTATTTGGTTTGCAGTACCAACAGCAATGGATTAAGTGTCTTTTTTTAATAAGTTACCATGGTTGTTTATGAAATGTAATACCTGTATGGGACTGCTCTAAATATTTGGTTTAGCTGCTATGAAAGAACAAAGACCACTGTTTACTGGCAGACATTGTCCGCTAGTGTTAGTGGAAACAATAAGCTAATAATCTTAGCCATAAGTCCAGGAAGCCTTATTCTTCCTTTGTTTTTATGATAATGCAGAATTAAGACACCTTCATACCTGTGCAAAGTGCAAGAAGGGAATCTTTGATAGTGTTTGTCTCCTTCCAGAGACTTTGCTGCCTAGTCCACATTGGGTTAGCACAGGGGTGCTTGTAAAACTCCCCTTGTATTGTACCAATAGATGGCTACTTGCTCGTTGAGCCTCAACATGCAATGGTTCTAGAAGCATTGCATTTATCCTGGCAATAGTAAATTTGCTGTGCAACTGGCCTGTTATTACACTGCATCTGTTGGAATAAGCACATGGGCAGAGACATGCTGCAGGTCTTCTCTGTGCTAAATGTATGGGGAGAGGGTGAGTGAAGAGACAGAAACTGCTATTGTTTTTAGAGTGTTCACAAAAATTATGAAAAAAGAGCCATATGTTGGGACAAAAAATGAAATACCTTTAATTCAAACCCACATAACAATGAAGATATTGTAACCCCATCACCTACATATCTTATACAAAGTGAGCCAACAGAACAATGAGGATAAAAAAATGCTCCACATCTCCTTGCTTAATCACTCTTCCCTGCAGCCCTGAACAACAAATTAGACTTTTTAACATTCAAAACAATTCTTTCCTGACAAATGCTGTCTGAAGGAGTTCCTGCAGAGAAGCTTTCTTTTCCTATGGAAAGGTTCAGGAGTGTTACTGGCTACCTGGATACGAAGCTGAGGCTCCTTAGTGACTGTAAATCAGTCCCATCTTGTTAATGTCAGTAAGGCTATGCTAATTTATGCTTGCTAAAGTACTCGAACCTGCCAAGAGGCACCTGGTTAAATAGGTATGTTTAACCTGCTGGAGTTGCTCAGAAACAATTAAAGCAGCAACCACTCCATTAGACGTGGAAGGGTTACCCAGTGCCAGCCCACCCCTCCCTTCACCATCAGCGGCATCAGGGTCCCCCTGACAGCAAAGCCTCGGATGGAAATGTGAAGGCAGAGTACTCTAGATACCAGCAATGTGCCGTAGGAGCAATTGAAGAAGGCTTGCTGAGACCTTGTCCTGATGTGCCCTGTGCTGAAAGATGTTACGATGTAAACTTCCCCCACTATTATCCTCAGTCCCTACTTTTTCCTTCTTGACTTGCCATATTTCCTTGGTCTCTTCAGTTCTTGAACAATTTTCGTTTTGTTTATCATTACCACCACCACCAAAAAAAAAAAAAAAAAAAAAAAAAAAAAAAAAAAAAAAAAAAAGAAAAAAAAAGAAAAAAAAAAAAAAATTACCTGACCTGATGTTGCTATTGCTGCTAACTCTGCTTACATACCTCATGCTTTTCCTGTCCTTTGTATTGTCTACTTGGACTGTACTCTCTGACCAGTGTTTTCAGCTAAGTGCTGTACAAATAATGAAGACTAAATCTTGGTTTGTCCTCAGGCATTACCATAATAAGAAAGGCATTTCAATTAAGTGCAGTATTGTAAAAATGTGCCTGTTCTTAATGAGAGATTGTCTTTCCTAGGTCCTACCAACATAAACAAAGCAAAGAGAGACCAGAATACTCATTATGAGCAATGCTTCAGAACAATCCTGCTATTTCATTGCTTTCTGCAGTCTACCACCCACTTCTTTTCCTTAAAAAATGTACCTTTTTAACAAGAGTTAAATATTATCATGAAACTAAGCAAAAAGTATTATTCTAATGTGGCAAGTTGTGCCCTTGCAGGACTGATGACAGAAATGATAAAAGAAGCATATCAAGCAATTAGATTAATGTTTGAGATGACATACCACATGAAAGAATAGTTAAAAAGCAAAATACCGCAAATTCACAATGTAACTTTCTGGAGGCAAGGTAGTTAATTTTTCTGTGTTTTTTGCTTCTTTTTTTTTTGGAGGGGGGGGGTTGGTTATTTTTGTTGTTGTTTGTTTCTTTTTTTCTTTTCGTTCTTGTTAACATCTGCTTTTCTGCCTTTACATGATACATGACTTTCATACAGCAATAACAGCTTTTTATTAGGGTTTTATATGGGTTGTGAGATGTCGGAGAAGATTTTAGTTGTTTGGTGTTCATACCAATGGTTGCTACTGTTCTCCTGACTGCAAATTTTTTGTGGAAAGCTTTAGCCTGGGCAATACCATTAAAGAAACACATAAATTTGAAATGCTAGAATAGTCATTCACATGGAAAGGGAATGTAAGTGCGGATGGTTTTTGCAACTAAAATCAATGCTACTCTGCTATCTTTCTTTATTAGATGGAAATATGAGACATCTCACCTAACTGTAAACACCCATGCTGTACATATCTCCTTTGATCAAGTTATGCTACTCCTTTTACAGTCAATGAAAAGAACTGCCCTATTTTGGCCATTTCCTTTCAGACGAGAGAGATTATGGCCTCTAAGTGCCTGTTTCTCCCTCTTAACTCTAAAGCCATTTAGCCTACAAGCTCAGATGGAGATGTTTACGTTATAGATATCTGCATTTTGTCAACTCACTCCTGTTTTTTAGTGTCAGGTCTGTAAAGATTGAAGAAAATGCACTTTCTGAAAGGCCTCACTCAGTATGCACAAATTGCTCCTTCTGTGTGTGCCAGGCTTGGACCAGAGCTGAGTCACAGCTTCTGAGTTTGAGGCAAAACTGAAAATTTCTGTGTAGTGGGAAGGACAGTCAGAGCAGGGTCTGCAGCACAAGAAGGAACAGGGCAGGATTGGGAAATTTAGAGGACTCGGCTTAATGGTCTCACCATTTCACTCCTGTCAGCTCTCACCCCATGCTCTGACACCTTCCTTGGCTGCACAGGCAGCCTGGTCTCCAGCCCTCTGGCACAGGGAACCCGTGCTCTGAGCCCGGGGCCTTTCTGACACCTCTGCTGATTGCTGCTTCTGGTGTCTCTGACACGAGCCAGCTTTGACCTGAGAAACAAACGGGGAACACCTGCTTCCAGACCAGGTGTTCTCAGGGATACGTCCTCTTTCCTCCTTCATCTGTCCAGCTGCAGTTTTTCTTTGCTACTTACTTGAAAGACTGTGATAAGTAGCAATTAGTAGAAGATAGTACAAGCAGGCATCTGCCTCCCTTAGGAACGAAGGGAACGAAATATCATGAAGGAATTTGCTTCCCTCAGAAACTTATTCTATTTAAAGGCCTCCATGTCATTTCAATAACTAATCTCAGGAGGTGGGATGTGGCTTGAGGGTTATGGGAAGAATTAATTCCTGACTGCCACTTGTTCCTTGTGAAGAGCAAATCCTTCATGGTTTTCTCTTTCTCAATCTCTCTTTCACTCTCTCAAAGATGCCTGAATCTAATCTAATAGTGAATATTAAGGAATATATATATACATATATATTTTAGAGGTCATGTTAAGCCTCATGAAACCAATGCAGGAGATGAATTATTACTATTTTGTATGTCTATAGCAAAAAAACCCACTACGGGAATGTTGGTGGGAATTAAATTATGGGTCAAATTCACAGAAGAATCTCAGAGGGTACAGAAAAACCCAAAATATTTGTTTCAGTAGTTAAAGAATTATGTATACCTTTCTAGTCTGTAAATCTTTACATTTTGCAATTATGTTATTTTAAAGATTTTTTTATTCAAAGAAAAGAGATTCCACAAACAAGAACACAAACATATTTGCTTTCTGAACCAGTCTGAAGCAATCTTTTTCATGAAACCTAAAAGGCCATTATTCATAAAATTGTAGTTAGAAAAACTGGAGGCAGATGAGAGAAACACTTTTTCCCCAGGCTCCTTGGAGACCAGTGAAGCTGCTAGTAGCTTGCTTTAATGCAGAACTGGAAAAGGGCTCTGCCTACCCACACAGTGTAGCTGTATTTATCTGAAAGTATTCCTATTATTTGCTTTGGATACAATTGATTATTTTGCACCTAAGGTGCTCTGTGGCATACCACCATTACATCACATTAGCCTTGTGCCTGACATCAGACTGATGCAATGTGATACATTAGGAGTTCTACCAGAGCTGTTTTAATTAGGCAAGGTATTTTATTCACTTAGTGAATATTTGCTTTGAGTTGCCTGTACAAGGCCATAAAGTACAAGCACCTCAATGCTCCCAACTAAATGTCAGATGGGGTATCCTGCACTCTGCTGATTAATTATATAATACTTAGATCATTTAGCTAATCTGTTGAATGCGTATTACACAGTTAATGAAAGGCTTCAAAGCTGCAGGCAGACTTCAGAAATGAATCATCGTGAACAGCAGAGTCTTCATTACTCATTGCAGAAATGCAGCATTCATAGTTACTAAGTTTGAACTCGGAGAGGTGCAAATGGCAAGGTTACCCTGCCAAACTCTTGTTGTTCTTTCCTTTCTGCCTGTTTGGGGAGTCACACGCAGCAGGAGGATTAGATACTCTGGCTGCTATTCAGTAGCGCAGAGACTGATCCCTGAGGCACTGATGGGCAAGGGGGTTCACCAGTATTGTTCCCTTCTCTAGGGTGCTGCAGCACCCATGAACCAGGTTCTCCTATTGCATTGCTGTCCTGGGTAAAATTGTAAGGCAGTAAAGGAAAACAGTAATTCTTGCCAAAGCAGAAAAATCCTGGGAAGTGCTAGAACTTGTAGAACTTGTGCACACCTGTGGGGTTTGTTTTTTTCTTTTTTTCTTCCCACATGCATGTTCAATAATTAGCAAACAGTCTGAAAAGTCAAGACATTATCATCATCATCATCACCTATTGTCACAGCCTGAGTAGCTCATTCCATTTTCAGAGTGTTGTTTTTTTTTTTCAGCCTATTAGCAGCAATTAAAAGTATCAGTTTATCGGTTGACTTCTAAAATGACCAGGAGTTTTTTTACGTAATTCTGAGGGCTGGAGGTTTATTCAGTTTCTCTGGGATGGTGGAGGAGAAAAGGTTGTTTGTGGCTTTTTTTTTTTTTTTTTTTCTTTTTTCTTTTTTAAGGAAAAGATCTGGGACCGTGGGATGGAATCTTCATTCAACTGCAGCTCATTGATGTTTTGTGATCTGGCTCATTAGGTCTGGTCTGGAAGCCTTAAGCTTGTAGCAAGATACTTAGTGAGGGCTTGAGTGAAAAGCAAATTAGAAATGGTAAGGAAGAAAGGTAAAAATGAAATCTATTTAGTTACTATGATTTAGCTGATCAGGCAACTCCTCACTCACAGATTGCCTGTTGAAAGAAATTATGTGAATGGTGTGACGTAGTATCACAAAGAAATCAAAAATAGTAGAGACTCTCCTCTGGGATACATCCAGGAGACTCCAGAGCGACATTTATTCCCACATCTCTCTCACATCACTGTTCTACACCATTATCAGTGTTCAGTAGCACTGGGGGTCATCCTGTCCCGGTCTCCCTTTGTGGGAGGACTTGTGAATTCTCTCCCTGACTCACCCGAAGGAAGCTGGAATAGCCAACAATCACCTACTCTTGTTTTTTTAAATTGCCTCTGGCTGAAGGAGATAAGCAGTATGTGAGCTATCCCTCTGTCCTCTAACCTTCCAACGGGAGAGTGGGAACAAAAATCTGAGGTGGGAGTGTTAGTGTCTTATCCACTCCAGACACTTTCTGAGTTAATTTCCGTTGGGATATGGGGGATATATAGCAAAATGCAGCATACATCTCCTCCCCCTGTTTAAAAAAAATTCCTGTATGTGGTCAGGTTCTGAGTTTTTTATCTCATCTGAAGGATAACACCTCCAGGAGAGCATCTTAGGAGAGCAATCTAGTACTGAGTCAGAGGGAAGAGAATGAGTCACTGCAGCGCTTAGATTTTTCTTGGAAGTTTCTCACTAAAGCATTGCCCCAGTCTGACACTGTTTAGAAGATGACATCAGAGATACTGGTGTTTATGTTAAATTCAGAAGGGATAAAGGCTAGGATCCCAGGAAAATGTTTTCTAAAGAGTGGTTAATTTTTTGTGGGGCAGTTAAAAAGTACTTAATTGGGGGTATATTCATCATACACTTACTGTAAAACCAGGGTAAACAACAGCAAAAAAAATCAGAAGGGAAGACTAACCAGAAATCTTAGGCTGGTAAGTAGGATACAGCATGTGTCACATTGCACACTGTTCCTTCCTTTAGCAATGGCACACAAAGTGAACTCATTATAATTGAATTGTATTTGGCTAGAAAAGGTGCCGGTCTTTTTTTTAATCTTACTATGCAGCTACCTGATTTTTGCAGTAAAGCTGCTGGCAGTACTGTGAAGGATCCCCTCAACAACAGCAAGACATCAATGGCAGTGCCAGGTTGTCATTGTGGAGTGGTGCTCTGGTGATTATCAGTGAATTGACAATGATTAGTGACTCACTGTTGCTCATTCTTAATCCAGCCCACTCCACCACTGCTTGTACTGCCTTGTGGGAAGCAAATCTAAGCACATGCAGAGGAAGAAGCTTCAGTGTTATTTTGCTGGCAGCCTTCTAGAAACCTCCTTTTCACTGTAACTGCTTGTCTGTTACCCACGGAGTTTGCCATCCGGCTAAAGATTTTCTTCCAGCCCTACGGGGACTTCAGAGGGTAGATATTGTACCTTAATTCCAAATGGTAAAAAAGATAAAAATTATTTAAGCCAGTGAAGTATGAGATGTACATGTGTGTGTTGTGAAGATACCACATGTTGTGAATGAAAAATGTGCTGTCAAGGATCACTGCTGTCAGTCTCCTGACGAATCTCCCTGTGCTGAAGAGATCAGCTCCTGTGGACCACGGTGGTAGCTACCTCAGCATTCTTAAGAAGGGACCCAAATCCAGAAAGGTTTACATAAGCTTCTTTTCTCTTGCTTCAGGCTTGAAGCCACATGGCATGCAGACAACTGTTGATGAGCAGAAGCTCTATTTGCTGTGCCTTGCCCTCAGTACACTACTCCAAGTAAAACTCAGATGAGGTTGAAGAGTGGTGTGGCTGCTGTCTGGCCCATGAGCCTTGACTCATCCCAGTCAGATAGAACAGCCTGTAGGCCAAACGTCCCCTCACCAGGTATCACATTCGTATGACATCAAGAAAGGAGACTAGAAGGGCAGATCAGAAACTAAGGGAGCTCAGCTTCAGAAGGGCTTTCAACAGCCTGAGCTGGCAAAGCTGGAAATGAACCTGCCAGTGGAAGTATCTGATATTCACTGTGTATATCTCAGTTCTCTTAAAATGCTCTAAAATCTGTCCCTTTCCTACTATTGCTTTCTGCCTCTGTTATGCCAGCATATTTCCTCTGTGAAGCTGACCAATAAAACTTGAGCTTCCTCTGTGATTAAACACTCAGGGTACAAGCAAATAGAAGCCCAATGTATTTTCAACAGGCTATTCTTTAAAAGATGGAGAGAAGAAATAGCTGCCTATACAAATGCCTGTCCTTTTAGTCTAGCCCTCATATTTAAAGCAGTATTTCTCAGAAACCATACTGAAAGCAAAAACATGTTTGACAGCTATATGTTCAACAGCATTGTTTCTGGAAAGGAAAAACATTTCTGATACTTGAATGAATTTATAAAACAAAGCGAAATGTTTTGCAATCACTTTGAGAAAAAGGGGTAGGTCTGCTATAGGGTCTCTAGTCTTTGACTTTGCTCTTCATGCCAAACATATTTTGTCACATTTGCTCTCATTGCTTTGAGCTGTTTCCTGGCAAATTGAGCAAGTTCTGCTTACTGCAGCTATGCATCTTGAACAAACATTAAGTTGTTTATATGTACTCTTTTGACGGATGGAGTGAAAGCTGGCATTTCAAGGCACATTTCAAGAGTTTGCATCCAGGGCTCTTGGCACACTGGTACATCCTGAAAAAAAAAAATTGGTTCTGCCTCAATGGTATGGAAAACCTCAGCTATTTTAAATGGGCAACCACAGGTAAGGTGGCATCTACCTAGCTGCCTGCCAGACACTCTGTCCAGATGTCCAGGCACAGAATCATAGAATGGTTTGGGTTGGAAAGGACCTTAAGGATCATTTAGTTCCAACCCCTCTGCCATGGGCAGAAATGCTGTCCACAAGCCCAGGTTGCTCAAAACCCCTTTCAACTTGGCTCGAGCACTTCCAGGGATGGGACATCCACAGTTTCTCTGGACAACCTGTTCCAGTGTCTCACCATCCTCAGAAAGTTGAGAATTTCTAATATCTAATCTAAACCTGACCTCTTTCAGTGTAAAGCCATTTCCCTTTGTCTTGTTACTACATGCTCTTGTCAAATGTCCTTCTCCAGACTTCTTGTAGGCCCCCTTCAGGTGCTGTAATGCTGCTCTGTGGTTATCTTGGAGTCTTCCTCTCCAGACTGAACAACCCCTGTTCCAGGGGTTGAACCCCAACTCTTCCAACCTGTTTCCATAGGAGAGGTGTTCCAGCCCTCTGATTATCTTCATGGCCCTCTTCTGGACTTGCTCCGACAGGTTGATGTCTTTCTTATGTTGGAGGCCCCAGAGCTGGATGCAGTACTCCAAGTAGGGACTTATGGGAGCAAAGTAGAAGGGGAAAACCACCTCCCTCAACCTGCTGGTCACACTTCTTTTGCTGGCAGGCCAGGACATGTTTGGCTTTCTGGGCTGCCAGTGCACATTGACAGGTCACGCTGAGCTTTTCATCGATGCACCAACACCCCCAAGTCCTTCTCTTCAGGGCTGCTCTCAATCCATTGTCTGCCCAGCCTGTATTTGTGCCTGGGATTGCCCCAACACACATGCAGGGGCTTGCACTTGACCTTGTTGAATTTCATAAGTGTGCATGTACTAAACATGTCAGCATGTCTGTTTCTGCTCAGGGATGCCAGGGGTTGGTCAGCAGCCACGGACTACACTGATCAGCAGTGTCACAGAGTGTTGGATGGGATGGAGACCTTAACTTTGTGCTGCCTAAATGGAGCAGTGCAGATCACGCTGCTAGGCAGGAGTCAGTCACAAAACTCGTGTGGTGTGTGAAGCGAGATGTGTCTGCCAGAGGCTGTCATGGCTTACCATCATTACTTCTCTGTGGCCTTTTATCTGCAGCTGCAGTGGCTGAGAAACCTCAGGCTCCTGCTTTAGACATCACTTCGAGGTCACTGTTTGCCAACTCCAGGCAGCACCAACAAGTGTCCCAAGCACACGTGCTGTGTCTGTGCTCCTCGTGCTGGTTGGAGCAGGCTGTCCCCCTGCTGCAGTTGAAGCCAAGGGACAAAACGCCCATTGAAACTAATGGGAACATGGGCAAGCCCACTTCCCATATGGTGCCTGTCAACCACGTGTTTAAGAAACATCTGATATATTTTTATTCAGATCATGTGTTTGGTATAGTGATTGAGATTTGTTAAGTCCTGAGACTGTAGACCTTAAGTAATTCCCAAGTTTTGTATAAATATCCAGCTTTGTTCTTTTGTGAGAGAATCACATGCCGGCATGAGAACTCATATGATTTTGGGTGCAAATTACAGAAGCCATCTGCTTTAAGGTACACTTACAGTGCTCCACAGCAAACTCTGTGACTCCTGTTAGGGCAGTATTTCTTTACACAAACCTGAAATGGATGTAGCTTTGACTTTTTGATGAATAATTGAGAAAGATTAAGGCTGAATCTTATAAGTTTTTGCATTTCTGTGGGTTTTATACAGCTCTAGAGTATCTGCCACCATGACAGCTTAGTAATTGTGACACTATAACGCTATCGATCACTTTTGTTGTAAAATGAATTATATTGTTTATAATGTTTATTTATTTGTAATGTTTGAAACAGAAAAGCTTTTATACAAAATTTTAGCTGAGGGCATAACTTTCACAGTTAAAATATTTCTTGTAATAAAGCTGCTATAACATAAAATCATTGGAATGATATTAGATCCTGGTATCTCTTTTCCACTGATTAATATCTTGTTAGGTGGATAATTTCAATTTAAATAGGTCCCTGAACTTCAGGTAGATAACCAAAATGTTAATATGACATTACAGTGGGCAGGATTTATCTGTTATGAAACACACTTACTGTTTTATGTCACCTTGACTTTGAGAAAATGTATCACATTATAACGGAAATTGTTCAGAGTACAGTGGAGCATAAAAGAAGAATGATTCTAAACGAGACACAGGCACAAGTTGACTTTCATGCTTCCTAAGGACAGAGGCTCAAAGAAAGTGTGTAATGTCATCTTTGTTGGTTTGCTTTTACTTTCTGGAGTCACCTGGAAGTCCCCCAGCACTCATGGATTGCTCTTGAGTGGACTAGATGTAAATAGTATATGGCTTAAGAAAGATGCAAAAAACAAAGGTACCTTCCCAAAACTTATTTATCTTACAGTAAATTGCTGACAGTGTCACCAAAGCAGAGACCATGTTGTGTTTTCTTATCTTAACAGTACCATTCAGGAAAATATTTCCCATTTTACTGTTTCATAGTTGTTACCCTTCATTTGTCAATCCTATTTTGCAAATAGGTTTGTGAGCAATAAAGGGCTGGTAGAGGAAAGGAACAGAACCACACAGTAGTTATGATATCTATAGGAAGCCAGAGTGAATTTCATGTAATTTATTCTATTCAGGATAAAAATCAATATCTAACTGAAACAGCTAAGAACCTATATTGAGTGGACAAAAATCTTCACTTACTTCCACTGCACCCACAGTGATTTCCCACTCTGCTGCCTAAAGCTCATTTTTCACAGTTAATAATAAACATCATTGACTAAATGATAACTGCAGCTCCTCTGCTAGAATCACAAGTGATCACTTATGTTCCAGTCAGTGCTGTTCTTCTTTCAGAGTGCACTCTGCATTACCAAACCCTCTGCTTCATCACTGGCTTCAGTCACCATCAAACTCACTTAAAGTAAAGATGTAAACATTTTCCAAGTAGCTGTGGAACACCTAATAAACCTGAATGTTATCCTTGTTCTTCAGTTAGTCACTGCTTATTTACCATGAGGAAAAAAAGGACTTTGACCTCTAGAATAGAATTTCAGGGACGATCTCATCCAGAACATCTGAAAAATGTGTCACCTCAAGCCACTAACCAATTTAACCTTTACTGTGTTTCATACTTAACAAGGAAAACAATTCCCTCTATTTGTATTCTAGGGGTACAGGAGAGATACTGATATAATTTACAGTGTATTCTGGGAGATAAGGTTTCATTTTCATCTTTGCCATTTGAAGATGATAAGTCTAATGACACTGTATAAAAATGGTGATCTCTCCTAATTTGGTAATGCAAAAGGTGAATGGTGATGATCTTCTGAAAGTAGTTAATTCATCTACCATTAGTAGAAGATGTTGGCTTGACTTCTTAATAAATAAGTGGCTGAGTTAAGTTCTGGAGCATTAACCAAAATAGCTATTAGAATCTGAGAAAGTATAAACATTATTTGAAAGACCTGTGCATTTTTTTTCAAAATGGATTGGAGAAAGTCTTCACATGCTGTATGTTAGTTCTCCAATAGTATAAAATGCCTGTAAATCCTGACACAATTTGAAGCACTTCTCGGACCTATGGATGCAAGGCATCAATTAAAAAAGTTAATGTTAATCATAGCCAGGTTATGAGTGAGCGAAAAATGTTCCTGAATAACATTTTAGTATATGTCCTTAATCTAGACAACTTGTGTCCTGTGTCCATGCCGCTGAGAAGGTATCTCCTTCCTTGATTATTTTGTATTTTCTTGCAATCTAAGAAATAGTTTATCCTAGAGACAATAAACTTTCCATGAAAAATGTAATAGGAAAATGTTTAAATTCCAAATCTATTTATCTTTCTGGCAGTGCCAGGCACACACCAGCCATGTGACATGGTATAGTGTTGTGCCACGCAGCAGAATGGGAGTTGCTCAAGGAAGCCTTGGGCTGGTTGTGTAAGGCCTTGAGCAGAGCCCTGGGAGGCTGTGCCTACCTTCCTGCATGAAGCTGACACACCAGAAATACTGGATGTTATGTTTCTGTCTCAAGTAATTAATTAATGAAAGCAGAAATAATTAATGATGAATGTAACAGAAGTACAGTGTAGGTACTGAGGTTAACAAGTTTATCTTATTTCTCACCATCCATTATCTGTACATCTCTGTTATTAATTGGATAAACTGCCAAATCAAAAATTGGGTAAGTATAATCCAAAACCTGCAATATTCCAATTACATTTTTGGCAGTGCGAAAGACATGTGGTAAGTCATCAACGTGATTGCTGAAGTAAGAGTGTTACAGGTAGCAACAGAAGATCCATTCCTTAGGAATAATTTTAACTTTAGGACTCCCTATTATTAACTGGGAATACTGTCTAAAGAACAGTGAAATAATTATGTTGTTCTAGTTCAATCTGGTTGCTGATATTATACTTGTCAAAGTGAACGTGAAAAAATCCATTTCGTAGGCAGACTTAAGCATGGCTTCCGTTTCTGCTCAAGTGTTGGTAGACAATGCTTAGGACATCTCAGGAAAAAATTAGCAACTCAGTGAACCAGGTTCAGAACCTTGAGGAAAAAGAATCATTCTTATTTCCACTTTTTAAAAAATTAAAGAAAATAAAATCTTTCTTGTTATTAAAAACAAATTTCCCAAGAGCATCTTGACTTTCCAAATGTTTAGCATGTGGATGACTCACCAGCTTTATGCTGAGATATTATGCTGTTATTTCAAAACTGAAATACCAGCTTTGACATTTTTACATGTTTTACAGAGATCCATAGTCTGTCTCCTTGTTATATATTATTTCAGCTTTTAAAAATCTAGAAAGGACCTTGGATTAAGCATGATGCTGATTTTGGATCTCTTATAAAATGATTTTTCTCTGACAAACAATTTGGCAGAGGAATTGTATTTTTAAAGGCCTTTATTTTTCTTGCTTGTCCAGACTCTCATTTTAGCTGAATTATACTTGTTGCAGAAATTGAAATAAGAAAAGTTTTTCATTGAGCTCAGGACTTAGAATGAACCAAAGGCTCTCCTGAGCTGGGCCAGTTAAGATGGTCTTTCTAGAACTTCTCTGCTCATTGGGCCTTGCCAGAAGGCAACTCAAAATACAGCTCTTCCACCACTGGCCAACAAGATTTAACTACTCAGAAACAAAATTTTTAGAGAGGGTGAAGGGAAGGAAAGATTTAAAATATCTTTTTATGTATATATTTTGTAATTGCTGCGACCTTTCACCAATATGAGTGGTTTATAAAAGAGCTGGAGCTTTGCTTTCTGGTCTGTACAAAAAGCAAAGAAAAATGCCCTCCTTAAAGAATTTACATCTGCAAGACTTCATTTTGGCTTCTGTGACTACATGTAATTTTCATGAAAAAGGAATTATATGTGCTCAAGGAATATATAGTAAAACCTTCATTTTGGTCCTGCAAATTATGACTTGAAGTAAAATAAACTAGGAGTGTTCTTGAATGGCTAGTACTAGGAAGGTGAAAATAACCTAAGCCAAGGAAGGGAAAGTGCATTGCTGAGACACATCTTTTGTTTGTGATTTTTGTTACAATGAAGTGTGGAGTTTCACACAAAACAAATGAAAAACAGTCCTCAGAGGTTTCCAAACCTTCAGATAAGAGTGATCTTTTGGCTAGTGTAATAGAAAGAGCAAGGCTGAACTATCTACTGCAACAGCATCAGGGGATCTTCAGGTTAACTCAGACTGACAAGACAATCTCAGGATGAGAAGGAGATGGGTTTGTAAGGCTTCTCTATCTGCCCAGTTTAGTGCTCAGGTTGTGCTATAAAATGTGTGCATATTTACAAATTCAGAGAGAATGATTTTCAAGGTATGGAGACCTACATCAGGAATACAGGAATTGAGGTCTCTGTGTACATAAAATAAGAAGCTCTGGAATTGCTGTGCACTATTTCTCATGATAAAATTGAGTCATTCTTCAGCCACATAGGCTTGTTAATTTTGCATTTCCCTGGGTTCTCTCCAAATAGAAGGAACTCTACTTTTTATTGTAGCTGTATTTGTAACTAGTACAGATATCAAATTATTCCTATTTCTTTTATTAAGAGCCGTGATTATAGCAGCAAGATCCAAAAGCACAGAGCCTATCTAGCAACTGTTAAATTAAATTTTTTAGGCTGTTCCCAGGAGACCTTGTTCTCAATATAGGCCCTCAAACATAGGTGTCTACACGTCTGAATGAAAAAGATGTATAGGTAGGAGAAGAGACCAACTCAAAAGGCTGCACCATTCACTGGCAGTGTCCTATCAAAGTAAACTAGAACTATTTAGCTACACTTTAATGTGATGGATAGCTACACTTTAATGTGATGGATAGCCTGGACATGCAGATATAATAACTGTAACTTTAAAATCTCCCTGTATGTGGTCATTGCTATTTTTCTATGGCTCTGTAAATGTTGTGGTTTAAGCCCAGCTGGCACCTAATCCCCAAACAGCCACTCAGTCATTGCCCTCCCCAGTGGGATGGGGGAGAGAACTGGAAGGGCAAAAGTGAGAAAAGTTGTGGATTGAGGTAAAGATAGTTTAATGGGATAGAACAGGAAGAAGATAAAATATTGATAAAATTACAATAATAGTAATATATGAAACTAGTGATGCACAATGCAGCTTTTCCCCCAGTTTATATGGTGAGCATGATGCCATATGGTATGGAATATCCCTCTGGCCACTTTGGGTTGCTTGTCCTGGCCATGTCCCCTCCCAGCTTCTTGTGCTTCTCCAGCCTTCTCACTGGCAGGGCATGAGAAGCTGAACAGCCCTTGATTAGTCTAAACACTGCTTGGCAACAACTAAAAACATCAGTGTGTTATCAACATTTTTCTCATACTAAATCCAAATCATCACACTCTACCAGCTTTAATTCTATTCCAAACAAAACCATGGCAGTAAGTAACATGACTGAATAAGAGATGGACAACTGTCCCTTTCCTGGGAAACAGACTGCCCTTCTTGAGCCCTGAAAATCCCTTTGCCTTCCCTGCTTCTATGCCTGCTATCCATTGCATGCCATTAGGTATACAGTTCCCTCTCAGTAGCTAATGAGACTTAAATAAACATACTGAGAGACGAACATGGCCTCTAGAGTTTAATAAATGATGCTGATTCTGGTTTCAATTACACTGGTGTAAATCTGGAACATCACCACTGCTTACAGTTGAATTACTCTAGATTTATATCACAACTGAATTTAGTCCATAGATTTCATTTTTTAACCCACTGGAATTTTATCGTTGTGATTTAAGCCTTTTTAAACCCCAAATATAGTGATAATTTAATAGATCCGGTTGTGTACCTATTTTTTTACATATCTCTTTTCATACTGGAGCTCTAGTTTTATTTTTATGTTTGTAAGATTTACTCTTCCAATAATCAAGGAACTGATAACATTGTACTGATAACTGATAGCATGGCATATTATAATTAGAAGATCAATGGTTTTTTTCTTAGCCCTTTAACTCTGCCCTTGACTTTTTTACTTTTGGCTACAAGTAAGGTACAGCCAAATTTTGAAGCACAATTTGACATCGTGTACAGGATTAAAATGAAGTGATTTGATGGATGGAAGAAGCATAATGCATCTTAAACTAGTCAGAAGAACAAAGTACTGTTTTGTTCTAAAAAGCAAGTAGTGCCATATATACTGTGATCACATCATCAGTGTTATAATGAATCGTGTGTTCAGAATCTGCCAAAAATCAAAGGTGAGTCAATGGAAAGAAAATTAAGACTGGAGATGCAACCAGTGAGCTCACAGGTAACACAGACCTTTGAGTGAAGGAGCTTTTTACCACAGTCTTCCCTTCAGGTCAAAATACTAGTAAGTAACAACACTCTCTACAGAAACTGAGTAGCCTTTTAATTTCTTCTTAGCTCAGACAGAGTACGAGCACCCATAATTATATAAAGTATAAAGAGGAAAATTTCTATGCATTCTAATTCTGAGATGGAGTTGCCAAACATTCATGGAATGTCATGATTTTAATCTTGTTTGAAGCTGATTCAGCTTGGTAATGTCAGAATTTCATGAAAAAGGGGAATACAAGTTGATGTAGTAAAGGTATTAATGAGCAGGAATTTTGGATGTAGGATTCTTGAGAACATAAAATATGAAGGCAATCTAAGCTGACTGGGTTAATTGCAATTGTCAATCTTGATGAAGCCATGATCTTCAGTAGTGCTAAGGACAGGAATCCATAGATCTCGTAATAGTTACCCATATCTTCCTGTTATAATAAGAAAATGTGTGTAGGAAGGGGGAGGGGGAAGGAGATATAAAAACCTTTGCAACAGAAGCCATTTAAAAGGCAAGATTTGCCAACTATCGTTACCATAGTTACCTTGCATTATAATTATAGGAGAAAGATCTGTGGTGGACTTATTTAACTATGTGTGGGATGTATTGGTGATTGGATGATGACCCTTGCTCTCTGAAATAAAGACGAGACATAGCCTCTTTCGGCACATCAAGCTCATGGAAACGAAATATCAAACTCATTAAAAATATCAACCTGTCATTGCAATAATTAAGAATTATGTTTATTTCAAGATAGCCGGTCACATTTCCTGAAGATGTAGAACTGAAAGTTTCTTAAAAACAGGAAAAAGGTTAGCTGAGTGCTTTAGTGTTAATTTTCAAACCTACTAAGTCAGGAACTTCTGAGCTTCTATCAGCTTCTAAAGAGCTGATACACACTTCTATTGAGGAATTAAAGTGCACTGACAAGTCTAGATTAACTACGAGAATTGGAGTCTGCTTGTTAAAGCTGTGTATGTAAGACTCTGTGGTTCTTTGTTCTTCGTGCTTGTTAACTGATTGTTCCTGAGACATGCATGCTCTCTTCCTATACCTCACCACTTTGTGATGTTTCTTGTTTGGTTGGTTTTTTGTTTGGTTGGTTTTTTGGGGTTTTTTTTTTGTTGTTGTTCATTTTGGGAAAAAAAAGAATTGGGTATTTTTCAGAATACACTTAACAGTGTAGGAGAGCACATATTCTACTGCTGCTTTTTCGTGCAAATCATACTGGCCCAGATCTGGTGTAGGGCTTAGAAGTGGCGGAAATTCTGGCATTTCCATACTGTATCACATTTAAACTCTTTGGATTCTTGTGCCTGATACAACCTATGGAATACTTGTATTTCATTTGCCTTGCCATTGTTCTACCGTTTATCCTGGGGACACTGAAATACAGGACTGCACAAGGCAAAGGTATGTGCTAATCCATGTGCCTAGGAACTGCTACTCATAGAAACCCAAAAAAGTAAACATTTTTGACTTAAAACTTTACAGTATCAAGTCTTTAATCCTTCATAACTGGTTACTTCCTCAAGTTGACCTTTTTTTGCCCTTTTCCTCATACATACCATTATGAAAACCCAGCAGCTGAACAAAACATAAAAACAGTACTTAGTCGAGAGAGGAATTGTTTTGTAGCCTGCTAGGTTTTAAGTCACAGTTGCATTGGCCTTTTCAGATGCTCAGATATAGTTGTGGTCAAACAATTGGTCTTTCTGTAAACTGGCCAATTTGGGCAACATCATTTGCAACATCATCATCATGACAGCTCAACCTAGCTGCCCTTGTGTTTGTCTACTTCAGAGGCATATTTTGCAGCTTCCTTTGAGCTGGTGACTGCCTCTTCTACTGCTGAGACCAGGGCCTGAAAAAAAATTCAAAATTACACTAGGTGTGTCTGCAAGGGATGGAATGCACCCCTGCAACTGTAAACACAAAACACTCTGTGCCATGTTATGATTCATGCTTAACTTTCTATTAGTTCGTAATTTTCTATGGCAACACTACAACTTATTTTTTTAGATCTCTTTGTTTCCCACAACTTCTTCCTGAGAAAAATCAACCTGCCTGGCCTCCTGTTTTTCTAGCATGGTTACTGATATTTCTATCACCCAAAACATGGCATACCTGTGACGAAAAGAAACACTCTAGTGCTGCTCATTATAAAGAGAAAAATTAGTTTACATAAAGTTTCCATAGGGCTATCTAGGGCACTGGGCACTTACCACTTCCTGCTTGATTGGTTTTTAGACCCTCATCATGGCTCCAGGGGAGGAGTTATCACAGCATCAACAGTTCTGCCCCCTCCCTGTTCTGAGTTTCTCTTTAATTCTGTTGCAATTCTAGGCTGGTTTCCAAATTTCATGTAGCTCTCCACTAAAGATGCCCTGAAATATGAAAAAATCCCCATTCTGAAACATTTGGTTTTTAATTTACTAAATTTTTACGTGTCAGAAAAGGTCTGATATACACTTAATCCATTTTGTATCTGTTATTTCTTTTCCTCTCTGCCACTGACACAGAGATATCAATCTTTTATATAGTTCTACTTTTAGGACATATTTTTAAGTTCTTGTAAATTGGAGTAACTCTCAATTGTGCTGGGCTGTGGCCAGATATCATATATTGATAATCTGGCCTGTATTTCGCATATTCTCTATGTACTGTACGTTCACTCATCCTACACCTAGAATGAAATACAGAAGTGGGAAGGAAATAGTCTGGCATTTTTCTTACTGTGAAAAACAATTCTTATTCTACTCACATACTGATATGTCAAAGAAACCAGTAAATCTGTTTCAGGTCAGCATTTTAATCTTTTTTTTTTCTTTGTGATGAAGGGATTAATCATAAAGGTGCAATACTTCATGGCAGTGAAAAAAATATATTGATGGAAATTATTTTTATGAGTCTCACAATGCCTTATTTGTCTCCATAACATGATAAAGCAATTCAGAGAAGGAATCCATGGCACCCTTATTGTACTTCCCAGATTCTATTCTTTCTTTACAGACTGACATTTATTGCCTGGAGATACTAACTAAGTACTGGAAAGACCCAAATATTCCATATTTGCTGCATGACAATGGAGTCTACAGAATCTCTGAAGTCACTTGATACTATTCCTGCAATCTTCTGCAAAGCCTAACAGCCTGAATATGTGCAAAAATATCTGTTAGTTAATTTTCAGTGGGGGAGGTTGTAGCTTTTGACTGATGCTTCACATTGATGAATGACTAAGTTTAAGTCTGTTAAGCCTTTTCTTCAGGTGATCAGCCATGATAGAGGGTGGGGGAACATTTCTTCTTTCATTTTGAGTAGCCTCCATTTTACTCAACAGAAGTGGTAAGTATCACAGATTCTCCTGTGCTAAGTGTAAGGCTGTTAAGATGTAACTGCAGACTGTCTTCATTTTGAAGTGGGTTTTCCTTTTTTATCCACAGCAGTAGTGCAGTAATGAACATGAATAATGTATTACTGCTGTAAAACCAGATGCTAAATTGTTGCACAAGCAAATAGTTTGCTTATGCAAGTGAGATAATAGGGCCTTCAACTCATTTTGCACATATTAATATTGCCTAATATTAACATAGTAACGTGGACTCAATGCTGTGGTTGCAGCCTACTGGACATGTGGAGAGGCATATGCACAATGAACCTTGCTTCAGTTCTGGTCAAAAACATCACATTGAAGGAATTAGCCTCACTGCGCTCTCCGATTTAAAGAATTAGATTATTTATTTATTTATTTGTACAAGAATCTCTTAAAATGCATGTTCAGGATTTAATTCAGCAACTCGATAGTGGGTGAGAAAAGCATAGTAGTTCATTGGTCTACTCTATGGGAATTATTATGGAACAGAATTTGCAAGCCTAGAATCTTAAATTTGAAACTTTTCTGTGGCATGATAATGTCCAATTGCAATTATCCAAGGAGAGAGTTAATTGAGGTGAACCAATGTCAAACATCCGACACCTTGAATCTCAGTAAGATTTGAATCTTTTTTACACTTCTCTGTCTTCTATTTTACTCCTACATCTGCAGTTTTGAATATTCAAGCACAAGCTGAGAGAGGGAGTACATTATTTTGGGCTACTGGTATTTAGTTTGAAGTTGTCAATCAGCCTACAGTCAGTGTATAGTGAAGAATAAATACTGCCATAATCTGAGAAAAACCACTCATTACTGTTGATACAAAACTAATCTATACAAAATAATCCCAAATTAAATGTTAATAGTTCTTATATTGTGTGTTAAATTTTGGTTCAAGTTGACTTCCTCACAGGGTTCTGCAGTAGTGTAAGCAGTATTACACATGGTGCTTAAGTAAAAATGACTTCCCACAAACACACTTCTCTTACAGTTTCCTCAAGGTCAGTAGCAATTGGCTGCAGTGAATTTAAAAAATTGCAATTTTGTTTTGCTTTCTCTGTATCCTTTACACAACTGGATTTAGTCTTAACACTCCAAAGCTACTCTTATAAAATAGGAACATCTGCACATGCTCAGTCTCCTGTCAACAAAATAAACTCAACCTTCAGAAACTGCTAAAAGAAAACAGTAAAAATTCACACATATCCAGTAGCTCTATGTTAGTGTCAGCTCTGGAAGAAATACGTATAAGAAAATTTATAGAATACTTCTAAATAAACTAAAATTTCCCAATGAATTTGAGATATGAAGATGGTTATACAAAAACTTAGGATTAAAAAATTTAAAAGCAGTGTCATTGTCAAATCTTTGAGAATTGAGTAGAACATTACCTTCTCTATTTTAACACATAAAGGTGATTTCTCAGAAGATTAGATGTCACAGTGACTTCAGCTAAACTGATGGCTGAAGTTTGACTTGAGGAATGTTGGTCTGGTGCCATGTTGATGTGGTGGCCACCTGTTTGGTTGGTTTTTTTGGCACTGTGGTGGAATGGCTTACAAGAAACTGTGCTGAACTGCAGAGAGGTAAGTGGAATGCTTTGAAACTGGAAAATACTAAATGATCAATATAGAAAAAATCCATAAAATGCATTTCTTTTGAGAAAAGCGTTTGCTAAGAGAGCAACTCATATCCAGTGTGAAATTTCTATTCAGAAAGAGAAGAGGTAAATACAGAAATTTTTGGCATCTCAGGGTGCTGTAACATCTATTTTACCTGGCTGCTGTTCTGAGGAACCCTGGGTCTTGAAGAACACTGTACACTGGGTATTTTCTGGCTTGTTTTTAAAACTGGATAACGGTTTTTATGCTAGTTTAGGAGAAAGCAATGCTAAAAATATTTTTTCCCAGTTCTTATTGGATTGTTGATGTTGTTGTTCATTAATTTTCTGCTTTGTACTTGCTTAAAATTATGATTCAAGCAGTTTTTAAAAGATAATTATGATACATTTGTTTGATAAGTTTGTTAGATATATGTGACAGAACATTCTCATGCATCTGCTTGAATTTGAAATATTTGGAATATTTCTTTCAAATACAAGATTAATTTTGCAGTGCTAGTAAAGCAAATTATTCTACTGGAATTAGTAGAAATCAGACAAAGATGTAATATCAGTCTGAAAAGTTTGAGCAGGTCTTTTGAGGGCAATGAGTAGTTAATAATGTCTGATGTGCATCATCCTTGCTATGGAAGATAGTACTTCGAGCTAGGCAGTGAACTCTGACAGAAGCACTCCCTGAAACCTAAACCCTTTGCAGAAGAGAAGTCATTGCTAATGATAAAGGTAGAGCAGCCCTGTCATTACAGGTATAACTGAGGGGTGGTCCCTTGATTTATGTTGCCATAGTGTGAAACTGTGGAAATTCTGCTTTCAGAGACTGTTTCAAAAAGGTTAATTTCTTGTTCATTTTCTTGTTCAATTATTATTGGACATGTGCCCAAGTCAAGATTGCATTTGGGCAGGTTTAGCTCCTTTCAGAACTTTCCGTGAATGTGTTTTAATAAGAAATCCTCTTATTTCTAGTTAGTCAGATTCAGGTTCTTGTCCTAGCATCCATAACAAAAACAACTGAAGAGTGAAATAGTTATGTACTTAATGTCAAGGTTTTACTTTGGCTTGTTTGTAAGATTTTAATTTTTAAGCTCTTCAGTATCATTTTAAACGACAGAGAACTTTTGCGTGGGTTTGGTATTAAGGTAGATACATGCTGTTTCTAGTCATGTAACATCAGCTTTGGAAAGTCCTTATATTTTCACTGAATGTCTTTTGGACTTCCAAAATGAACCAATATAACTTGATTTTGCAGAACTGCTTGGTATGTGAATCTTCTGTTGGACTTACTTTAAATACTACGATGTGCACTGAAATCACAAGGCACTTTTTAGCTCCAAACTACCATCAACTAAATTATGTATCGGTATAATCATGCTAAATCAAAAAGACTCTGTTGATACAAATGCAAGACCACCTTAAATACCAAACAGAATCCCTTCACATGACCTTACAGCTCATCTCACTTTTTTTTTTTACTTTTTGTCTGCAGTGTGGGGATTCTAAGCTACTCTGTTGTGAAACCATTTTGAACAGCACTCTGCTTCTCAGTACTAAGTAATGTGAAAGAAATAAATTGATATAGTGAAAGAAATAAAACAAATGAATTTATATAATCCTTTTCAATCTTGCCTCTTGACAGACATATACTTCAGGGAAAGGTCAATTTTGTTCACATTTTTTGAAGTCAATAATTTTTGTATAACTTTTTGTACTTTGAAGAAAAGGAATTATTCAGATTTCCATTTGCATTTTAACATGATCTTCTCACTAAGATTATAGCTCTTTACTGTTAGGCTTTGACTTGCTAAACAGCTATAAAATTTGGTAGTGTAAAGTGAAGCTTCAACATCACTGATGGTAAGAGGTGGAAAACACGTCCATTCCATGTTTGCAAATGCAATCTTTTACAAAACAATGGGAACTGCCTGTACGTATTGGAAACAGAAATTTATCCTGAATTAAAATGACTGTATAAAAAAACCTGAGAGTACAGGACTTACAGAAAACGTTTATTGGTCTGTTAGCTCCAATGCAGCAATTCAGATATAAGCTGGTAAAGCGGTGAATATTTGCTGTCACCATTTGTTAGTGTGTGTGAAATGAGTAAGTGCTGCCAGTTATGTTTTCTGACTAATCCCATGCCTGCTCAGCTATGGGAGTTGAGAATGTGCCTGAATAATTGTCTTGGACTGACTTTATGATGTGTATCCCCTATCACCACCCTATGCCCAGAAGATGAATCCTGTGCCTTTAAGCCTGGGTGCGAAAGAAAAACTGAGTGAACTTTTCAAAACAATTGCTCAAGGACACACGCAGATCTCTGCTCTGGGCTCGGCGGCAAGGAGGGTGGCAGAGGCGACCTTGCTTTCCAGCCAGTTCTCGGCTCTTTCTCTCCGCAGAGAATTTTCTTGGGACTTTTGGTTTGGTTTTTTTTTACCTCTTCTTCTCTTCAGGACTGTTTTACAACACCGGAGCGTATCGGGGGAGAATTTTCCCCCGAGGCCCCTGGAAGGGGGGGGCCCACCGAACCAGCTCTCAGGAGGAGAGAGGGCCACACCCAGAGACGGACTCTGAAATCTTCCCAGGTTTCCCTCCACAGCGAGGGATTTTATTATTTAGCATTATTATCCTTTTCTTTGTGTGTTTTGTTAAATAAATAGTTTTTTATCTCTTTCACTTTCCTTCGAGGAATTTTTTTTTCCCGAACCTGGTGGTGGGGGAAGGGGTGGTGGTATCCTGCCTTTCCCTCGGAGGATATTCTCCTTTAAATTTTGGCCAAACCGGCACAATAATGAAATATTTCCCATGCTCAAAATCAAGCAGGTGGTTTAGTACCTTGATGAGTCAGGTGTCATAACAGAAAACACTATAACTCTTAATGCTTGTTGGCATGTCTATAGGCAGGCTGAGCCAAGAGGACAAAAAAGGAAAGGCCTTCTCAGTCCAGGAAGCTTGTTGGCAGCATAATGTGGGAGCTTACCCTGTCACTGTCTATGCTGTGCTGGAAGATTAATGGTTATTTTATTCTGACCGCCTTCAAGTAGGAAACTGAGCTACAGCTTCTTTAAGAATGGATAAAAGTTTGTCTGTGCATATCTGTACAAATGCTCAACTATACATAAAATGCATGCACATATGTGCACAGCACACACCTACAGACTCTTGTAAGTGGCTCTGCTCCTAGGGGGATTCACAAGATAATAAAAAAAGTCCGACCAGTCTTTCTCTGCACCTTACAGCCATCACCTCTCAATCAACCTTTTCACTTTTTTTTAATAACATTTTTTCATTGAAAAGTGAACAAAAATAAGTAAGAACAGCTAAAAACAAAGTAGTAATATTAAGAATTGTAAACTTTGTGTATAACCAGATTTTTTTCAAGGTATTTTTCATTATGAATTTTCTTCATGAGAGAATGGTGTACAAAGTACATTCGATAAATTTCTACAGTTAAAAGGAAGCAGAAAATATTTATTTTATGATTTCCAAGAACTGGGTTTTCAATGACTGTTTTATTTTGTTTATATGTCTCAAAGCACACACATAGAAAGACAAGAGTTTAAAGTTCTTTCCCAAGGTCTTCAAAACCAAGAGTTTATTCCTCCATTTGAAAGCAGAGGCCTTATTCACAGCTCAGAGGAAGAATAAACCTTAGTACTCTCTGTGAGAAATGGGTTATTATGATTTTGTGGCTGAGCTGGCTGATCACGCTCATGAGCAAAGAGAGAGACTCATTGTAGCAGTTATATGTCTGGGTGTTGTGCCCTAGGTAAGGCTTCAGGGGCATCAGCAGACACTGGATCAGCCACAGCCAAATGCCTGTAGCCAAACAAGGGGGTGGAATGATACTTTTGCAATTTTCTTTGCTCTGAACGTAATTGAGCACTCCCATACTAGATTCTCACATCAGAGCACGCTCACTTGTACTGCAGCATGACTTCCTTCTGGTGCCCTACCACCTGTCACTGCCTGGTTGGTTAGCTGCCAAAAGCCACATCTAACAGCCTGGAAAGGTGTACAAAAAAACAGAGCTTCACATTTGTAAGTGTGACTTGGCAGAAAATATTGTCTTAAAAAAATCCTGTTGCTTAGTGGGGAGCAACCACTGGGTTGTACAGGGAAGTCCTTAACTATTGTCTAATTGTCATAGAGATTACAAGTTCATAAGGGTAGTGAATTGCCTTAATGTAAGTAATATATACCTAAAACATACATAGCAAGTCAAATGTCATGGTACACCTATTTGATGTGTTTTATATTATACCCATCGTGACTAATGAGTTACCTATTATTATGCCAATAAATAATTGGAATAATAAGTGATGTATTTTGATGGCTTAACTCAATGATCTTAGAAGTCTTTTCAAACCTTAATGATTCTATGATTCTATTCTGAATAAGCTGAAACATGCATTAGTTATGGAATAAGCTAATATTGACAATCATGGTTAGCCTGATGGGTGTTTAGCTGAGATACTCAGAAAAAGTCTGATTCACTGAAAATGTGAACATTCCTCCTCTCTGAAAATGGAGCAGCTCTGAGATGTTCCACATTAGGCAGGCAGAAATCTAGATGTCCCAGGAAGTTAGATACTTTGTAGTTCTAGTTGTTTTGTTGGGTTTTTTTTTTTCAAATGAGGCACAGGGAGAAAGTGATTAACAAAATAGACCATTGCTCTTTCAGTGGTTCATGAAACAACCTTCTTGCATGACCTGTACCTGCGATCACCATACAGAACCACTAAGCCCATGCCCAGTGTGTAATAGCAGAAGGCAGTAAATTCACTCCAGATTCTCAAGAATTTGAAACAAGCTACTCTACCTTCTTCTCTGTGCTTTTATCTCCTTAACTGACCTTTATGTTGTTTTTAAATATTTAATACCTATCTAAATTTAATTTAGCCTACAACAAATAAGACTGTAAGAAAAAAGAAACTCATATTTGTACTATTACACTAATAGGCTTAATAACAATAATCCACTAACATCTGCAATCATAAAATAAAAACTTCATTATCATTTCAATACAGTTAATACAAAACCTCAGGTTCGGCAGTACACCAGCTGTGTCCTGGTGCTCAACAACACAAAACAGCAATTCATGCAAAATTACCAGTCTTTGTTACTGACTCTTTTTCCTGGCTCCAGTCCCAAAAAATTCCTGCTGTTCAGGTCTTTTGTTTCCTCTCACTGGAAGTCTTTTATTTTCTAGGAGAATATAAAAGATCATCCCCAAGAATGCCTTCAGTAGCCTTCTCACCTCCAGTATCATGCCTCTAGCTCTTTATTCCTCACAGTTAAGAGTCTCAAGTGTTTGGTTAAAGGTCTCTACTGATTTGGGTGATGTGCTTCTTTATGCACTGCTGCTGGCATTGCTCTAGACATGTCCTCAATATTCTCTAGAACCTCTAATCACCTTGGAAGTTTAGAGCATCAAGAAAAATTATCCATTTAACAATTATATTTTCTGACATTCCCTTAAGGATGGCAAAATGCTCAGAAAAGCAAATCAGCCAGTATCTAATGCTTGTCTTTGAATTAGTGTTGAGCTCTGTTGAGCTAGAAACTTGCGGCCTTAACCACAAGAAAGGCATGAACGTGTTGGGCACTGTGCATGTCTTTCACTTAAAGACATTACAGAGTCAAGAGACTAAGAGGAGATAGGTTCAGGATTAAATACTTTTGTCCTGGATTTGAGCCAGTAATTCCAAGCTAGTCCCATTGCACTGGACCTACCAGTTCAATCACCAGAAGCAGCTTTTTTTTTCCGGCACACACTGTAAGCCTGCCTTAGAGAGGTGACAATGATTGGTGAGTTCATGGTACTGAAATATCACTCATATCCCTCTCAGACAGCTTCCCATCTCTGCCAAGTAGCCAGCCAGAAACAGGACAGCTTATATTTCAGACTCGTGGGTTACCCGTGCATTTCCTCTCTGTCTCACTCAGTTGACTGAGGCAATTGTGTGTTTGCAAACTGAGATAATGGGTGTCTTCCCAGCAGCTCTTTTGGGAGGGGAGGAAGGGCAAAGGAAGTAAAAATGTTTGTCTGTCAGTTGTCTGTATCTGTTATTCCCCAAAGCCTACTGAGAATGTAAAAAGAGGAATGAACTTCTCAGATAATGTCCTATTATGTAGCAGACCACATATCTCAAGCTGCCATTAAGATGAGATTCAGCACTCGTAGACGACAGAATAGTCTAAAACAATTATCCATTATGAGAGGATTGGCATCTTTCCTGAAAGCATCCTGCACTGTACCTTGGTAGAAAGAGGACACAAACTGCCTTAGATCAATGTTCTGGCTACATATTCTCTTTTTATTTTGGGAAGCACCAATGTTTCCATGCCCCATGGTACTCTCACTAATAGTGTCCAAATGAACAATCTTTTAAGAACACCTGGTTTCCCAGGTGACAGGATGCATGTCTGCTTACATTGATCATTTAATCACTCACTAGAAAAGAGAATAAAGACAGTCCACTGGTGTCTGGAGCACAAGAATCTGTAAACGGTGTAATTTTCTCACTAGGTACATTGAACAACTTGAGATGTTTAAAGGTGTTTTAATATCATTGGGAAGTGAATAACACTATGTTTTGATATTACTTCTAAAATAAGTATCGGAATTGTGTTTGGACAAGTGACATGCCTGTAAAACGGGCAAAACGCTTGTGACTTGAACTTATGAAGGGTGGGGAGCCAGATGCTATACTGCAGTCAGCCATTGTTCTGTCAGACAAATCACTTCCTCAGTGTTATCTCCTCCTGTCATTCCCTATCTTGTTTATTTGTATTGCAGACTCCTTACAGCAAGACACATTTCCTAGTAAGTGTCTGTGCAATGCCTAATATTTACTCCTTGTTGTTTGTCATGAGGTTTTCAGATCTAAAGTGACTTGTATGGATCAGGTTCAAGGGTAAACTGCACAGTGCATTTAGTGCTGAGGAAAAAACTCAGGTGTGTCTGCACTGAAAATGTACTCTAGTCCATATATCATTGGTACTCTGTAAAAATCTAAAGAGTTATAAATTTGGCTTTTAAGGTCCCACTTTGCAAAAAAACTCTGAGTGTTTTTTTTTTGTTGCTGTGTATAGAGGATATTTCATTTTAGCTAAGTTCACATTTTCAAGCCTGTAATAATTTATCACAATGTCCGGGATTACAAATCTTTAATTCTGGGAACTTCTGTTAATTTTTATGTTTAAGAAATAAAGCCCAGGAGATGCCCAACCCCAAACCAGCTCTGGACTTGTTATGCGACAAATGTGCGATTTTTCATTTTGTTAGACAGTTAACTAAAACTTGTTCTCAAAAGACAATTTAATGCTGCAACAGTGCATTGCAGATATCAAAGATTAAAAAAAAAATTTTTTTCAGTTTGATTCAGGCTTGTCAGACCAAATCATTTGGTTAACAGCTTTATGACTGTTCCATTCTGCTATCGTTGCTATGTCTAAAGGTCAATCTCTTTACCCCATAATACAGATTTATTTTGTTTGCATAGCTGATTCAGTCTTTCCTTCCTGAGTCAGATGTACCAATCTCCCTTTGACCTTCTCTGTAGGTGTTGTAGACAAAATTCTGCACAAGTTGTTAAGAGGGAACACTCACAGACTTTCCACTTTCACTATGGATTCAATAGAAGTAAGAGAAAAATAGTCCCATGGCAGCATAGGGATATGGAAACATCCCACATGAGTGGGATGCTTTCCTGAGCTCTTGGGAAATAAGGGCTCCTCTCCTAGGAATACACTACAGCTGCTAACGCATTACTTAGGAAGAGATTAGCACTTTGAAATACCATGTATTTGATAATCTTTATATAGACCAAAGAGACAGCTTGATGGATGAGTATTCTGAAGTCAGCCTGTCATAATGACTCTCAACAAACTTGATATTTATCCAATTTTTTCACAATTTCTATTATATAATAGTAACAAGACTGTAAACAGAGTGTTTCCAACCAATGGAAACAGTGGAAATGACTTAGTCTTCATTTGTGTTTCCAGTCTGAGGATGAAAACAATTGCTTAGCTATACCATGGACATTCACTGTCCTGTCTTTTCAGCAAATCATAGGCAATCTCCAGTTTTTGACTGAATGAGGTAATTTTCTTTGAAATGGTGCCCACAATTCAGATGATGACCTCAAAATATGAACCCGAGCCTGCTGTTCAAGAAGGATGTGTAGTGCAGCATAACCGTACGAAAACCAAATAGTCTGTTTTCTGCACCACTAAGGTTCTGTTATGAGAAACAGAAATTTTAGGTATTATAAGTTTGGCATTTGGGACATCTGAATTCAATTTCCTGTGATAGCTGTCATGTCCACTGTGATACTGGACAAATGTAGGTCCAACAAAGGACTTTGTTGTCCTGCAAAGCACCATCCAGGCATACAGGGTGCAGAGCTTTTTTTCTGGTAGTAGTTAGGCTTCCTATGTAGTGACCTGCTATAAATGAGAAATAAAATAGTTTTCCTATTAAGGACAAAGACTTAAATGTCTGACAGCAATTTAGATCTTTGGTGCCTGAGTTAGGGTGGCAGACAAAAGTGTCCATTCATTCAAGTAGAGCCCAGAGATAGGTGCTTACATTTCTTTGAAAGAACAGGGCAGATTTATTTATTATTTTTTTTCTCTCTGTGTCCTGCACAATAAAAATGATAAATCAAACCATAATCTCCTCAGTGGCTATCATCTTCAAGTTCAGGTTTTAAGACAGCATGACGGCAATTACTTAACTCCTTGAGAAAATCTACCTTTTAATTGTGAAAACCTACCACAAGGTTTCTAGAAGACACTTTTATTCATGTCTTAAATTTTCCTCATCTCTTTAGGTGAAATATCTGGGTGAATGCTGTCAGGTATTGTATATCACTGTGATTCTACTGTGTTTTTACTCTCATCGATTCATACTGAGCATCTGGGCAAGCATATTTGTTCCTACCCTTTGCTTCAGCAAGGCAAGCCTTTTCTTTGTGGTCATGAGTCCTGCAGAATGAAGCAAAAGCTTGAACCATCTCTGTTGCAGCTCACCGTGTGCTTGCCAAAGCCATCCTAGTATGATTCCAAACAAAAGATCCGTTGCTATTTTCAACTTGCTATGTCTTACCTATTTCATGGGGCTGTTGCAGGTTGTTCAGTTTGTAAGTGCATCTCAAAGCACCTAGCAAACTCAGATTGTTATTGCAGCAGAACAGCCCAAAATGTTTTCCAAAGCATTTCTCTGGTGCTGCAACCCTCCCTCTCCTGAACACTCCTGGAGTTTCTAGTCTTCCATTCTGCCACTTCTCACCACGTCCTCCCCATTCTTCTGCCTGAGGGCAAAAGGTGTGAGGAGGGTAAAGAGAGACAGTTTATCCGATACCTGGTTTGAACAACATATACATTACTTCTCATGGATGTCAACACATTTTTTTTTAGCACTACCCCTTAATAGAGCCGCTTCAGCATTCAGAGACATGGATGAATCACAGTTCCAGAGTGCATATAAATCCCAGCACAGCTGGACATGCAATCTTTAGCTTCCATATTTCTTTAAGAGTCTGGTTCCTGGAACCACTTCACAGAATGGATATTCTTGTTGCAGGGGCTTTCTAGCAAGTAAAACCTGGTTACAGTGGGTTCCTGTTCCTGAGCTCAATAAATGCAGAAGCAGTGAGTACTGAATATAAAAGCTGTCCAGGGATTTGATCCAATAGAACCACTGAGAGTCAAGCACTCCTGACCAGTATTCCTATGCTGTGCATCTTGCATGTTAGTCATAAGGATCATCGGGAAAACATAAAGATTTTGTAAGCAATATGATATGTTGAAAAAAAGTTTGCTAGCATCAGTATGTGAAGAACATGACTTAGCCCTCCAGTCCATCCAAAATTCCTAATTTTGAAATTGTTCTACATGAACAAACTAGTGGACTTTAATGTATATTAACACCCAATTGCCTGTACTTCAAAAGGTGCATATATTACATTATTATTTTATGTCACTAGGTACGACTAAGCTTTCATCTTACCATTGGTCTGCACATTTTTTCTTGCACAAGTCTTTCTTGCTTAGAGATGGACCTTGATTTTTAATAGGCTTATCTCTTCTATTTACAGTACCAACAAACATATATGAATATATATGAAGTGAAAAAAAAAGGGTTTTTTATGTCTGAATAAAGGATTTTTCAAACTGTGGTTCTGTGGAAACTGTGGAAACTGATAGAACAGGGAAAGGAAGGCCTGTTTTAAAGTGAGCTTATAAGACCTTGCATGCCCAACACTGACAAAAGTATGCTTTTGCATACTGCATGATCTGTATGCATTAGCTCCTGTCCCAGTTCTAAGTAGGCTACAACATTTTGTAGACAGTGACAGTTCTGCAAAAATAAGTTACCTTTTTCTTTTAAAATCCTGCATGGATATCAGAATTTTCCACTGCATTTCTGCAACTGAGCTGTACACGAATGGTACTGACAAAAACCAAATGTTAAGCAGGGAGTCCATTGGTATTTATGTTAGAATTTGTTTGTATTACATTGGACAAGGCATTGGTAGCCATGGAAGAAAGAGAGAAATCCCTTTCAAAAGACCTCTGTCACAGAGCACACATATTAGCCTGCCTGTGATGTTATTAAACCTGTTCTGAGCAATATTAGCAGGTATTTTGTGCACATGTGAATAATAAAAAAATAGAAATAAAGAGATTATATTAGACATTCCTTGGAACAGACACTCATTTTTGGTGTCTTTTTGCTACCTTTAAGGAGTCCTTGTTCATGAATGTGGTTTGTGGGTAATAGGAAATTTAATTTAAAAATAATTAGTTATACTGCATCTTGCTCTTGTTACCTTTTGTTCAGTCTGGTAGGAATTAAAAGATACAGAGAGGAAACATTCAGGTTTTGCCCAGGTACATTAGTCCTCTTTATTGTCAGATTCCCCCCTGACTTTTCCCTAAGAGTCCAAGGTCTGGTGATTTCTTCAGAACTCTCCCCTTGTGAAAATTCTGCCCACCAAAAGGAGTAGAAAACAAATTGCTATACTTGGTAATTACCCACAGTAAATGAACACAGGTTAATTTTTTGTCAATATTTGTGTTAGTTTTTGTTACAAACCTTGTCACCTACTGAGCTTATGTAATGAATTAAATAAAGAGGACAAAAGCATTATCAAGAAGTATTCCCAACCAGAAAAGAATCCAACCTCATCACATTAATGCCTCAGCTCTATTCTGCAGTTTTCATGACACAGTATCTACAAATTTGTGTTGCATGCCCTTAGTCTTTCTAGCCACAACACTCAGATTTATGACAGCATAGATTTCCCATTGGAACAGATGGCATACTGCAGTAGAATTTATTAAAGCTTCATTTCCCAGATCCTTTTCTGTAGCACTTGTGCTCATTCCCCTCCTTTTCCTAACGTGACAGAGCATTGTATGTCTCTGACACTGAAATTAGCACAAAGACGTGTGGTTCCTTGCAAATCTGCTCTGCACAAATAATCATTCAGATTTCTGACCTGCTAAGGCTCCTAGCTGGCAATCGCACAGCAAAGCCTGTAATTTCTCCTACTTGGTGCTGCTCCACCATTTCCTTATCCTGACTTCAATGTTGTTATGCATCTCTTATGTCTGACATCAGAGAAAATAATCAGCTGGGGCTTAGGAACATTATCATTCTAGGTCTTATGTGTAAGTATCTTGGTTTAGTAAGAAGACAGATAGGTATCAAAGAAAGGACGTGACTCGACAAAATTAGGCCAACTTAAAAGTGTTTAGGTTTTCAGGAAGTATTACAATTTCAGTTTTTCCATAAGTCAGATTTGTAACAGATGGGTGAAATGTAGGTCAGATGCAGCAGACATCTTCGTAAGCACTTGCTTTAATGGTTTCCTTGATAATTTCTGTCTCTCTTGTCACATGATAAAAGATGGTTTAGATCAGCCCATGCAGACCACTTGCAATAAACAAGAGGTACTGACTGACAGGGCAATCCTGCAGAATGAAGGGCAGGATTCTGACATTCACTTTTGCCTTGGGCCAGTTTCATCCTGGATGCACACTGGATAACGCAACAGCATTGCAGGCAGGCAGAATTTGCGCCCCTGTTAATAAATACTGTGGCACATTTTATAAACAAGATCACACACACAATGAAGTTCTTAAAATCACAGGGCATAAAAAGGCCAACCAAGGACAGAGTAGCAGCCTTGACTGAATTTCCTACATCTTGCCAGTTGAGTACCTGAGATTTACGTGTCTGCCTTTTTATTTTGGAAAAAGCTATATGGGACACAGAGCCACCTCCTCAAAACAATATCTCGTTTATTGTCAGTCATTTCCTTTTAATGGCTCACAGTCCCTTCAGTAAATATATATATATGAGAATTTAAATGTTCGGAGTTTTAAATTAGGTATCCCTTGGAGCTGTGAGGGCCCACTGTATAAATACATCATTGCTCACAGGCATGAGGGATGTAGCTGCTCCTTTGGAGCTTTAAGAGGCTCTGATGCTGTGCCTGCTGCACACGCTGCTCACTCTCATCTCATGACGTGCACAGAGCTCCGTGAGCACGGCTCTGCCCCTGCAGCTGCTCAGTGCATTGCTGGGCAGAGAGATAATAGAGATCGCTGCTACTTATGTGATCTAGCTTTAAGTGTAAAAATAAACATGCACAAAAACATCCAAAATAATCTGTCATGTTACCCTTCCTTCCTGAACACCATTCTCTCCAATTGTTTCCCTCACATCTGATATATTTCCTTAAATTAGATATCATGTTTCTTGTTTTACATCACTAATTGTGTGCCACCAGGATTTTTATCCCCAGTAAAAGGTCAGTCAAACCCAGAAATTATTTTTCTCATATATTTCTAAATTTTCTTAGTTCTGAGCCTGAGACCAAATTATTTTTAATATTGTTATTATTATTTTAATAGACTTCATTTGTTTATGTGCTCTGCAAGAGAAGCCAGCCAGTAAAACTCTTGCATATGTGCTTAATTCAACAGAATTACCATTCAGCTGAAATATATACTTGAGTACTTCACTTTCTGACATCTCTGGGTAGAGCTGCTAATAGGAAATTAAAGTTACTGATACAGAGAGATGTACTGATTTCAAAATCCCTGTCTTAGAATACTTTACAACCTGTATGGAAAATAATTCTTGAACAAAACTCATCTCCATGGGCCAAAGGCAGGTAAGAAATGACATTGTTTCCCTGCTGTACTCTAGGGAGCCAACGCTGTTAAGTGCAAGTCAAACCTGTACTGGGACAGATGAAGGCCAGGCTGAGTCTTCCTCTGCAAGCCTTGCATTAAGAGGGGTGCAATAGAAAGCATCTGTATGGGGCCTAAGGACAACATCCACTGGAACTGAAATCAATCGTAATCTTTCCATGGCACAAAATAGCTTTGGCTAGGATACAATAGGAAAATGAATTTTAGCTCACTGGTGGAGTAAGTGGAACTGATAATCTTTGCTGCCAACCTATTTGTTTAAAAGGAGTATGCAAATGCAGTGAGCATTTCCCCTCACACAGCAGAAACTTGTTAAGAAACCACTCTTTTGGTGATACTTCTAAGCTCTCCTGTGGGAACACTCATCCCGTAAAAGTCTTTTCAGGCATTTCTGAAGAATAGCTACCAGTACTTGTTCTGGCTTCATTTCTGGTTCATCTTTGCTCTCTTTTCTCTTATTGCACTAAGTTCATTTGCTGGTTCTTCTCTAATACATGCAATAATAATAAGTGCCAGAGACATTTTTCTATGGACAAGTGAGCTAGATAGGGTCATAAAAGCCCTTAATGGAAACACTACTCTGGTTTCACCAAAAGTTACACAGAGATGTTTGTAGCCTTCTTATCTTACCCTAAAGAAACCTTGCAACTCTCTCTTCATTGCAGAGGTTTAATCCAATTTATCGCTTCTACATATTATGTAGTCTTCCTTCTAGATCGCACCAAATCAAAGAAGTATGTTTGGCTCTCTTTGGCTTTTGGCAATTGGTTGTTTTGGAAAATACAGGTGCACTGGTGGACTGTTCTTGACTGAAAGGGCCACCCGTGTAAAAGGCTACACTCTCCTCTTCATTGCAGCTCCAGGCTGAAGATTCATTGGACACTGTAAGCAGATTGGCATATGTACTGATCAAATATGAAAATATCTTTGACAGAAAATTGGCTCTATAGAATAAATATATCACAGGTTAGTTACCTCACTTTTATGAGAAGTGGAAGAATATTGTCACTTGTAACTGTACCTAAGCCCTTAATGATGGGCCATTTAAATATGATGTAAAAACTCTCCAATAAACATATCTTCATGTTAATGACTCATATATTGTGAAAAAGCCATTTTGCCTTTCTCCACCTCCAAGAGGGTTAGAAATTAACCCTTTCTCCTTTTGACATTCTCAGTATTGTAGCATACAGCAAAATAAAATGTTTGTGCTTCCTTGCTTGATGTCTCCCTGAAATTATTCAGAGTAATGGATTATCAAAGCAAAGATGCTCTGCTTGGTAAAGACATTTTTCAAAATGGAGCTTTGACATGGCATGGAAATTGTGCTCTGGCTTCTAAACAGTGCTGATGTGGATTTGATAAGGTGCAGAGTCAGGGCTGGAACCACTGTTGCCAGAGATGTGTCTCTTTTCCTGGACACTCACACCACCAGGAAGGGCAGATCACTTCTCCACAGACACATGGCATGTTACCTCAGCTTCCATCTCTTAAAAACAACCCAAATTCAAAAAAACGCTTAACTAGAGAATAGAAATTATAGCTTGACAAAGATGACATTTCTCAGGACTGGCTATCTTCAAAATGCATTCTGTTGGTCATAATTGTTGAGTCATTAATTTCCTTTCTGGGCAAGCAATTAGCACTCTTTTTCCTGGGGAGAAAATTTCCCTTTGGAAGGCAGTGAGAGAGGTTGGGCAAATGATGACAGGTTTGCAGAAGCTGGTCAGCTGCCTAATCCTTACAAAAGTTTCTGGCAAGATGTTTTTACAGAGGAACACTTGCATGTCCATAGACATCCATGCACACGTTCATTTACACACCACACAGAAACATCAGCCACAATCCAGGCCTTACTGTTCCCTCTGCTGTAAAGATAGAGTTCATGCCTAAAATCTAATAAACTCCACAGCTGATGCCTTCTGAAAGGTAGTAGATCTATATACAGATTGATGATATTCAATTTATACTCAGAAAAACTTAATTTCTCTGCCTTTATTGGAGTATTGCTTGAATAAAGATCATAAACCAATTTTTTAATGACAATGTATGCATACATATCTTATTTGAGCAACGATAGAGAAGGAGAGAAATAAAGAGAAAGACTATTTTTCTTCACTCTTTGTTGTACATTTAATCTATTTCTGTTATTGTAAGTGAAAAGTAGCAGACATTAATAGACTAAATGTTTCTCATGGTGCATTTTATTTCTTTTGTTAGTGAGTGCTACTCACTTCAATTTCAAATCCAGTTCAGACTGCAGAGCATTAGTAAAGTTAACTGATGAAACAAATTCCACGTTTTATAATCTTAAGCTCTGAAGGATTTACTAAATTTTCATGTCCTTCGATCTTATGTGACTAACACAGTCAAAGGAAAATATAAAAACTGCAGCTGGGCAGATAAGATTTAGATTAAGAGAACCATTACCTTATAACAACACTAGGAAGAGGATACAAACATTAAATTGACTTTGGATGTTGCTCAAAGCAGAATGTAAAGTGGTGGGAAGAGCCTGTGAACCCCCTGCTGCTGAGCAAATAGCTTTTCTTGACTCAGCAGCAGTACTTAGATAATCAAAATAATACACTATACATTTCTATATCAGTTAAACAGGAATAATTGAGAATAAACTCCCTACAAAATATTTTCCACCACTAAGCATGGCATTTTGTACAGGAAATTGCCACCCCATGGTTTTCAAAGGCCTTCAGCCACATGAACATTTTCAGTAAGGGTTTGGGTTTGAAGGGTGGGTGTGGTTCCTGGACAGATGGCCCACAGGATGGGTAAGGAGGGGAGCCTGCCATCAGCATCTCATGGGCAAGGGTGGATGAAGCTGAGCCCTTGACCGTGGCTTACACTGGTATTTGTGGAGCACTGTGCTGGACCAGGTTCTCATCCCATGCAGCTTCCCAGGGCATCAGCAGAACCTCAGGCTCCACCTGCAAAGCTGGCCACGTGGTCTGGCATCTCCAGATATCAGCCCCAGGTTTTGCTTGAGAGGTGATCCAGGTGATCTGCTGGGGAATTTCTCTGGGTAAGCAACAAATTGCTCTTCCTTTCATACTTCCCTCTCCATCTCCTCTTTCTTCCTCTAGTCGTCAAGTGCAGAGGGGAGGTTTGTTGGTTGAAGGGAAGGTAAGGAGGGGAGGAATAACACACGTCTCTGTACTTGTCTGATCCTGGAGCTGCTGATGCAGAAGGTAGAGCCACATTGTCTCTGTTCTCATTAGAATCTGTAGCTAACATTCCCCAGGGGACAAATATTCAACTGGAGCTTTAGGAAACAGAAACCCCAGGTCTTCCAGGGGTCAGTCACTTGAAGGAGGTAAGAGTAGTAAAAAAATTGAGACAATGTTCTGGCTCTATTTGCCAAGTTATTTCCTCATGTTGGTTGTTTTTGCCTGTTCCTGGAAATGCAAAGGGTCCAGAAATGGTTGTGGACATGTCTGTACATGCTGGTGTCTGCTCTCCTTTCAAGTTCATCCAAAGCTAGAAAGAAGAGTAATCTGAGAATTGATTTTTGCTTCTGTTGAGCTCTGAAATACATGTCAGATTTGAGCTTCAAAGAAACTGCTTATTCACCCACACAGGATTCCACTTTTTTATATTCTCCTTTACATTTTAACTGCACCCAGTGGACTGTTCTTTCAAAAAGAGAGAAATCAGACCCTCAGCTGAATCCCAGCAGCTTTTGTGAGATATGTGCTGTGGTAAACAGCCCTTGTTTCTTATGCTGCTGCTGTACAAAACCTGAACTGAGCACTTTTCTCCAAAAAGAATTAGTATTATGTTTTCTCAGATTTTTTTTTTTAAATTGATATATATGATGATGGATAACTCTTTACTGGGCCCTTAAAAAAATTTTCGGTCACAGTGAAAAATCTCAGTGATGCAGTTGCTCATGTTACAGAGTACCAAACATTACAGGGTAATAAATGAGAACCATTACCTTGAGTGATCTGTAGTTCACATTTTTGGAAGATGAACTGCACACCTATGTTCAATGGCCAATATATCTAAAATGAAGCATAATCTTCAAATATTTATTTTATTCTGACCTGAACCTGGCCCTACATGTTTTTCGCAGAGCCCTGTCTGGAGCAGCACAAAAACAGGGAGTTTGACTGCAGTTAAATTGTTCCTTATTCTGAAGAGGAGAATTATTTCTCAGGCAGCGAGGCAAGTAACAGAGGTGATTATCCAGTACCTTGTGATTATCATAATACTCATCTGTCACTGTGATATTGTTGGCCAGCACAGGATCCACTTACCATGCCACCTTGCAGCCATCAGCAAGGAGCACAACAGATCCCAGCTAAGGCACATATTGGCATCTATTGTGGCTAAGGAAAAAAATGCTTCTCCTATCTGTGGAAATTTATACTGATAAAACAGAGTGTATCACTCGCCTGGAGTGGTAAATCCTTGCTCAAGCACATTTCTTCCCTGTAGTCAGGCTCTGTAGCAGCACAGCAATGCAGGAGACTGTGTGTACAACTGAGACTGGATCTTGTACAAAGCTAGTTCATATTAGACTTATAGCCAGGAGCTGTTGAAACAAGCAGGGCTTATATTTGTTTCCTTCAAGTGTTGATGTGGACATACTTCACTCATGAGTCTATTTGCACAACATAATTAGGAAGGATGTCAGCTTGCCTGACTGAGTTGAGTTTCATGGCTCTTGTGTGCTTAAGACTGCCTCTGCTACAGGGGCAGCAAGAGTAGGCAGCTGAGTGCACAGGCTCACTCTCAGGAGCAGACCAGCGTCTGTGGCCATAGATATTCTCCTTTCCACGCCTTTGTTCTCTAGGTACCCTCTTGTCTGTGCTGCCTATCAAGGTATTAGGAATTCTGGGGCAGAGATTGTTTCTATTGATATGTAGAGTGGCATGGTACACTAGTTTGAAGTCCTCACCAGCTCTGTACATATCCCTAAATGAAAATCAGTAAACTCCAGCATGCTGTTTGACCATTAAAGTTGTGAAAGTTAATTAATCCAGGCAAACAGCACATTGACAAAGTTATGCTGTCTCCCAGATCTTCACACTCTGCTGTGCTATATAGCTACAGAATATTTAATTAAACAGCATTCAGGCTAAAGGGACCTTGATGATGAACAGGACTACTATATACTACTATAGTAGAAACTAAGGACATCAATGAATGGTGCCCAGATTACTTACAGCAGGGGTAAGGTGAACATCAGCAATTGTTCAGTAGTGCTGCGGATGACAAATATGATGCCTTCATGGTCCAAGAGGGTTAAAGTTTGGGGAGGTAACAAGGAAGAAAGGAAAGAAAGGAAAGAAAGGAAAGAAAGGAAAGAAAGGAAAGAAAG
>VZRO01006548.1:479921-513502 GCA_013397915.1 Daphoenositta chrysoptera
AAAAGAAAAAGAAAAAGAAAAAGAAAAAACTGAAAGAGATAAAGCAAGAGCAGCTCATATTGAACTGTAAATTTTTAGTGCAACAAATTAGAAATTGGGGGGTGGAGTAGGAAAGAGAGTGACAGTGTCGCTATCAGTACTCCCCACTGAAAACATATGTATAATTTTAAGCCAGTGCAAAAGCCAGAGCTCAGTCTGTCTTGGTGGCATAGAAAGGAGCTAACTTTTCCAAGGCTACCTTTTCTTGTTACGCTTCTAAAAAGGTAAATGATTCAAAACAAGAACTACTTTTTATGTGGGTTTTTTTCATCTAGAAGGTAAAGAATTCAACACAAAAAATTTCCATTTCAATATAGCTGTTTCATGAACTATGAACTAGATTAAAGTAGATTTAAACTAGTTCCAGATTTTAGCCTGTAAAATAAGACCAGGATAGCTGTTGAGCCCCTGTCTTACTGAGGTAATAGGAAAATAATTTGATTTATACTGAGTCCCTTTGGCCTTGTTTATATCTGTACTTGTGGTAAAAACTTCCGGAGGGAGGCATTCCTACTCTCATTTCTGAAACTTACACCACTTTGTTTTGTAATTTTTATTTTTGGTAATCTCTTTTTTAAACAGTGTCCTGCAGAGACCTACAGTAGTGAGTCCAATGCAAACAGGACATCAAAACGCATTACATTTAAAAACACATGCTGGTGTATAGTTAAGATTGCAACACTTAGGACTACAGCTTGTAACACTATATAGGGCTACACTATACAAACACTTGAAATGAAGAATTTCTCACACAGTTACTATTATTTTTGAGGGAGTTTTTGTTTGGGTTTCTCAGCATCTTATCACAGACTTTAATAACCTTTCCTTGAAAAATCCTCCCTCTTCCTTTGTATGTGACAGAAACCAATGTGTAACCAGACCTCGGGGATACCTTTGCTCAGGCAAACTAAAACAGACCTTGAAGGCAGCTGGGATTTGCAGAAATCTCCAGCTCTGGGCAGCGCATGCAGCTGACCCGGGGGAGCAGCCTGGCACGCAGAGCCCCCTGAGTGGCAGTGAGACCACTCAGACCGTGTCTCACCCGAAACACCCCTCCCTCCTGCTCGTTGCTCAGCTGCTGCCACACAGGTACTGCACTAAGCACCCAGGGATAGTTCTGTGCTCCCCAGAGTCTGTCTCACTGCCTGTGTCCCCCTCCTGTACCTGCTGCTCTCAAGTAGGGGTGGCTGGAGGTAGCAGTGGGAGGACTGGGCAGAGCAGGGTGTGGAAGGCTGGACAACTGCTCATGCTTCAGTATAAATTTAGAGGCTTCCATTGAAAAATATAGCAAATGTAGAAATAGGTAACATTCCCGTATTTAATCCTATATCTTTATATTGAAAGGAAATCCCATATTAAATTGGAAACTTAGAATCTATTTGGGACTCACTCCAGCTTTACTGAGAAAATTAAATTGGGGGGTCAGGGCTTAGTTCTGTCTGGTAGAGTAGAAATATGTGAAAAGATCTGGCCCTGTGGAAGATAGTTTCCAGTCTAATTCACTTCAGTGATTTCTGTGTTTGTCTTGCAGCTTGTCCTGAAATGAGATGGAATGGCACACTGTGTGGGAATTCACTGTTTTGTAACTAGCTTTTGCAAAGAAAAAATGTTGCTTTGATAGAGATATCATTCAGTTTAGGCAACATCCAAGTTTTGCCAAAATCAAACCCTGGCCTTACCGCCTGCTTAATTTGCTAATATACCACAGGAGTGCATCCCAAGCTTCTCAGATGACTTTGCTTATTTCCTCATGCATAAATAAATTAGTGTGACTGTGAAAACAGTGCAGTTTATTCTCTGTGGAAATCCCTGTATTTCTGGTTTGACATAGTCCTTCCCAGCTCCTTTTCATCCATCGAGTCTCTTGCAGTGGAAAGAAACAGCAGTGCAGGCTCTGCTGAGACACAGCATCCCTACAGCCATGAAGCCGCCACATTAAGACAAGTGACAAGGTAGCTTTTAAAAATCTCCTGACACAGCTGAAAAAGAATGTTTGCTCTAAAAACTTGTCTAACCATATCAGTTAAAAAGAGTGACTCAATGAAGAACAAACTCTATGACTCTATGAATCTCTATGACGGTATCAGAAATCTGGAATTACTTTCTAAGCACTGAAGTGCATTTACTAAAGATTTCCAGTTGCAGAAGCAATATCGGCTTTGGGCCCATATCACAAGCCACCTTTTAATGATATTATAATGACAATTTGCTCTAGGTGTGGCTAAAGTGTGTATACGGATTTTAGTCAGAAGTAATATATATCTGAGGAAATTCTAGACTGTTTTTTAGACACTAGTGAGCTAGAAGCAGCACTTGTGAATTAAAAACAGTCCTAGAGACAGCCTTTGGACATTACTTGCAGCAAGATTGATTCCTATCATCTTATCAGCCAAAGCATATGACTGCAGAACACACTAAGAGCTGTCAGGCTGTTTCCACAACTATGACACAGAAATGACCAGCAGATTATCTGCTTGAGTACAGAAGGTCAGCACTCTTGCCGGGATCTTGGAATACAGGGAGGACAAATTCCTTTTTGTTACCAGGTACAAGTTAAATGGAAAAAAAAAAAAAAAAAAGAAGAAGGAAAAGCAATCGATTTTACTGAGTGACTCTGGATTTACACTGTTACAGCTGAGACCAGAGTTTGGCTCATTGTGTGTAGATATATCTATGAATAACCTTCTTAACCTGTTGGAAAGCTAATGATGGAAAATGTTCCCCATAAAAGTATATATATTACAGCTGTGTAAATATATTAAAAACCCTAAACTGTCAGCAGCCTTGCTGGCAGATGTATGAATGCTTCAACAAGATCTCTGTACTCCACATAGCTTCATTTTTATCCTCTACATAGACACACACCCATGCACACACACGTATAGACTTAATAACATTTAGAGGACAAAACTCTTTGATCAGTTAGCTCCTCCAAGCAAACAGGATCCGTGGCAGAATACATGTTACATTGTACTGCTTATGAAACACATTTTATAAGCTTTATCCGGTTGCCAGCTGTAAAATTCATCAGGCAATCTATATAACAACCCCCAGACCTAAGAAACAGAGGGTCTTTTTTTCTCCCTTCATATCATTCAGGAGAAAACAAGAGGCAGCTTCTGATGGCACTGAAGTCTCCCCATAAATACCCCAGCAAGACCAGAGAGATTCCTTGTTTTCTAGCTCCCCAAGTTGCTTTTATCATGGGTTAGTGGAAAATTTTTAAGGAGCAAGAAACATGGAATAGGTGTCTTTAAGTCCCTCTGCACCTTGGTATTACTACTGAAGAGATGTGAATGACAAATTCAGGGCTAAACCTGACCCAAACTCGTACGTCCACTATTTCAGTGGAAAAAAAAGGGGGGGGGGGGGGGGGGGGGGGCAAGGGAGGATTTGACACATACTTCTGGGATTTTTAAAAGCAAATAAAGTGGTTAAATGCCTATAACTGAGCAGCTATAGTGAATAGTTAGTTTTTTGGCAAGACTGTTAAGACATATTTACAGCATGCAATTGGAAAATAAGCTTGTTATATGTTATAAATAAACTATTCCCAGTGACAGATTAAGAAAATATTGGATATGTACAAAATGACAGCATTAAACAATGAAAGTATTTCCTGAGGAGCTGAGCCTTAGCAAAAGCCACAGACAAAATATTTTTAGTGGCATTCCAACACTCTGTGTTTCAGAGCCATTTATAACAGAGCTCATTATGAGATATTCCTTTCTGCTACAGGCCACAGCTGGATATACCAAAAAATTAAAGAAATATTTACCTATGAGAAAGAGTCACAGTACCTGGCTTTATTTCATACAGATAATTTCTCCTCTTCAAGCCACTATGTGGGTTCAAGAGAAGAATTTGCCCTTATGTCTCCAAATCCTTAAGTCCCTGCCTCTCCCGAGAACTGCTATGAATCCAGTCATTCCCATATGCATGAGCAAAAAATCACAGAAAAAGGCTTCTGCAGAAGCTTGTCAGGGTAGGAGGATACCTGTACCTGTGGGCTGTAATTGCCTGCTCCCCTTACATCCTCCTACAGCACAGTAGCTGTGAACCCTCTTAGAGCACATGCAAAATGGATCCTGACTTCAGCTATTGTGCTGGGCATGAAAACTAGCTTTCAAGTGACTCATGCTGCTAAAAGCTCAGGTATACTTTCTTGTCTCTTTAGAACAGCTAAACCCAACCACTAAACAAATTATAGCCCTTAAGGACTCGGGGTGGTGAGGTGGAAGGTGAAAGGAAGAGAGCACAAGTGTGAAAATGCATCGCCTCTGAGCAGCAGTAGCTTGAATACCTTGAGGGCATTAGGAAGAAAATGCTCAGAGAAGGCACTTTGCGGGTTTTCTAAAATGTAAAAGCATCATTGCCTTCGAAGCTGGCCTGCAGGTACTGGCCAGCTGTACTATTGTGCAGTGGCACCAAAAGGGAATTTTGGCTGCTTCGCATTGGGCATGCATCCACCTTAATAACATTTATGCTGGTCTGCGTTGTCCTTTGGCTCACGACTCAAACCAGAGCTCCAAGCATTTTGCTTTTAGGAACTGCTTTTTAGCAGTGTTTTCCCCCTACCAGGCTATGTCTGTTCTTCTGGGGTTTTCACCCTATTCCTCCCAGCCAGGGCAGACGGCACAGTCTGTTGCTGACCTGGAGAAGCTGCTCTAGGAAGAAGAAATAAGTTGGGAGGAAGCAGAGAGGTATCATCACTTTGCTCAGGGGACATCTCAATGGAGATCTAGGTTCAGTTTTCCTTCCTTTCTTCCCCTTTCCTGTGTGAATGGTGTTGACAGTGTGTGTGTGTGTAGTTCTGCCAGGCTTCTGCAGCTGCCGGGCTGTTGCTCCCCTCCCAGGGAGCAGACGTGCAGGTAGAGCTGCCAGTCGGCTTCCCTAGCTGTGTTTGCTGCTTAAACGTGGACACTCTTCACGTGTCTGCCTGTCTTTTGGAGAATATTAGTTCTTGGGTCTCTGGGTGGCTGCAAACTAGCACGTATCAAGTGCCACCTTGTCTTCTCTCCCTTTGTAAGCACCTCTGTAAGATGACTCCAAGCACACCCAACCACCAGCTGTATACAGAGATGTGTGTAAGTCCATGCCACTGTATGACAACAGCCCTGTCCTAGAAGTTAGAGAAGAAGAGGATCTCTTGGATCAGTTAGTTTCTCCCTCTGATGACTAGGGATGCAACACAGTTTGAAACAGTAAGCTCTAGCTGTGTTAATAAAATGTAGAGGAGGCATTCCCTGTTTTGGTTTGTTGTTTGTTTTGTTTGTTTTATTTTGCTTTTTCTTTTTTAGACATCTGTCTACTTCATCAAGTGTTTATTTAAGATCTTATACTTCTTCCATGAAAGACTATGAAAGTACATTGATGAGCTTCAATGTCAGATGAATCTCATTTCAGTTTCTTCATAAAAAAAATAAATAAACACCAGTTGTTCTAATCAGGGTGATCCAGCTTTTACTGATGGTAAATTTTAGATCCCAGCCTGGAATTGATAGTGGTGGGTCTTGGCTTTAAAAAGATATGAGAGTATACTTTCAGCCCCTCCTTCTAACAGACAGAACCACAGTGATGGCAGATATTCTGAGCTCATAGAAAGATTTCACAGGCCTGTCCAAACCTGTAATTCTCCTGCTGTTTTGAATGATATGTGCTATGAACGCTACAGAGTAAGCAAAGCTGTTGCAATGGCCAGAATTTCCTTATGGGATCATTCCAGTGACGTGAAAACTTAACTGGGAAATTAGATGATTCCTTACATAAATATATTAATTATGTCTTTTTTTTTTTTTTTTCCCCAGGACTGCTAATGTACTGTAGCCAGGTATATTTGCTAATTGTTGCATGCTTTTTCCATGAATCATATCACATTTTGATGCTAATTGCATAATAATTGAGGCATATTTCAGATTAGATAGGAGCAGCCAAATTCTATGTGTACCTAGTGTAAAACCAGAATAGTTTCTCTAGGATTTATTCTCCCAGTACAAAAGATCACCTCCACTGAATAAAATGGAAGAGTGTCTCAACTTAAATAGGGTTAAATGGATCCACTGGGGGTTATAGGGCAGGATAACAGCAGAAGACAAAAGGTTGAGTCCATAAACCATGTAGAAGAAAAATGACACTTAATAGAAAGATTATTGTGTTAAGCAATAATTAAGATATTACATGTTCTAATGTATCTGTATTTACTGTGTGTGGTTATATGCGAAAGAAAAAATACTTTTACTGTGAAGGTGGTGCAACAACAGCTGGCAGAGGTTGTCCAGAGGAGTTGTGGAGTCTTTGTATTTATAGATATTCAGAACTCTGGTGGTCATGGGACTGAGACAACTGCTTTAGTCGTAGGTTTGGACTAGATGATCTCTAAGAGGTCTCTATCAACCTCAAACATTTCGTAATTCTGGGAATGTGTAATTCCAGGGTCCAAAGGAAAGTTTAAGAAAAGATAAAATACACTTTTTTCCTAAAACTTGTTGCTTTAAAGGCTCCAGCTTGCTCCAGGAACAACTAAAAGATTTTTTGACCTATAGATTTTTTTGCACGGAAAGTTGTTGTAAATGTAAAGTGAAGCAATAACATAACAAAGAAAAATTGTTGAATGTAAATAATAAATTTGGGTACATCTTCTTCTTTCCTCCTGGATCTCATAGCCAAAGTAAATGGCACAGCAGAAGAAGTGAATACTGGAGGAAGGGACTACATTCAGGAAGCACTAATTCTTGTTAGCTGACAGCATAATCAATAACCATAATCAATAGCAGATTGGAGAGTCACCAGTATTGTTCTGTCCTTTGGAATGCTGCTGTTGCAATAATAGGTATGGTGACTCTCATATTCAGGACAACTAGCTAAAGGGCAATTATAGTCAAATTCCTTCAATTTTCCCTGTAATTAGAGTAATTATATATCCTACATGCCTATATCCCAAGCTGCGATCATGCTGGAAAAAGTAATTTGTTTTCATGAAAATCTTATTAAGCTGCATCATCATTGGTATTAATCTTTCCCCGTTAAAAACTTTGTCATTTCCAATCATTGAAGTCCAATGTATTGTGCTTCCTGTATTGCAAAATCCATCTGCATTTTCCCTCAAGGCAAGACGTCTGAAGCAGCTGTTAATGTAGAAAATTCTAACAGTATAAATCATTTGAATTTCTCTTCAGTTTGATTCTAAGCAACAGCTGCTTTAATCTACTTCCCAGCACATTATGTTTGTAAAACAATGCAAATTGGACTGTGTTTCCGTGGTTGACCTGTTTGTCTGGCAAGTGTTAATTCAACAGCGGTACAGTTTTACTGTCATATTTATAAAGAACAACTGATTCGTCTCCTGGGAATTCTCTGGCTGGACATTTTCCACCTTTTGTAGTATAGTAAGATTGACTTCAGTTGGAGTAGAAGGTATTTCCTTCCCATGGAAACAGACATATCTGACCAAATTTTTAGCTCTCTATTCCTTCTGTAATCCAGTTAAGGGACATAGTGATAAGTGTTGTGTATGATCTTCCCTTGTGCACAGATATTTACAGGGCAGGCCTGAATGTAATATTCCTGAAAATATTTACTGTACCTAACAGTCGTCCAAGTCAGGGTAGCTATTTTTGCACAAACTTCCTTTGCATGTTTCACTTACTCTGAAAAGATTAAAAAACACCAAGATTTTTTTCCTGTCTGCTTTAATATTTTATATTCAGAAACCTGATATGAATAAATGTATGGTTTCATTTTATTCTTAGTGTATGCCTAAGACTTGTGCCCTTTCTATTTCCACAGTATTCTTTTAATTTGCTATTTTTCCCCCAGCCAGTTTTAAATAGTTTATATTTCAATTAAATTTGAGATAGATGTGAGCAAAACCATTTGAGAATAGTTTTGCAAATACTGATTGACTTTTCTCATCTTATGTTCATATGTTCATACATCTTCTCTGTTCAATGAATTTTAGGTGCTTGCTTATTTGAAGAGTAAAGAATTTCTGCTTTTTAAGTGAATATACTAATACATGTAACAACCATGCAGGTGACAAAAGCTGTCCAATGGTGTGCTGTTACTGTAGTTGGTGCTATTACATGCTTCAAAACTTCTTAACTTTGTTTATAACATTGTTAGACACCTAAAAGCAATGTAGTGCCAATACTTGGTCCGGAGAACACTGACAGGCAAGCCCTGGTAGGTCTTGCTGAACTAGTTAAATCAGCACTCCTTTCAAGAAGATATAGCTCCCAATTAAAGAGCTGGCAGAATAGAGCATTTTACTGCACCTCAGCTGTTCCATTTTACAGCCCTGTACATGAGCTTAACTGAGCAGTAGAAGTTGTTTTGCAGTAAGACACCAGATTATGAGTAGTTGGAGCAGCTGAGGTGCAGCAGGTTTTGCTGTATCTGGAACGGGAGCAAGAATTTCTGGCAGAGGGTCAGTAACAAACAGCTGGGATGGGGGGAGAAGAGGCAGTAAGGTCTTAGCCACCACAGCTGTTTGCTTAGTGAATGTGAGTCACAGCCTTGAGAGAGGCATATACTCAAAAACAGTTGAATAGTTCATGAACCACCTGTAGCCTGAAATACATTCACAGGGACTATTTGTTGGACAGCTGAAAATTATGAGTAAAAGTACCCATGTCTGCTCTTGGATCACTTGCACAGAGAACGGAGGGCTATATCTGTAATATAAAGTTTTCTTTATGAAGTTCAAGGTCTTGTACCTGGACTTTGAAGGTTAAATGTTTTGAATGGAAGTTGGTTATGTAGGGTATGCCCTTGTGACCAGTATGTCCCTGACACTTTGCAAAATGCAATCTATTCAATGTTCTTCTGAAAATGGCATTTGCCACGTACAGTACTGACATAGTTTATTAGGAAATACCACAAAAGAACTCAGAGGATATTGAGAAAAAGAAAAGCTATGACATCAGCCAAAAAGACTCTCAGTGTCAAAATATTCAGTGTGTTTTTACCTCTTCTGATAATTCCTGAGCCTTGTCTACAGAGAGGCACTCACAGCTATTTATTTATTTATTGACATTCATATCTATAAAACATGTGACCACTGCTCAAGCATCTGGTTGGATTTACATTCAAAAAATCTAAAAAACAATTTGCAACATATTACCAACAACTCTAGAGAAAAGAAAATCATGAAGCTAATTAATATCCAAGAGCACAAAAGCCCTCTAGAAACTTCAGGTGTAACCAATTTCCCCACTAAGTCTCTTAAGATAAGAAGTATGTGGATTTTCTTATGAAGAAATACAAAAAAGCTTTGCTCTGTGCCCTAAAATCCATCAGGACTAGCAGTCCAGCTGGAAACAAGTTCTAGAGCTGAGCATTTTTCCTGGCAAATATTTTCCTGCCCATTACTGGAACTGGAACCGACAACAGAAACACTCCAGGTGAACTCAATGGCTTAAAAGATAAAGCAAAGAAAAAACCATGTCCTAGACCACTTAGGGCTTTGTAACTTATGCCAACATGTTCAGTGTTATTGCTCCACAAACAAAACTTTATAGACTGCTTTCATAAAAAATGCACTCGGAACTAAGAGTAAAATGGCCATGGAGTTCATTTATGACACAATAAAAGTAAATTAGTCACGGAGCAATAGTATCAGGTAAAATCAAATCAGATTTGCTTATTCAAACACTTTACAACCTGGAAAGTAAAAGACAATAATTTGTAAAAAGTTTTATGTCTTGACAATAAAACCTTTAAACAGTCAGATACATTATCTTGCATTTAATATAGGGGCAAACAAGCTAAAAGCTGCTTAGAAACCTGCAGAACTCAATGACTTATACAGTAAGAGTCTAGCAGATGAGTAAAATTTACAGAGATCTGCTGACATAGGCTGGATGATTAGGACCTTGTGACACACACCCTCGTGTTAAAGCTCAAGAAACTGACACTGGTCAGAGATTTGCAGGGTTGCTTCGTGGACTGCATTCCACAAGTGTGGGATTTCTCTATGTAGTTCAAACCTGTTGGGTACAATACTATTTCAGCAGCTGCTTTGCTCGTTTTGTCTCACTAGGAAGGGAAATCTTTCTTTGTCCTGTAGGGATACTTTCCCACAATTCCTTTGTGACTCTCTCCCCTTTTTCCCTCACCAGATCATTATTGTCTAATGGAAAACACGGCATTGTTTGATGGGGGCTTTACCACTCACTAAAGATGGTGGAAACTCTTGTCCTTAGTTCTACATTAGGGCAATTGTGTTGGAGAAATATTTTTCAAAATGCCTAAGGGGGGTTTAGAGGACATTGCTGAATCTTGGGAAGAATTGTGGAGAAACACTGAGTATATAGAGAAGACATAATGGTACGTGAAAAGGAAAAATACACTGCTTCTACTCAATCCCGAAACATTCAAAAGGCATAACTAATCAAAACTCCCATAAATTCTAATTCATGTAGAACATTTGCTTGCTGTGTATCTCATTCAATAGAATCTCAGAACTCTTGTTGTCCAGTGGCCTGTAAATCCTAAAATACAGGAAAATCCAAGAATCCCCCTTCCTGGTGACACAAAAGTAATTATTCCCTCTTATCAAACAAAAGACAAATTCTATTATTTGTTGTCTCCCATGTCTGCTGACTGAAATCACTGCTGTGGGTACAGCCCCCACAGTGCAGACGGGCCAAGCTAAGGGGGACTTGCTGAGAGGAGTTCTGCTCTACTGCTTCCCAGCTCTGTCACTCGTGGTCAGCTTTCTATTCAATCAGCAACTGTCTTTTGGATAAAATCAAAAAGCTTGGAGTTATCTATGCATTTATATTCAGTGTAGGACCATTGCTTAAAAATGACAGAACAAACTTACTCAGAGCATATCCAGAGCATTCCTTGTGTTTGAGCTCATGCGTTACTTCATAAAGAAGTTGATATGAGGTTGTTTATTGCCTGTTCCCTAGAAATGGAGCTCATTATTCTGAGATCACACTTTCAGAAGTGTAGATTTTTTTTACCACATATTTTCTGTTGACTCTGACCTGAGTTTTCCTGATAATCAGGCTGACGGTATAAACCCACTGTCTTCAGCACAGACATTTCTGCTTTATTTGCCTTTTTTTTTTTTACGACCAAGTTACCATTCTTACACAAATAGCAATTGGAGTTAATTTGAGATGTGTTCCCTAGCACTGTGAACAGCATGGGTGTCCTTTTTTTTCTCTTTCCTGAAGGATGTTTTGAGTTGGTACCAGTGCAACCTGAAGTGTCTGTCACCTTGCAACCACCATCTGTCCTACCTGCAAATTCAGCAGGAACAAAGCACAGATAAACCAGAGAGGAACATCTCCATAAGGTCCTTCCTGCTGCATTGCTTCATCAATGTTTAAGGACAGGGAGGGACCTGCAGTGGGGCCCTGTGGGTGGCACCACAAAGGCTGTGGACCTCACAGGTCCAGACTGGCTCTCAGAAGGACACTGACCACCAGCCCCTCACGACGAGGGCCTGAGACACCAGAAAACCTCTTGTGCTTCCCAGCAAGCTCCTAAAGCCGCTGTGCTGCCCAAGAATCCACAGGGAAAACTCCCCAGAGTTGTGAATAAAGCTACAATCTTTAGTCCAGCAGTCTCTGTACTGGTAAATAAGAGATGATGTGCTGACTTGAAGCAGTATTTACTCCTGTTATCTCTTGTTTTTATATTTTTCTGTACAGATTGTAACCCTACAGACAGCATATTAAGAGTCTAGGATATTTCTGCTACCACAGATATGATCACCAAATCTTTGTTGTGCAACTCCTTTCTGATCCTCCATAAAATCTCTTGCTCTTTGTACTTCAGAATGTGGCACAGACATCACTGATATCAGTGACCTTTCAAATCCCATCCAAGAGTTTTCCCAAAGGACAGATAAATCTGTCTACCAACACTGTGACAGTCAGAAATGTAAGCTTTACATTAGTAAATGACATTCACTGTGTTTCCTTCTGTGGGCTACTTGTACAGGGCACTGAAGGTCTGCTCTGGTGTGTTATGCATAATCATGACTAAGACTAAACAGAATATTCCACTATTTGAGAGTGTCAAGACATCTATCTTTTGAGAATGGCATGGGCAAGTTGAACTGTGATTAAGATCTTTGCTCTTTGTCGAGATATTTCCAAAGCTCTAGCAAAAAAAGCTTGTAAAAATATAGAAGAATACTTTTATTCAGCCTCCTGGGATAAAGTTAGATCTTGGAAAGATCTGTGCTGCTCTTGAATTTTCTGAATTTTTAAATTTTTTTATCATTTTTTTGTGAAAGACAAGGGTGATTCTTAAGTAACTTCACCCCAGATAAAGTTAAATGCATATAAAGTTAAGTGTAATGCAAAAGACTGGGCAGATGGGCTCCCTGACAAAAGAATGGAGGCAAGTCTAGTTGGTAATTTACCTTCTTCTAAACCAGATGTTTAAGTCATCCTGCAAGAGCACCACCCTGAAAGAGCCTCTGTCTACTGTTTAACAAGGTCTTCCAGAAAATTAAGACCTCCTGCTATTTGACTGGTTCACAGCCCTAGCTCTAAGAAATGCAATCCCTATTTTATACACTTAGGACATCCCAAGTGCTGTTTCTAATATTATATCTCTGTTTTATGGGACCAGATTTAATAGAGTTGTAATTTAGTGGAAAAAAAATTAGTCATGAGCAAGTATTGACAAGAGGCTGTGAGTAGCCGGCAAGAATGACCAATTTTTTCCCTTGCAGCATTTCGTAAGGTTAGCAAGAAATTGATAGAGGCAGGAGGCAAGGAATGAAATTGGATCAGTATCACTGAAGGTGCCATCATGGCTACAGTTTTGTGTATGGAAAACAAACTCCTGAGTTCACAAATATAAACAAAAATACCTACAGGCCTTTCCAGGGCACATTTATGAATTTAAGTTTATGTTTAAATATCTTATAATTTTCTGCTTCTAACAATTTTTGTGTAAGCATCAAGGTCCATGAATTTTTCTGCCTGCATAAAGACAGAGGAATAAGTTAGTATGAACTCAGTGCACTGAATGAATCAAGTACTTCACAGAGGAAGCAGACCACATTTCAATTCATTTACAAGTGAGTTAACAAAACATTATAGCAGGGGATTTATTATAATGAAGAATGCGAAAATGGGTAAGGATTTGATTCTAAAAATTGCTGAGTGACAAAAAGGCTGTTTGGGAATGATAGGCTGCATGGAAAACACGAAATGCTGTGCAAAAGCTGCACTTAAAACAGTGTCTGTCATGGCATTGCCCATGGGGCTAAATAAATACAACAGCTGCACTCACTTCCATTACCTCTTATTTTCCTTTGGTTTCTAAAACTAAACTGAATGATGAAATTTTGTGCAAATATAACATTTTCCTTCCTTCAAATGCTTTCTGATATATCTACTGTTTCTTATGATTACAGCAATTTGTTTATAAAGAAAAAAGACACATAGTATTTCAGTCCTTGGTGCAATGTTTCTTTAATCTGGTTCTTTGCTATGGAAAGTTCAGTCAGATGTTAACTACTATGAGCTACTGAAGTGATAACAAACAAATATTACTGAAAAGCTTTCCAGCTCATGGACCAAGTTCATGACGTTTCTCTTTTGTGACAAGTCTGGTTCAAAGCTTGTAAACAGCCAACACACTAGTAAAATTAGGTAACAGGTAGAATCAAAAACCTGTCTTGAATGTTTCACACTCGCTTGTGTCATGTCTGTAAGATTTTTCTTTTTCTTCCTGCTGTGGATTGGTGTCTGCTTTAGTCACAGATCTGACGGGACATGCTGTAGATACCTAAGCAGAAGCATGTTACTGCAAACCAGTGTTGCGTAATCCCGAATACTGTTGGAGGCAAAAGCAATAGTTCTGGTGTACCTCCACAATGTCTGTGACACAACTGCTTCTGGACTATACAGCTTGAGTGTTGGGATGAAGAACACACTTTTTTGACCAGAAGCACTACATTTTGGAGACTTGTCCCTTGATGCACAAAATGAAATTGCCCTGCTTCCAGAGTGCTGAAGGCTACATGTCAGGTGGTAACTACAGTTAATGGAGACTTAGGAAGTTTAGAGGTCACTTCCTCGCCTCTCAGATCAGAAATCTGATATAGGCATGATGAATGAATTTGCCTTTGGCTCTCTATTGACAAGCAAGGATGTAAATGGCCACTTTCCTCAACTCACTTGTTTATGTGTAACTTTAGATATTATGGCTTCTGTTCATTGAGGCTTACTCACCATAGTAATTTATTTTGGTTAGTCACTGATTTTAAAATATTTCCAATGACGATGACAGTTGCTAATGTGACTGTAAGCCCACAGAGGTTCAGGATGACTGTGTCTGATCTGGACTAGATACTTACTCAGTTTCTCAGTTTCTTTAATGTGTTTCATAATGTCGGACTTCACACAGCACCTTCTTTGTCTTGGTCCAGAACCATACCTATTAAAAATGATGTCTTACCAGCACAGTAAAAGTTCCATTTACTAGTGAGCTGAACATCTATTTTGTTCCTCTTATTACAAAGAGATTGCTGGTAAGCCTAAAATTAGATCTATCAGTTTTGTATTTTTGTTTGTGAATGTATATGAGCTTGTCATATGAGCCCTCTGTTCTGCCTGTCCACTCAATTCTTTTAAGGAGAGACACTGACGCAAATATCATAAAAAGAGTCATGTTCTTAAGTCTCACATACTTCACTACCTTGCCTGCACACAAAAGTGCAGCAGAGCAGAGTGGCAGAGTGGTGTGACCTGCACATATCTGCACAAAGATTGCCTTATTCCTCTGGGTTTGCTGTAGCCATGATACCGTGAGGAAAATTGAATTTTAGCAGTACTGCGCATTGTCACTGGGGGGAATCTTGGTTCTGTAGGGCAGAGAAAAAAATAGCATCATCAAATGGATGGATGGTTAAAAATGGGACCTGTCATTCTTAATAATGTCAGTCTTAACTTGAGCTCAGTCCTTCTTCCAAACATGCAGAGCTATGAATGACATGAAGGATTCACATTTAGCTGGTGGCAGGCAACCACAGTGTACAGAGGCAGAGTGCAGCTATTGTTTTGTAGTGATGTAACTTTATTACAGAGCTGCTTAATGTTATGCAGAGAACCCAGAGGGGAAAAAAATCACAATGGGTGTTAAAATCAAGTCTGCTGGGAAACTAATTATATCTCTTGCCTATAATCATAAAACCTCTGTAAGTCAGCTTCTGTGATCTTGTACCTCTTGCCAGTGCAAAACATTAAGAACTTTATCTCTCTTCCTTTCTCCATTTCATAGTGCTCCATAGGAAGGTGGAGAGTATTCTTTACAGAAAGACAGGATATCACAATTTTGTTCTGTGTTGCCTATCATTGTAGAGATTGGACCAATTATGGCCAGTGTTCAGCCTTGTGCATGCATGAGGCTATATATTAAAGAAAATAGAAATCTGTGAATCATTCCTCAAGCTCTGGCATATTTTCTAAAGCACTCCAAGAAGATCTCGTAAGACTTAGAAAAATTCCCAGTACATTCCCAGCACTCTAAAGGCATTCTGAGACATAATATGGAAAAATCCAAAGGTTTAAATTTCAACTGTCAGGCTTGTTGTGGAGTATTGATGCAGATGCTCAACTTATTAATTGAGGTTGCGGATGAAGGGACAGAGTGTACCTTCATCAAGTATTCCGATGATACAAAACTGTGAGGAGTTGCTGATTGACCAGAAAGATTTATTGCCATTCAAAGGGACCTTGACAGGCTGGAGAGTTGAGGAGAAAGAAACCTCATGATATTCAACAAAGGCAAATGCAGGGTCCTGCACCTGGGGAGGAATAACCCCATGTACCAGCACAGGCTGGGGGCTGACCTGCTGAAAAGCAGCTCTGTGAAAAAGGACCTGGAGGTCCTGGTGGACAACAAGATGTCCATGAGCCAGCAGTGCCCTTGTGGCCAAGAAGGCCAATGAGATCCGGGGGAAGAGCATTGCCAGCAGGTTGAGGGACGTGATCCTGCCCCTCTGCTCAGCCTTAGTGAGGCCACATCTGGAGTGCTGTGTCCAGTTCTGGGTTCCTCAGGACAAGAAAGACTAAGAATTCCTGGAAAGAATTCAGCAGAAATCTGCAAAGATGTTTAGGGGACAGGAGCATCTATCTTATGAGGAAAGGCTGGGGGAGCTGGGCCTGTTTAGCCTGGAGAAAGAGGACTGAGAAGGGATAGTATCAATGCATATGAATATCTTAAGGGAGGGTGTCAAGAGAATAGGGCCAGACTCTTTTCAATGGTGTCCAGTAATAGGACAAGGGTCGATGGGCCCAATTTGTAATACAGGAAGTTCCATCTGACTATGAGGAAAAAGTCCTTTTCCTAGAAAGTGAAAAAACACAAGAACAGTCTGCCCAGAGATGTGGTGTCTCCTCTGGAGATGTTTAAACCTGCCTGGACATGATCCTGTGTAACCTGCTCCAGGTGAACCTATCAGAGGTGTGTGTGGGGATTAAAGTAGATAACCTTTAGACATCCCTTCCATTCTATGATTAAGATATATGTAATGAAAGATTAAATAGTAGAGTAAATAAAGATATCATGTATGAGCTACAGATCAGGTAGACCTTAGGAAATTGTTAAGTCTTTTTTTTTAATTTGTTTATTTTTGCTAAAGATCTGTTAACCCCCCAACACACACTCCACACCCCGCCTGCTGAAAGATCAAAAGAAAATCGTTGGGATGACAGCGAGGCAAGACAGAGATTTTTTTCTTTGCTTGTTTTCAGCACTGGACAGTAGAGTGAATGCTTAAAGCTAGATGCATGAAATTAAAATGGTCCAGGGCTTAAAATAAGGTAATCCTTTCCTTAAACAGAAATCTTACAATAAAATGAAAATGATTTGCAATTTCTATAAGAGTAGTTTTCTAATAGCCTGTTGGTGACATTGGTAGACAAAGCCAGCCTTGTATCACAGCATACATGTAGTGCGTATGTCGAATTTTGTGGGTGTAAAATCATGTCTCGTGCATCCTCCCATGTGCGGTGCCCACATGGGGGCAGGGATTGAAAAGGCCAAAAAAACCTGATGAAATGCTGATGTTTTGTTCAAGAATAAAGAGCAAATCACAGCTTAACTCCAAAGAATAAATTAGGAAACAACTCCATGTTTGACACTCTAACTGATTCACTGGAGATGGAAAAGTGGAGACAGACAGACAGATGCACAAAATCTCAAAACACGTGAATCTAAGAGCCTAAAATACTTGATGAATAAAAAAAAAAAAGAAAAATATCAAGGCAATCTTCTGCAAAATGCTAACAAAACCTACATAGTTTTTAGAGGTACCTTCTCAATTAGGTGACCATCAGCATATTTTGGTGCTACTTATGCCAAAGTTTATAGTGCACTGGTGATTCTAGCTGACAGTAGAGTCTAACTGACAGTAATAGAAGACTGACAGACGCTTTTTTTGCCCGCTGAGAACTACAGTTGTATGGAACTCTCTGGACCATTTGAAATAATGGTGTGTTACCCAGAAATTATGCTGTTCTCAGTTAAATATTCCTCTCTATTTCTTAGGGTAAGGGAGAAAATGTGCTTCATTTTGGAGTAAAAGCAGACTTTGTTGTACCCCACCAGGAAACCAAATTTGTATTCTTTATGAGTAGGACTCCCTGTTGGGCACTTTAACAGCTCAAAGTCAACCATTATCAGCAGGTCTCTGAGACAGTTTTCTTCCATCAGATGAAGACAAACAGAAATCTTACAATCATTCATCCTCATTCTATGTAATGTGGTTGCTAATAATTTGGAAGCAATATTAAAAGAAAAAGTCTCCTACCCCAGCGATATTAAAGATTGAGTTGAAGATGATACAAAAACAGTGGAGTGTATTCCAAGAACTGCCTGGGAGTATGAGACATCACCTCTACACTGTCATTCCACTACTCCAATGGAAGAAGATGTCTACTGACCTATTAAACATAGGCAAAACCATGCAGAGTAGGTTTCTGGCTAGCCTCACAAACTTATCCTGGGGGTCTAGTTGAGGTTCCTTTGTCTGTAAGGATCTCTTGGTAGGGAATGCAAGATGAACATGTAATTCCTGAAGCTATGACTAGCACCCACTTTAAATAAAAACCTTCCAGAGTGAGAGACAGACAGTGGTCTTAATGAAAGGAGAAGCCTCACTATGTCTACGTTTACTTGTTTGGGTGCCACTTAATGTCTTTTTTTGTCTATTTAATTTGTCTTTCAAAATCTTCCACAAGCTTTATACTGGCAAGTGGAAAGACAAGGCCTTGATGCTAGACACGTGGGCCCTTGGGTCATGACACATTTGGTGACAAACTCTCCAGCTATGCTTTTCCCTTAACAATGAAGAATGGTTTTCTCAATAATAAGTTATCTAAAATCAAGACTAATTCAGACAAAATTAAGAGTAGATTGATGTTTTATTCAGAGATTTCTAGTCCGTTGTCTCCTTCCTCCCATCTATAGGAAAGGAAGGTAATGTAAGGTACAAGTACAGCTGAACACATTTCCTTCCTGCTGACCTCTGACTCCGACAGGCAGAGTGCAGGTGGGAGAATTCATCACCTCTCTTCTCATTCCTACTTGTCAGTTCAGGGAAGGGAGACTCTGGTCATAACAGAATCCTTTTCCCCTCTTGTCTTAGATACAAAATACTGTCAACCTTGATGTGGGTGTACTAGTTTAATAGTGACTACATAAGATGATATTTCAGCCCTCTAAGAGACAAATGCTTTCTCAAAGGGCCCTGTATGTTCCCTCCGTAGTTAGCTAAGTGTTACAAGTGTTTTCAAAGGATGCTTCTTTTAATCTTAGAATGGTTTATGTTGGAAGGGACCTTTAAAGGCCATCTAGTCCCAACTGCCCTGCCATGGGCAGGGCCACCTTTCGCTAGACCAGCTTTCTCAAAGCCCCATCCAACCTGGCTTTGAACATTAGTAGGGATGGGACATCCATAACTTCTCTGGGCAACTCTTTCTCAGGTTAGCACCACCCTCACAGTAAAGAATTTCTTCCTTATATCTAATGTAAACCTACACTTTTTCAGTTTAAAGCCATTTCACCTTGTCCCATCACTACGTGCTGCTGTACCAAGTCCTTCTCCAGACCTCTTGTAGGCTTCCTAACGGAAGGGGCTATAAGCTCTGACTCCTGGAGTCTTCGTCTCTCCATACTGAACAAGTCCAACTCTCTCAGCCTGTCTCCATAAGAGAGGTGGCCCAGCCCTTTGATCATCTTTGTTGTCCTCCTTTGGACTTGATCCAACTTGGTCCATGTCCTACCTGTGTTGAGGACCCCAGAGCTGGATGCAGCACTGCAGGTGGAGTCTCACCAGAGATAGTAGAGAGGCACAATAATCTCCCTTGAACTGCTGGCTATGCTGCTTTAGATGCAGCCCAAGACATGGTTGGTTTTCAGGGCTGCCAGTGCACATTACTGGCTTGTGTTGTGCTTTTTATAAACCAAAACCCCCAAGCTTTTTTCTTCAGGGTTGCTCAATCCATAATCAAAAATTAAGTGTGTAGAACAGAGTTGGAATGAACCCTCTAGAGGAACAATGTTCTCTGCACTGTCTGTTCAAATAACATAGATGGTGACAGTCTCAGACTAGATGCTTCAATTTTGCAAGGCTGCAGTTAGGTGAGGTGAACCCTATCTAAACTTAAAATTCCAACCACACAGTATCCAGGGTAGCACTTTAAATGATAAATATGGCTGAGTTAAACCCATATGCCTATTGAAACAAAATGGAGGAGATCTGTAAAGAAATTTTGGAATTACTAATTTACCTAGTGGAAGCTGACAAAAATCATCATCCAATAATCAGACATTTACAGGCTGGTTTGTTTTTTAAATTTTTTATCCCTGCAGATGAGTCATTTGCATGAATAGTTGAAAAACTATAGTCCTGCTTTTCCTGTTCAAACACAATCTCTTTAATCCTTTACATTTCTTTTGAGGAAGAACTTTAGTACTTGCTGATTTTTAATGCAATTGTTGCTTTGACTAATGTTTTAATTGTTTAAACAGTTCAAAAATGTAAAAACTGCCTCTAAGCTAGGCCTTATTTAATGAAAAGCAAGAACAAAACTGCTGCAATATATGTTACAGAATTAGCTTCATTGTGGTGAGATCACCAATTCCCTTGTCCACCTCAGCAGTCTAGCCATTGTTTTCCATGGAACAAATCCTGCCATCTATACTCAAAATTTAATCAGGAGAAAAGACACAATAACAGCACTAAGAGCAACTTCTGGCAGAGCCCTTCATAACCTGAAGCTGTTTTGCTTTCCTGGCAGTATCGTGCTCCATTTTGCTTGACATGAAGATAAAGTTCAGCAAAAGGCAGCACAGTCGATCATGAGGAAAGTCGACCCACACCCCTGTCTGCCCACTCTCAGAAGTGTGATGAGAAGGCTTCACTCATTACCTTTACCTATTTTTAAGAAGGATAGCAGCACAGGAGAGTTTTTTTGAACAAAACATTATGTGTTATCTCTGTGCTTTTAAGTCAGATCTTCTAAAATCCCCTGCCCATTTCTTTTCAGGTGACATTGGCCTCTTCTCCCAGAAAACCTCACCCTGTTTTATCTCCCCTCCCTATCCATATTTCTTCTTCTTTGCATCGATTTTTTGCCACAGTGACAGTCCTCTCGTTTCCATTAATTGAACTTTGATGGTGTTGAAATAAAGAAAATATCACAGTGTTGGTGTACTGCTGTGCACTGCTTTGGATAAAAATACACTTTTTTCTTTCTGCTATTCAATGCTTCTCTTATTTTAGTGCTCAGTGCTGTCATCTCTTCACTTGCTTCCTCCAACTTGCATCTCAGCAGAAAGCAGGAAAGGCAGTCAGCTTTTAGCTCAGGATGACCACTCAAATATACAGAAAGAATGAAAGCTTAGTTTCATAATATGGGAGCTATTTTGTTCTTTTTCTCAGAATCAGAAGTGCTGAGAATTGCAGAGCAGGCACCGTTGTTCTCCCTGACTTGCTGCAAGCTGCAGTTTGTTGGGCTTTTAAATGACTCTGTGATTCCACATGAGTAGTTCATGATAAAGGAAGTCATTCAGTGCCCAAAAGTCCTATTATCAGGAATGTACAACCTGTTAAGTAAGTGCCTGCTCCTGGATGAAGATAGTGAAGTTGTTAAAAAAACTCAAACAAAATAATCCTGCCTATGTTGTAATTAAAAGCACAGGAGATAATGTGAGTGCCATGCATTTCTTGGGCTGTCAGGTGTAAAACAAACACTATCTTCTGCTTTATTGCATGATTTATCTCATTTTTATCTGCTTAAAAAATACTCATTAGGGATGAGCTGCAGGAGAATGACTTTTGGACAGCTATGGGGTGAAACAAGCACACAATGAAGGGTGACCTTTCAAAGGGGGATTATCTATAAATAGCAACGGTTATCCCTCACAGCCTTCTGACATAAAGCCTGCTGGGAGCATGAAAAAGGAGACCCTTTCCACCAGTTCCTCCAACATGGTTTTAGATTGGCACATGACACATTTTGGTCATGAACAGCTGATGAGAATTTGCAAAGGGATCAAGCAAAAAGCCTTAGCAGCTGTCTGGCTGTCGATATTCTCCTGGGTTTAAAAATTAGCTCAGAGCTTCCTTCTCTTTGCCCATGAACAATGGCATACACTTTACTATAAAGGTATTTTAAGATTTTATGTTTGAAAAATGTTACTCTGGGAGCTCATCTATTAAAAAAAAAAATTAACTATAGCAATTTTTAAAATTAGCCAAGCAGTGTAAGCAGAATTTGTTCAAACACCAAAGGGCTTTAGGATCAGACTGCAGTTCTTAACTACTGTTTTAACTTCTGCTCTGCACCATGGATCCATCAAATCTTTTGTTTGGAATGAGGAAGAATTGGTATTCCTGGCCATTTACTATTTTTAAAGTGAAAGAGGTGAGTGAATTTTTCAGGAAAAGATAATGAACTGTTCTGTTTTTAATGCATGTCCTTTGCTTATTTGCCCTGTGATATCGTCATAAAATAGTATTTCAGAGATTCTATTTTTGAAGCTTTCATATGAAGGATAATCTGCAAAGGGACAGAACATAGAAGATGATAGTTTTAAATAGTCAGATGTGATCAGTGTCTGAACACTTGTGGCTTTGTTGCATGCTTAGGTACCTGTATGGTGTTTCAAGGTGCATCTTGTGTGCAGCCAGACATCACCAGCAGCCCTTCCACAAAAGGGAAGACTGCTCTGTGTTCCTAGCTCCTGTGGCCTCATGTATTTAGGATAACTATTCTGATAAAAACAAAGCCAAAGCAACTTGATTACTGTTAGATTCACATTGAATGATTACTGTGTCTATCATCACTACTATAATAATGAGTATTAGTGACCAGAATCCACGCAAAAGATCGAGCTCATTCACTACATACTGTCAGTAAACAAAGTAAGAGAGTCTTTCTTGGAAGGCATTTACAACCTAAATAGAAGTGCAGAAAAGAGGTGTTATTACCTCCTCTTCACACATGGTGACCAAGATACACCGACATGATGTGCCAAGGGATACAGGCAAACGTGAGGGGGCAGTGAGGGAGCGAGCCAGTGCCAAAGCTGGGTTACTGGTTTGCCCTGACTGTCACCACTCTTCCTTGCTGCACCCGCTGCAAACCGAGCAGCTGATGGGCTTCCCTCTGCTTGCAAACAGCCAGTGCATGACAAGCACCTTCCTCCCCAGCTCCTCCAGGCATGGTTTGGCCCTCATAGTTGACTTCTGCCAAGTGGAGCAAGGTTCCTGTATACCCAGGAAGTATTTATAAACGGTTGTCTTCACAAAGGAGATTTTTTGATTCTGTCTTGCAGATGTTGTTTTAATGCACATTTGACAGTTGATTCTCTGCTTTAACATCATGATCTGGAAGCTGTTCACTTTGGATGTTTACAGCTGTTCTTGGGTTTAACAGCAGAGCTTCATTCAAACCTTTCCACAGTCCAGGATTCCTCCCTGAATTTATTGCTAGGAAATGTCGCCTTTAAAAAAAATTAGGATTCTTAGAGATGGGTTAGTGAAAGGCATTATATAATACCATGCTGGCACTAGAAACAGACTCTGTGACCCAGAAGATAGCTTCCAGTCCTGTGTTACTGCTGCCTATGATACAATGACTTATTTTCACTGCAACACCACCGAGCATTGCAAGTTCTCTTCCGACATGAAAATCCCCTGAATGGTGACAGGGAGCAGATCACTCTTCTGCCGTTGCTATCATGCATTCATGCTCAGATGCAACTCCAGTTCAGGATCTGTGTCCTATTGTGACCTCTCCTATGAGGACAGGTGTAGAAAATGATCCCTGTCCTGAACTTCCAGGACAACAGGAAAAGTTAGCAGTTACTAACTGACAATTTACATCTCCTGGTTGTCCTTACAGCATAAAATTGAGGGTGGGTTTATCACACAGCTGTGTTGCTGCTCCACTCTAACTGGAAGGTTGGTTTTTAAATGTGATTTATAACGTGCATCTTGTTTCCATGTTGGCGTGCTTTCACATTACTGCATGAAATTTGAATGTGTCTAAATAATGGGAATGCAGTGGTGGTGGTGGCTGGGAGGCAGGGATTATATGAAAGCTTTCAGGATGCTCTGAGCAGTGTGCTGCATTAGCCAAGGGATTTTTATGGGCACAGAGGCACAAAGTAACCCCTCTAATCCCTTTCTCACTGGCTTACAGACTCTGAAGAAGCTTAATAATTACAGAGGAATGCAGTCAAAGTGTTTTTAAGGACATATGTGCAGAAGCTTATTTTAGTCATTTCCTAACAGCAAATGCACTGGCGGATTCTCAAGGAGAAATCTGGGCACAAATTTTCTCTTCTCTCAACCCCCCCAACAAAAGGATGATTTATGCTTATATCAAAAAGAGGCTTAACCAGTGTGGAGCTGAAGGAATATTTCCCAGCCTGTAGGATTATGGTTTTTCCACAGCCACACCGCTCACCCTCTCCTTCTGGTGAAATACAAAGCATATCCCTGTTCTGCTGAGCCTCCCAGATGAGCTTTTTTTTTCAGTGAAAAGGCCAACAGAAAGCCTGCACGTTCCCTTTAAAATATTATCCTATCCTTCTGGAGAAGTATTTCACCTTCTCTGAAATCACTGGTTCAGCTGATGGTGACTCTGCTGCTTATGTATCGCTATCCGTAAGTATGTCCCTAACTGCGTACTAAATATATGCATAAGAAGGAGGTGTCCAGGAGCTGTTTCTGTGCTAAGCTTTCAGTTTCACAGCTATGTCATTTCTGAAGGAATCTGTGCCTGAAAGAGAAAGATACAGCGTATACTCTCTCACCCCAGAGAGTTTTTGTGATTTTTTTTTTCTCTGAGAGTCTTTCCTAATTCAAAAATTATGGCATGGATTATCCCTCACTCTCCTTCAAATATAATCTCTTAGGAAAACAGTACAAAAAACCAACAGTAACTTGAAAAGTTTTTTGAGTTTTAATGGTAGAGGAGGATAGGAAATGTATACTTGTTTTATGGTGCATGCTAATGCAGTGCTTGGTATCCCACTGTTGCTTGGAATATAAACTGCAATAAAAATGAAACAAGTTATATCTTATACTAACTAAAAATGGCCTGTTTGATCAGCTTTGTAGCAAAGATGAAAGTTTCTCCATCTACTTGCCATTTCTGTAAGACAAAACCAAGACATGCAAATTCCTATAAAATATATATGAGGTAAAGATTAGCCTCATCTATCTTGAATTCTTCTTTTAAAATTGCAATATTCTGCCACCACCATAACTAAATTCTTGATCCTTTTCTGCTAGGGTTGCTAGGAACAGATTGCTCATGTTAGGATTGCAAACTAACTGTAGTTTGAACCCTTAGCATTTGCTATGCTTGATGCAGTTTATTGTGTGTGAAATTTTGAGATGGAACAATATAAACTAATCCACGATCTGCCTTTCCTGGTTGGATATTAAAAACCTGTGGCACTTTCTGAAGAGAGAGTGCTTGATGAAGTGACATGAACTTGATATTTCATTCCTGTGGTCTCAAAGTTTTTTCCTAGGGAAACTGACTCTTGTTTTACATACTGCTTTCCCACCAAAGGCAAGGCTGTCTGGTTCGAGGGGTCTAAGCAGTTTAGGTTTGAGCTGACTCAGCAAATCTCTGTTTTCAAGGTTGGAATCTAGATACCAAGACAAAGCAATGAGCACATGTGTCCCAGCACATGCACAGACCCTTGCTGACCCTCCTCATGAATGTGGGTGCTACTGACCTACATGGCCCCCTCTCATGCTGCTTTCTCTTGCTTTGCACAAGACATGCCAAGGACTTCGACAGCAACAGGAAAGAGAGAGCCTCACCCTGCAAATGGGAAGGTCTCCTTCCCTGTGTGGTGGCTGCACATCCATCCCTCAAACTTCCATCCCTCAGAGCTTTAAGTCTGTCTCAGTCTTCACATACCTATAGCATAGTCAAAAATTTTTTGTGGATAGCACACAGTAACCTCACAGTATTTGAGATGGGCAGGGCTGTGCCAGTCCAATTAACACATCCCAGCTCATGATAATACAGTGTCCTCCAGACTCTTACAATGTGCCATCTGAAAATTACTGACTGAACAATGTTTCTCTCGTAACTAGTTCTGTAGACTTCTATGGAATTACTTTGTGTGAGCACAAGGGGAGTAATCCAGCCTTCCACATTTTTAATTGGAGTCACCAGTTTAAACAAAAGAAAAAAAAAAAAGTGGGGAATTTGAATGTTAGATGCCATTACCCCAAGGTGCTGGATGTAATCTGGTTTTATTCTCTTTGATTGTTTCTAGGAAAAGCTGCTTCCTGAGTAGAAGAAACATGAAAGATCAGGGAAGTGACTAACAGCATGGGAACTGTAATGACGCCTATCAAGTGCAATAGCTGAGAACACCATGGATTGTGACAGGGATAACAAAATGGGCTGTTTAGCACAATAACTGCCAGCTATTGTTTTTCAGGCAAATGACTGAGACTGGGATGATTACTCTATAACCAGAGGAGAGCAAAAACACTAAACAGGATGAGAAAGAGATTGTAAAAAACAGGAAATAAAACCCTCAGACAAACTTCCTATAGACATGAATTTCACCGAAACCAGTCAAGTATCAAATTTCCTCCTGATGTATGCCAATAGAGTCAGCACATTTGTACTGGGTTAAATATATTCCTATATACATGTAATTAAGTTTGATCACAAGTTAGCTCTCTTTGGCAATAAAAAATTACCTTTTGCCTCTTGAATATACCTTCAGCCCTACTCTGTACACCTTCATGCTGTCCCATTGGCTTTATTGGTAGAAGGGACTAGAGATGTTATGTCATAGTGAAATGTAGGGATTTGCAGCAGAAAATCACCACTGATGACAACTCCTCATACTGAAATAAATGTCATCCATAAACTCATCCATTTCTGTGGTGTATGTCTGCTCCAGCAGGGACCTCGTGTTACAGTAGGCAAACAATCTAAAAGGCAACATGGCATTAAAATATTGATGGAACTATGTTACTAGGAGGGGAAATGCATATTTAATAAGTGCTTAGATTCCTTTCATGTTCACATGTGACACCAGATAACTCAGGGTAATCAGAGTGTGGTTGGGTCAGTCCTTGTGAGGGAAAGGTTCCAGACGATACATGGGGCTATCCTGTTGTAGCTGGCTTGAATGTGTTTTTGGTGCCTTGACCAGAGGCAAGGAGCAAGGTAATCCATATCTTGAATCCCAGTTTCTGCTGGGGACAGTGTGCAGGTAGTTCCCCTTGTGTGGTGTCTCAAAAGGCCCATTTCCTCCATGACTAATGCCATTGTAAGGAAGCACAGGCTTTGAGATGCTGCTGTTGCTGCCTTCTGTGGGCCAACAGGAAGGCTGGAGGACACACCACTCATACTGGTTGCTCTCAGCTGGGAGGTGGCAGAACTCCTGATCCACCAACAGGAGGAAGTCCCAGCCTGCCCAGAGAAAGCATTTGAAAGGGTAAGACAAAAAGCTCACTGTGCCCTGAGCACCCCCTCACAGAGAAAGGTCAAGAACAACATAACCCAGGCTATTAACGGCAACGAGCTGTAAAAGCTTTGGCCTCTGTGTCATGAAGCTGTGGTTGTTACTACAATGCACTTTATAACCTGCAATTTCACCTCAGGCTTAGCGGCCTAAACATGAGGGACAGTCTAACTGTGTGTGAATGAGTGTGCACACCCTGTGCTCTGGCTTCTCAAAGGTGTGAACTGAGAGCAGCTGTTTGGTTTTACAGATATGACACACACCTTTCAAACAGCTGCTCCTAGATTCAAAAAGTTTAGCCTTTGAATTGCAAAATTGTTCTTTGTGTTAAAGTATGTAAGGAGCCCCATGTGTGCCAATGTGTGTGTGTGTGTGTGTGTGTGTGTGTGTGTGTTTAGGTGCTTGTTCCTTTATTTGTTTAAAAATTATTTATAACACTTACCAACAGTACCGTGTACTTTTTTGTTAATTCCAACTCTTCTTTAGCTCTCATACCCAATGCATGTGCTATAAGTAATAAAACTTACTTAATTGCCACAATGAAGGAAATTTTCTATGCTGTTCTATGAACTTTGATGCAATAAAGTAATGGCTTAATAGAAAAGTACTTGGAAACAGTGACAAACCTTATTATGAATGTCATCTATTGGTGACTATGGTGAGTTGTAGATCACTTTTTAGTCTTTATCACAGCGTTGTGTTTTTCCACTGGAGAGTGTATGTTTCCTTCTAAGCAGTTAGTTAGTGGTGAGAATAAAATCCCTGGTAATGAGAAAAAAATCCTGGGTAATGAGAAAAAATTACCTCAGTTAAAGGAAAAGAGTATTTTCACAGAACTTGCACAAAGCTGAAGCACACTAGGCAATTATTTGTAGTACATTACATCCCAGGCAAGGCAGACTTGCAAAGCATTAATAGTTACACACACTGAGCCAGAGTGATGCTTTCATTGTAAATGTACTCCATGTTCTGGCATATCGTTGCACCACAAATCTCTGAGGATCATTATGTTATCACAGAGTTCCCTTGAGATGTATTCAGTGATAATGTTGGTTATAAAGAACTTTAGAAAAAGATAGAAATATCACGGTCAGGCCAGCATTTACATATATTGCCAATTTACCATTTATAGACTCACTAAACTTGGGTTTGATTCACTACATAGCTGGTTGTTGGTTTTTAAAAGTATTAATAGGAGCAGAAATATTTATTTGTCATAGAAATTCTGGAAAGTAACATGACCTCAAGAAAAAACAGAATCTAAATCTGAAGACTGGGAAACTTCTTCAAATCTACCTTTTACTAGGATATTCAGGAAAAATTGAGAAAAATCTATTAGAAAGAAGTGAAAATGCAGGACTTTTGAGAAATCAAGTTACTCAGCCAATAATGCCTGGTTTAGAGCCTTTTCTGAAGTGAAGACAGCACTTTATAGTATTATTTAGCATGTGTATGGAAACAGACAAGCAGCTACTAAAAAGGGTCCCACAGCAACATCTCAGCTATTTATTTGGCATATTGAGATGTACAGAAGTAACACACCAGACCATACAAAACACTTCCAAATTAGCTGGAATGGTAAATATACATACAGTTGGGAGTATTCAATGCTAAATACATGCTGAAGTTGGGAGAACTATAGACCAACCACATTGTATTACTTGAAAAATGCCAGTTTGGATATCTTTCTCTCGCGTAAACACCCACAATGGAAAAAAAAATGCATCTGCATTTCTCTCCTGGACTTTTCCTGTTTTATATCCTGGGCCAGGCTTCCTCCAGTGGAAGGGACAAGGGTGACAACACCTATGGAGGAGGCCCGATGACTCCACTGGAGAAGATTTGGCCACACTACACTTGTGGCCTATTGCCACCCGCCTTTTCTTGGGAGGCAAAGATTAATCAGAACAGTGGTTGCAAGGACTGTTGACCTGGCAGATGTCCCTACACTGCACTTGTGTTGACATTCCCACAAAGGAGCTGAGATGCCTTTTGCATGGATTTCCTTTGTAAGGCAAGGCCAAAAGCAGGAGACATATCTTCATATTCTTCCCTCTTCTTCTCTAATCTTGTCCTAAAGACCTGGTCCCTCACAAGGTCACAGGAGCATGAGGACCTGGTCTAGCAGGACAGAGGACCAGGTCTGTATACAGAGGGGCCTGTCTATGTGTTGATCATGAGAAAGACTGGCTCAAGTGGGGGCTGAGCTGGCTGCATCCAGATGAAGGGCTGCATGCACTAATCTCCCTGAATTGCAAGTATTGGACAGTATTTTACTCACTGGAGCTCCAGATCAAAATAATTAATGAATTTAAATGGATTTTCTACTAGGCAATATGTTGCTGAGGCTGGCTTTAGAAGTTTGGCTTTTTTTTTCTCCTTCTTAATAAAAAGAACAGAAACCAAAAACCAAAAAAACCCTCCAAGACAGCTGTCTTGTGAGGGATCTGTATTCAATATTAGAAAGCTACACAGCTGTGGAGTCTGGATGCTATCATAAAAATTGAATAGTAGAGACATGGCATTGCTGGAATACAACCCACTTTGTAAGTGTGCTGGGTGCTTGGAATGTGCGTATCGCACAATAAATGTGCTGTTCTTGTCTTCAAAGCGAGAACACCAATAGGCCTGTGGAGCTGATGTAATGAGATTCAGGCTGCCCTCAACAGCTGAAATATTCAGTTCAGCAAATGGATATTTCAAATGTAAATATTTATATGGGCCAAGGGCTCTTTGTTTCTTGCTATTTTGACATTTTCAAATCCCTCAGCTTTACTTTTGTTACAAAGATGGTGTATTTGCTGATGAGAAGAACAAAGGTCAGTGGCTAGTTATGCAGAAATGGTGTTACTATCACAACAAAATACCACTTCTCCCAATCTGCAAAGCTTTGATTCCATATGCTTCAACATGATAACCTACACATTACTGGAAATAATGCATCACCCAGGTTGTTGTGAGGAAGTACATAAGATAAAATAAAGAAACAACCAATTTGAGGTTGTTATTGGATAGAATTAATGGTTCATCAGGAAGAAATGTTAACTGCATTTGGCTTTCATTACAGAAACATTCCCAAGCTGCTCTTAATAGCCACTTGTTGCATTTTGCTGGACTGGTATTTACCTTCAATACCATTGCTATTGCAATTCTTCACTCATGTAACAGCATGCTAACTTTTTGGGTTTTCCCCAATTTAGAGATTTAGGAGATGCTTAGGAAAGTTATATTTTAGCTAAAATTATTGCTATTATTTAATCTCTAAAGCTTTAAAATTAATATTACAGTCTTAATGTTACCTATGTGAGCAATTATCTTCCTTTCTATAGCTGGGTGTGACTGCCACTGTTTTTTTCCCTTTTCTGTCTTCTCATACCTTCCCTACTCTTTCTCCTTGCTATGCTTCCTGCTTTTCTCTTTTCCTTCCAGTTTTTGGGTACCCTTGTGTCCCCCAAGCAATATGTCTCTGCCTCCTTGCAACCAATTTACTTTCTTTTGCCATTTTCCTGGGCTGTTGCTAGCTCTTTCTCAGTCCGGTTCCACTAACTCAGCTCCTCAAGTAAAGTTTCTTGGTTTGGGCTTCTCCCCACTCAGTTCTTAGTCTGTTTATTCTTATTGCCATTTCATTGCAACAGTGGGAACTGTTGAATTATATATAACCACTTCTTGTAAACTTGAAACAAAGATTGAATGTTTACCAAACCACTCTTTGGCAGATAGCCAAATTTCAATTCATATTGTTGGACTTCTTCCATAAATTGTTTTCTATAAAAATAGAATACCAATCGTTTTTCTGAGGAACATACACATCTGGAGAAAAAATTCTTCCAAGATGATCACAGAACATATAGGGTGTTATGGCCTTGCTGCTACCTGCCCAGATGAGATAGGTCACATTCTGAGGATATTTATTTTAGTCCACTTAAATATTTAGGTCTTGAGCACTGTTGGCTACTTAGTGCTGCATTTGATGTGGGATGTGTTGAGCCATCATTATTCGTATTTAGCTGCATTCTCTACCCAATTCAGAAATCAGGAGTTAAACTTTCAGCAGGAGCCTAATTATGATTCAGATCTGGAGCTGTGTTTGACTTTCAAACCAAAGTGGGGTGAAACTGTTCCCTTCAGGATTCCTTCCTCCAGTCTCCAACATCCTATGTGCATAGACCTCTGCCCATTTCCTTTGCTCATCACCAAATTCTCATTCCTGGCAAGCAGTTTAGATTCTCCAGGCTTTATTATATTTTAAAAACATTGGAACATTCTTTTCTTAAGCAAAAACTGAGCTACATTAATTGCTGGGGAAAGGAGTTTCTAAGATATAGCTGTAGAATCAGGCTGCTATGGAAGTACATGTGAGGTCAGGAGCACCTAGATGTCCTAAGAACATCTGATATTTTTGGACTGTGAATACATGTACTGTGGGGTAATGAGTGTAATACAGAACTCGGGTGTAATTGCAGAACTCCAGCTAGCCTCTTAAAAGAGAAAGCCATAGGTAAACAGCATCAGTTCTCCTCTAGTCTCTCCAACTTTCCTTAGTTTTCAGATATAACAATTTATGTGTTAGCATTTGGACCATGACTAACAAATGCCTTTTTTATGGAGGTAATTGATTTTCCACATGGAGTCAATTACGTATTTTGTTAACATCTTACAATCCTCCCAGGTCACAACTTGTGTGTATCCTCTGACGGGAATGGATTGGGAGAGATGTGCTGGTGTGTTTGTGAGAGTAGCTCTCTGACCATTAAGTGCATCATAGTTCAGTTTAATGAAAATTTCACTGGCCCACCCTTCCTTGCCAAAGATAAAGTAAGTATCGACAGCATTGCTCTCACCAGGCAAAATGTTCCTTAAAAAATATTCTTTCCAGGTCACTGAGAAGATCATGGAGAAGTTTCATTTTTTTTAGTGTGCTTTCATATATTTTCCCATGTATGAATACACATGTACATTCTAGCTTGTGAGGTGTGCTGAAAGAGATGTTCAATGACAAGTTTTACACAATTAGAAGTAGCAAAATCTTGGCTTTGTAATAACTTCACCATCCTTTACCACTTTTTTGAGCTAACCACATTCACACAGTTCAGAAGCTGATAATTATTTGTCATGTCCTAAAGTATAAGCACAAAGATCTTGAGTTCTTCTCTTGGGCTCATTAATCCTTTTACGCACCACCAAGTTCAAGTGTCTTTGGAAAATTTGGTTTAAGTAGCACTCTGCTCTCAAATATGTTGTAGTTTATCCCCAATATCAAATTATCATGTTTTACCAGTGATTTCTTCCCTTTGAGTCAGTGCACTAATTACGTCCTGCGACAGAGCCCTGATGAGGCACAGCTGGAGTGTTGGGTCCCCACATCAACAGGCACATGGAAATACTGGCCTGAGTTCATTGAAGGGTCACAAAGATGGTTGTGCAATTGGAGCATCTTTCATATGAGGAAAGCCTGAGAGGGTCAGGACAGCTCTGCCTGGAGAAGACAAAGCTCAGGGGATCTTGTGGATGTGTATTATATACCTGAAGGATGGGGATAAAGAAGATGGAACGAGGCTCTTCTTAGTGGTGTTCAATGAATGGAAAAGAGACATTTAAAATAAGAAAACACTTTTTTACTATAAGGGTGATGGAACAACAGGACCAGTTTGCCCAGACAGGTTGTGGTGGCCCCATCCTTGGGGGTCTTCAAGGCCTAAATGGACACAGACCTGAGCAACCTATTGTGGTTGACTTTGATTTGAGTAGAGGCTGGAATTAGATGATCCCCAGATGCCCCTGTCAACCTCAACTGTTCTGCGATTCTGCGGTTCTCCCTCATACTCCTATAAGATTCTAACTTTTTTCCCTTGTTTTGCATGCCTTCATGGTCTGCTTTTTCATTTCATGCCGGTATGATTTGCTTTGCCATAGGTCACATCTTGAGAACAGTTTGCTGAGTGATTTTATTTCTTTCACATCTGTTTATGCTCTTAAATAAAAGTTAAAAGTTAAATTCTTTTTGATAAAGCTTGCTGGTGGTTTTTTGGGCTGAATGTAACTCATTATTCTAGAACTACTTGCTCAGTGCAATTTTCTGACTTTTCAGTGACATTTCCTTTTGTCTGTATGTGTTGCCTGGTTAGGTTTTATGGTATGCAGTGCCTGGACATTTGTACACATGGAGATATCAAAGCTTTACTCTGTCTTAGGTCCTGCAGTCCCACAAGGGTTTAAAAAAAAACTCTTCACAAAGAACTTTCTGTACATGTGGATAGGAGAAAATAACCCTGTATTACTATTACTACCTAAATAAATCACACCCCTGTATCTGTAGTAACATTCATTCCCTATGAGGAAGTCAGAGATTTATCTTACTCTGCCTCAGTTTATCTCTTCAGCAGTTTCATGGTCCTCTAGACTGTCACTGGTCCCTGCCTTTCAGTACCAGGGAAGTCCTTCTCAAAATATGTTGCGGTGCATGGATCTAGTGGTAGATCTGATGACATTTCTGCATTGAAAAGGTTCTACCCTCTAGCTGCCATTCACCTAAGCAT
>VZRO01006551.1:0-68308 GCA_013397915.1 Daphoenositta chrysoptera
TTTTTGTTTGTTTGTTTGTTCATGTGAATTACCTGCCAACACTAGAGGATGTTTCTTTGCACAGTAACATTTTCTGACATCTACCATAGGCACACTCCCAGTTTTGTTGAAATCTAGTTTCATATAAGCCTATAGGGGAAAAAAAGTTTCATATAAGTATCTAAGGGAAAAAAAACCTGGAAAGATGAAAAGATCAAATGCACTGAACTACCTAGCACATACTTTTAGATCTTGCATAATCGATTACGCCAATTTATCTATTTTATGTAAGGCACCAGATATCAGAAAATCATTCTAGATTATGCAGTTTCATGATTATTTTACCTCAACAGTTTTCTCATCAAATGTGTGTTCCCTGGTCAACTCAAAAAAAATTTTCCTCTTTCCCTAATTGTGTAGCTCATCCTTAGAATCAGAAGTTAAGCTGCTTCCCTTCTGTCTTCTCCAATTATTAAGATTCGTGTCATTCTGACAGAAGCCTCCACACAGCCTCTTCAGCATTGCTAACAGCAGCTTCATTTTCATTTCAATTTACTCAAATATACACACTTGATATGTAAGGCTAGGAGAGTCAGATCCTCCACGATTGAAAGCATGAAAGTATACGTCATTTTTCTTGATCTTGATATCCAGTTGCTACTCATTTGGCTGGTTTGTCATCAGTGTTTGATACTGCAAACAGCTCCACATAACATTATAGACAAATAACAAGTGGCATTTCAAATATAACGTCTCACAAATATAATGACTCTTACTGAGGTCTCAAAGGAGCCAAGTATTACTGCCTCCCATTTCAGGCACTGCGGGAAAAAAGTCTACACATATATAGTCATTTGCCAAAATAAGGAAACAGACTTGTGGAAGAGATTGTCTCAGGGTGCCCAGGTGCTTTCTACACTGGACTGAACTATAAGAATAGCACATATGCATGAAGACTCAAAATAATGAAGGAAGTATTCCTAGAATTTAAAATGAACTAATTTAACAATGGAACATGCAGTCCACTAATTTATTTTTATTTTGATAAATGGATCTGAAACTTTAAGAAGTCAATTTCCAGGTACAGAACTTAAGAAAAACAGCACCAACACCCAACAACTAGAATATGATGAGCAACTAACTCCAAAGTTATACTGAGAAATATTTACACTTAAAATATCTGCTATAAAACTTACTTTTCTCACAAATGCTTTCCTATATTCATTCATTTCTCCAAATATGGCATGAGTAAATTCTCCATAGTCGACCTTATCACTCTTGCTATCATCAAGAATAAGCCATAAGGATTCAAAGTCCTGCAATTTAAAAATATTTTGCCAAAGTTCTTCACTATATCCTGGAATAAAACAATTACTATAATGGAAAATCACAGTATTCTCACAAAACCCCCCAAACTTTTAGACCCAAACTCACTCAAAGATTTATAAAAATAATGCATGTTATCAGCAGTCACTGATGACCATAATTCACATTATTCGCAGTTCTGATAGCTGTGAGCTACTTTTACAACATAATATATAAAACAAAGAAAAAACCTGAGTAAAGAGTATAAACTAAATTCTTTTTTAAAGCCTAAAGAGAAAAAATGGATTGCAATCACACTTGCTTCTTCATGTCAGGATATAAAAAGATTGCATTCTTTTAACTATATTATTTTTTATTTGTAAGAAGTTCATGTAGAACTGAATGCTGAAATGCCAATATACCACAAGGGAAAAAAAAAAAAACACTATAAAAAGAAAACATGCAAAACCCAGGTATTAAACTATAGATTTAAGCAAAGAAAAGAAGCGATTCCATAAATTAAGAAAGATAATACCCATGCTTATAGTTTCAGCTAGACTCACCCCTTCAGGCATTTCCAAATGGAATACTTTTAGAGCTTCTTTCAAGGATGCCTGAGACAGAAAACCATTTCTGTTCTTGTCTATTTGTCGGAAATATTTTCCTAAGCCTGTTATAACCCGAACTCCTCTTTTACTTAGTGTTTCTCTGAATATACCTGAGGATTTAGAGAAATAAAGGACAACATTTACCTGAAGTTGCCCACTTGCTTTGGAGACAATATAAAAGTAAAGAACACCCTGTCTACGTATCATGGTGCTGGTTAAAAAGAGACACCCATGCATTCGGGCTCCCTTGCCTTTGATAAGAGAATGCCAATACAACAGGAAACCATCAGTTATTTATATTTGAGTGGAAATCATATAAAATACATCTAACAAGCAATATCTAACAAACTTTTTTTAAAGAGACCACATAAGGAAAGAAAAAATGGCTATTGCCCTCTACATGCTCAGAGCATAAAACTGCCTACTTCTGTGAGAACTGATCGCATGCCATGATTCAACATACAAAGTAAATTCGGAACAATTACTTCAGAACAACGCAATCATTCCATTATGAGACACAGAGTTGCTTCTTTATTGTACTAACTTGTTAAGTACATGTGGAAATGAGAACAAACATGACTGATTTGGCAAAATCATTCCTAAATTATATGCGGAGACCAATTTCTATGGTAAGACATATTAAAGTCTTCAGCTAGCATATTTACTTAGGTATGTCTGAGTTTCTCAGCATACTCTGTTAACAGAAGCCACCTGCTATTACCTTCAAATTACTTGTGTCTACAATTTTAAAGACAAATAGGGGCAAGATGAAAGAAGGAAGTTTTTCCCAGTGAAGCTGGAAGTCAGATGTAAGTTAAAACGTGCCTTGAAGTATACACACACAACATTCTTCCAGGCCACACCAGCAAACCTTAGATGTAGTCAGATAATTGAAAAGTCAGCTTGTGTCTATTATGCAAGGGAAAAAAATGGAATAACTAGAAGACTCAAAAATAACCCTAATTATTATTCCAACAATTCTTTTGTAAAAGCAAATGTCCAAGCAGATTCTAGTGACCAAAGAATGCCTTCTTAAAACAGTTTTAGTTAATGACAGTAAACAGGGGAGATCATACAAGCTGTGAGCTGCCCAGATCAACCATTTTTGTTGACAACAAGGTTACAAAAATAATACACAGCACTGTACAAACATATTTCCATAATTTTCAACAAAAAGCTACGCCTTTCTCCTAAACACTGTAGATAGGAATGTGGTAGAATTAATTTACATATTCCAGAGTACACTACTCAATTATACTAATGATTTTTAAAAAGCATAATAATGGAGATATCAAAATGCAACTTATCAATGTAGAAAAACAATGGCCAGAAGAAATATCTAGCAGAAAATTAATGGAAGAAATGAGATGGTGTTTGTACTTGGCCAATAACAAATTTAATGCCAGTGTAACATAGCATCAGCACTGTGTTTCAGAATTTTTTCAGAGATTATGTCGACACAGAGATTATTAACATTTTATTGATCACATTCACAATTACTCTGTACATTATGCACAATCTTTAGCCAGACTATTTATTTGAACAGATAGGAGAAATCATTCTTATGACTGATTTGTGCTGGTATCAGATTCTAATAATGTTTTGATAAATATCTAACTTTTGTTTAATTTCATTTACATGAATAAAATATTTACAACATCACTACTGTTCATTGCACTGAGCGGTAAAGATAGATACAGAAATTAAAATTAAATGGGTTCTGGTAGACACAAACCTTGAATCTTCTTGAAAACTTCACTGTCACCAACCACTTGCCTGGAACACTCTTGCTTGAGTTCCAGAGAAGAAGCTCTAAAGAAATCAAAATTAATGTTGATTGGTGAAATTACATGTAATATGACTATATTCAAAACAGGTGTTGTAAAAAAACTCAACATACTGAACTTCATATTTAATTCATATACTACACTTATAAGCACAATATCCTAATTGCTGGAGTTTGGGAGGGCGCTCACAGAAGTCCTTGCTGACCAGCTGCAGATATGCAGAAATTCCTTGCTAACAGTATCACACTGGCATCTCCTCTACCAATTCATCAATCATGGATAATTCCTCCCGTGCATAAAATCTCCACAAGTTGAGTTCAAAACAATCCTAATCTCATACTACTGGAAGAGTTTGTTACAGCAATTACAGGAAAATAACATTAAATACTTTTCAAATCTCTTTAGAACACAAATAGCAAAGGTGTAGACCAAAAGTATATCTAGAAATTATAGTTACATTTTGTGGGTTTTTTTCTGCTAAGTTCCCTTCTGAGAAGGGCTTCCCATAAGCCTTCATCAGAAATTATTTTAAAGGTTGATTTTAAAATATTGTGGAAGAACCTACGGGAAGAAAAAAACCAATCCAAACCAATGAAGTCCTACAATTATTTTAATCAAAATATAAAAAACAATGGAAAAGCATTACTGTCAACTCTGAGCTGCTTGCTCACCAGTGTTTTGCCATGGCATGCTTCTCCTCCTGCTTTCTGAGGCCAAAGACTCATCTCTCTGCTATCTAGTAGGACTCTCCATATCCTCTTTGGGTACCTCCCATTATGAAGCCCCTAAAAGCTCACCTACACTGGAAAGTCAACAGCCACCTGCAGAGGGCAATGCACTCCCTCTAGAACACGTGTAAACCAGAAGGTTCATGGTTTGTGGCAGCAGGGCATAGCTGCTCCTGGGAACCTGCTCTAGACCTTTTGGACTGCAGCTGAACAGGAATTTCTGTCAGCAGAGTAACAAAGGTAAGAGGACTCAGTTCAAGAGTTTTGCACCAGAGAATAGAGAGCTCAATAACATCCTCATACAGAAGAAAAAGACAGACTGAAATTTTTTCACTAATCGAAAGAACACAGAGAAAGTATAAAAAAAGAAATCATCTATTCCACTACAGGTAGCAGAAAATCCAAAATTACAACCCATTGAACACATCTTCTTTCTGGTTCTTCTATTCAGAGATAACATTGGTTCAACTCCAAATTTCACAGGTATAAGATTAGCAAAAAATGAAAGAAAAAGCTATTTACTTGACTGATAGGCTTCTGAGATGTAAAATGTCTTACATTAACTATCTGAAATTAAACTATATTGTGTTTTATTTCACTGAAACCTTGCAGAGGGTGAACAATTAGCACTAAGAATTATACAACTATATAGTTCTAGAACCAATTAAATTTGAATTTACTGTTCTATGCACTGTTAGTTTACTATGGCTCCTTTGTAAAGCTTTCAGTGTAAAGGGACTTTAGGTGAATATTACCATAATGGAGAACAAGCTTCATATGTCTAAACACTTGCAGAAAGAAAAATAATAGCCAAGTTCTGCTAAGAAAGTAGTCTTTAGATACCGAGCATATTTAATTGATATTAAAATTATTGCTCTTCCTAATCAGGAAGGGATCAAAGTATAGGATATATGAGGAGAGGCTGGGAGAGCTGGAAGTGTTTAGCCTGGAGAATAGAAGCCTTGAGGGATTTTACCCTCAAGTACATATGAATACCTGACAGAAAGGAGTAAAGAAAACTGAGATGGGCTCTGCTCAGTGGTGCCTGTTGACAAGACAAGAGGCTATGGCCCAAACTGAAACACAAGAGGTATATGATTTGTATATAAAAACATGTGACCTCAAACAAAGCTAATAAAACAGCTTCATGTTTCAATTCTTACTTTAAAATGACTCCTTACCATTCTAGGAAGTTACTGAACTATGCAAAATCCACTAACATCTACGAATAATTTCACCTAACAACAGCCTAAATATGGATTCTGGTTTTAGCAGATAAATAATAAGGTATTAGGAGCTCAAAAAGATCTTTTTTTGCTTAAGGAAGGAAAGGTAATTTGAAAAGCAGTTAGCAGCACTTACTTTAGATAATCCATAGCTGCTTCATCAATATTTATCACACGAAGGGTGAAGACGGGGTTCTGCTTAACACTTTCTGGAAGGTTATGATCAACACTTCGGAAAGTTAGATTAGCTCCCTGTTGGTAAAGCACACAAGGATTTAAAAATATGTAGTGTATTTTGTAAATACGGGGAAGGAGAAAGAAAGAAAAGCAGCTAACTAAAAGCAAAGAATGCTGAGAAGAATAAAAAAATGCAGTAGCTCTAACTGTAATATCTGGGCAGGCTTGGGTTATAAAGTCTCCAAAACTGATGAATTTGGAAGGAGGAGACAGACACACTGTTATTGTGCAAGAGTCTCAACCACTCAGACTTTGTGAGACATCTGCATATCTTAATGTCAGCCCAGGAAGCATAATTGCAGATATGGAGATACACAGATACAGCATCATTCCAAAGAGCTACTGAACTCGATGCAGTACATTTTCTGGATTACTTTATGATGCATCTTTATTCAGAACACATTTCCATTTGCAGGCTGCAAAAATACACATGACAATAAAATATGAAAATCCCTAACAAGTAGATTTACCTTCCGTATTATAAACTCATTTATTTTATCTTGGAAATTCTTAGGTGGTTGTGTAAGAAGTTAGGACAGGCATTTAGTTAGACAAAATACACAAAAAAACAATGTCGACTTCTGTTACTTTCAACACTTCTCACAAACATGATTTTTCCTCTAAACTTCAGATTTGCAGGAGCACGTGAAGAATTTGGTGAAAACAGTCTGTATGTGAAAACTTGCTCAAGTATTCATAAACCATGAAGACTTAACCCAGTACAGAAGTACAGCAGTACAGAAGGTGCAATATGATTTTTGATCAGTCATCAGATTAGCTGGTAGACAAAGCTTAACATTGTTTCATACACTTGCTCTAAACAGCTGGTTGTTTACATTTCAAACAGCAGGTTAAAAACAATTAACCTGCAATTTCTTCATGTTTAAATAATATTTAATCATTGCTTTGAGCTAAAAATGCCAGGAGACCTTGCAAAGATTATTTACTTTTAACAAGTGCTTTGGTCTACTTCCTCTTCAGCACTCTCCTTCCCGAGTGGATCATTTCGCCCAAATAAGGTCCACACCGTCTGCAGTCTTGTGCCCTCTAGGGGGAAAACTGCAAACTACAGCTTAATCTGAAACCTAAATTGCAATCTCTAAAATATGCGACAACAAAATAATCCAGACTTCTGAAAATCTTTAACGCAAAATAATCCAGACTTCTGAAAATCTTTAATTCAAAAATGTTACTCAAGGGGAAGACTTTTGGTCGTCCCAGAAGGCTAGATCACAATTTTCAATTCAAATATCCAAATATTACTTCCAAAAAATACTTTTACATTTAGAGGAAGAATACTTACAATGTAGAAGTCACTAAGATCATAAGCTTTTCCTTTTCTTTGTCCACGTTGATGTTGATAAACTCCCTTCTGAATGAAAGGCAAGGCACTCGTCCTGTGAAATAATTCAAAACTGTTATTAAATTAAATTTTAATTAAATTTATTTAAGCTTCTTAGATACAGTGAAATAGATTTTTTAAAACCCTTTTAAAAAGTAATTTATCCTACCTGTTTTTTCCAAAATGGCGAAATTCATACACAGTAAGGGATTTGTCACATGCAAAAAAAAATCCAATCAACTCTCTACAAGCATCATGACCATTTCTAGAAGGAAAATTGAAAAGCACCTTTATGTTTTTCATCTATATAAATCCAATTCAACCCAGACGTAAATTACATTTATTTTGGAATCAGAGTGGCTTGAGTTGGAAGGGACTTTAAAGATCATCTAGTTCCCAAACCCCTGGCATGGGAGGGGACACCTTCCTCTACACCAGTCTGCTCAAAGCCCCATCCAGCCTGGCCTTGAACACTTCCAGGGATGAGGCATCCTCTGTGCAACCTGCTCCAGAGCCTCACAGTAAAGAATTTCTTCCTAATGTCTAATCTAAACCTGCTTGCTTTTAGTTTGAAGCCATTCCCCCATATCCTGTTACTACACACCCTTGTAAAAAGTCCCTCTCCAGCTTTCCTGCAGCCCTCCTGTAGGCACTGGAAGGCTGCAAGAGGCTCTCCCTGGAGCCTTCCCTTCTCCTGGCTGGACAATTCAACTCGCTCAGCCTGTCTTCATAAGAGAAGTGCTCCATCCCTCTGATCATCTTTGTGACCTTCCTGTGGATCACTCCAGCAGGTCCTTCTCGTGCTGGGGCCCCAGAGGTGAGCACAGCACTGCAGGTGGGGTCTCACGGGAGAGAAGCAGAGCAGCAGAATCCCCTCCCTCGGCCTGCTGGCCGCGTTTCTTTTGGTGCAGCCCAGGCCAGGGTTGGTGTCCTGGGTGCAAGCACACACTGCCAGATCATGTTGAGCTTCTCATCCACCAGCACCCTCAAGTTGTTCTCCTCAAGGCTGCTCTCAGTATCCATTTCAATTCCAATGTTGCATGCTGTACAATTAATTTTTTTAAAGAGCTATTTGACTATTTTTGTTAACCCACCATGAAATGGGTTCAGTCACATTTTTAATTCAATATTCCATTCTCCGTAATGCTAAAAACACCTCTGGAGGCTTCATGTTTTAGTATGCCACTATAATTTTCACTCATTAACAAAAGGATTACATACACCAGGACTACTGAATTCATTGAGGTATATGAAAGTATGTTGCTGAATACTCAGCTGTGTTTAACAAGTATACAGCTCACAGCTGCAGAAAAGCATCACTTTCAGAATTGAAAAATATGTTTATGCCACCACTACTCAAATCAGAACAGTTTCAAAGACGTTCTAAAATTTCATACATAAGGAGCTATGAACAAGTTGCAAAGCCATTACTACTTATAGTAGTTGCCACATCTAAGATAAGGCTAAAATAATTTTAATCAACTGAGATGCAATAGCTAAAAGCACTATTTTACACAGCCCCTGTGCTGTCCTGAATAGAGCTATGGGTGTGATAGTAACAAAACACTGCTTACAGATCTTAACATTGTACAGTAGGACTGTAAAGCCACTATCCATTAGCCATGTCAAAATTTGTGCTATACGTGGATACCCACATGTGCTTTTATCTTCAACATTCAGTGCAATTAATTAGTTCAAGAGAGTAATCATCATTCACAAATTCAGAGAACTGAAAAGCTTCACAAAATCTGTGATTACCTCGATATAATCCTACTATCAAAGCGCAGCTTGTTGGAGAGCATGCTCTCAGTTAGTCCTGATTTGGTCCTTACTCTGTGAAAATAATGCAGCACGTTAATGATACCTGTATGCTCGCAGATAAATGTTACATAAAAATCAACCATTTCCAAACAGCAAAAACCAAGAAATACGGTATCCTTGGCAACTGGCTGAGGAGATGATCCTTTGTAGTTGAATTAGAAAGCAACTCAGAGCTGTAAAGTGTTCTGTTATTATATAATATGAGAGTACATTCACAGAGAGCATAGATATGAATGGGAGATTTTGTTTACATACACTTACATAAAGAATTCAACCTCTACCACTCACCATACTTCCACAAATCAATGCCTTCTCTTGCAAAAATACTCAGGTTGGGGCTTTTCTACCCACCTAAATATTTTATATTGGTCCTATTACTAGTTCCAGAAATGGAGATTTATCTATGTGAAGGATGTAAGAAATTGAGACTGGTTTTGTTGTCTTTTTTCTTTTTTTAAGAATACATAGATGACATTTGATGAGAAAGACTTTAGAGAGGGATGTTAAAATGCACAAAGCAGAAATGCATGCCTGAATGTTGAGAAAAATTAACAGAACAAAACTCAGACCTGCAAATTCATTTCATTTTACGGATCACAGTGTTTCCTCAGGTTGTTTTAAGTCCTTGGAGCTACTGTTTCAATGCTGACAGTCCAGGAATGTCATCTAAATGCCAATAGGGTTAATTATTGCAGCAGAAATCAAAACATGAAAGAAAAGTATGATTATATTGTGAAGACCTACATTAGCATTTACAGATGCATATTTATGCAATTTATGCACCTCAGGATAGGAATCTCTAAAAGGATATGCCAGGACTGCAAGCACCAACAGCTTGGAAAAGGCTGGCAAAACCTTGTGATGAATAGTATCAATATAAGCTTAACAATGTTCTCCAAGGTTTTATAAATTCTATGAATCAATCGCAAGACACAGAGAATTCATGTAAAAAGGTCCCCATTATCTCACCAGGCAATAACAAGCACAGGAAAGCTACAAAAAAAGGCCTCACACGAAGCTGGTGGATCCAAGCCAAAAATAAAACATTTGGAAAGGCAAACAGACTTCACAGAGCTAAAAAAAAAAAAAAAAAAAAAAAAAAAAAAAAAAAGCCAGCAGAAAATGTATTTTTATAAACTTACTTTGTTTCGTGGAGTGTCCTTTTTCTAAAATGCATTGGTGCTGTCCCAACATTCAGAAGTCCTTGAGCTTCCTTGCAAGCATCAGAACATGTGGACTGCTCTGGATCACTTATAACAGCTCTGAGCAGGGAGAAGCCCTCTGATTATTAGTATAGCTGAATTTCAGGTCTTACATATTCTTACACAGGAAAGAAAACACCCAAGAATAATACAGCAGTATAATCTTGGAGTTACCCATTAAGCTTGCATAAATCTGTGAGCCTAATTTTTTGTTTGTTTATACAAATTTTTAAGTCTATTTCTTAAAATTAAACATATGCAATAATATTTTGGCAGTGCACTACTATGTAGTAATATTACATGTAGATATGTATTATTTAAAGTATATTTTATAGATCTTTATATAAAATAAATCTTAGTATTGTGACAGTTTGTGGGGTTTTTCACCTTTTCCACTATTTCTGTAAATAGTCCATCAGTGATATTATATAACCATGGCTCCCTCCAGTACCAGTGATACCAGTTACAAGTACTGGCCAGTGGCATCACCACAGAACCACATAATGGCTTAGGTTGGAAGGGACCTTAAAGATCATCTAGTTCCAACCAATACTGTGGGCAGGACACCTTTCACTAGAGCAGGCTGCTCAGAGTCCTATCCAATCTGTCATCCAACAAGAACATTGGCACTTCCCCCCTCAAAGCACTGACTACACACCTAAGAGGAACTCAAAGTCCCAACAAGTAGAAAAGAAATAGATTAACTGGTTTTTGAACATTTTGATATTCTCTGTATCAGTTCAACAAGTAAACAAAAGAAGAGACCCTTTAAAAATAAATGAGATGCTTGTTATGCTATTGAAATGGTTTGTTATCAGAAGGAAAAAGTAATTTTGCACGGCTATTATAGTTTTCTAAACTTGCTCTCTGATCTATACAGATACATCTTTGTACACATCAGTTACACTGATTTAACTGCAAGATTTGCTCTACTAAAAAAATATTCAAAACACCTTTGTGTTTCCTTTAATAGTTGTTTTTATGCAACTGTTTTGAACTAATCTTTTCCGATTAACATCCTGATATCTGATACCAATTTGTTTAGAAGTACTGGCAGAGTTATATTTGGAACATAAACAGAGAGATTTTTCAAATTAAAACTTCATCCTGATGCAGCTGCAGCACTACTGAATATTGTTTTGACATTATCAACAGGAGGGTTCAGAGTAGGAGAAGGAATACATGGAAAAATAAGGCAAAGCAGCAGAAGGAGGTTAAACACAGAATGGGCATCCATGATCCAAGATGCACAAAGCTGTATGTTTAATGCAACATCAGTAGTAGTGAAACACTTCAACATAACCAGGGTATTTTTAAGATCACCTCTGTAATAATCTTTAAAGGGGTATGACACAGGCCATGCACTTACTTGAAAACGGGGGATTTCTACCCTGTATAGTTCCGTAATTTTAATCCTGCTAAATGATACTTGGAATTTAACATTGTGTTTCATGACAATTTTGTTTCCCTCAGGCAACCTTCTCGTCATCTCAGCTTTTAAATAGCATAAAAGCATTAATAGACTTTTAAACAACCTAGGTCATTTAAACTGCCACTGTAACAGAAACAAAGAAAAACTAAAATGGTGAAGTGCAACAACATTTCAACCTCAAAATCTTAGGATCTGATGGGCTGGAAAACGAGTACAGATGACTCCAGAGATTGTAAACTATGCACAGAATGCAAAATAATCTAGACCTACCCACAGTCAATTTTTAGTAAGTGTAAAGTAACATGAAACTATATTAAACTAGCTTGCATCTTCCTATATTGTCATAACCAGACAGCTTGCATAAAGCCCTGAATTATTAAAGCACGCTTAAAATAGAGGGATCTTTCTGCACAGAAGCGATGCTTTCTTGAAGCTGAAGGGGTAGCAATGAAGGCAGGAGATCTTACTGTACAACCTGGATCAACTCAGTTTACAATAGTGCCTTTTTTTCCTAAATGCCCAGCATTGGTATAATATTTTCTTATGCCTGAAAGGTGCTGTGTCGGTATTAATAAAGGATTAATAAATATTATTAAAGCTAAGGTTTTTAGAAAGGACAGTAAGTATCGAGGAAGTGTAATTTATAACATCACGCATCCATATATTTTCTTGAGGTGCAAAGGGTTATTTTTGAGAGCTAATGCTATTGTAAAGCCCTTAAAATAGGTTCAAGTATAAAATATTAAATTATTTCCAGAAAAAAAATAGGATACACATGGCACTTTAAATTGATATTTTAAGTTGCATTAAAAAGACTTCTCATTTAAAGAATTTTTGCAAAAAATTCTACTACATAAGATTTCATAAGACTTGAAACAAGATGACCAAAACACCTCTTAAGCAAGAAAAGCCACACATTAATAGATCTAAATTCTTATGTAGGGAAAACTGAAATTTTACATTATAACTTCATTTACCTACATAATTGATCCACCATAACCTGTTCTACAACAGCCTGTTTTCTCCTCTCTGCAGCAACATCCTCCTGTAATGAAAAACTGACTGAGAACAAATGAAATATATAACAGCAGGCACTTCAAATAATAAATTACCCTTTAAGACAGCATTCAGAGGTCACAAACTCACCAATGTCACAATTAATATTTTTAAACGTTTTTAATAGAGTCCTATTTGCATTAAAAAAGACATATAATATTCTCTGCCACAAACTCGATTTGTCTATGCATATTAGTTGTAATAAATATGAGGATTCTAGTATTTAAGTTGACAGACAAAATCCTTATTTCTGTATTGTTTCCAATACATTCTGTAAGTACAACAGAGCCTGAGGAGACTCACATTGTTTTAGGTTTTACGGTTGACACAGATTCCAACTAAGAGAATAAAACTTTACCTCCAGCAATATTTAGTCAAAAAAATTCTTTTAAGACTAAAGTCTCCGTTAGAAGATTTTTCTTTCCTGCATGCCACAATAATTTTCTGCTGAGACAGGTCAATCTGAAAAACCTTTCAGGAAATATCATCCTAAAGGGGAAAGGGGATTTAACATGATCTTATTTTTAACAGAGTAACAGTGAACCATAACCTTGTGCCATTCACTGTAAAGTGTGCAGGCATTGGTCACCACCTGTTACAGAGACAAACCAAAGCTCAAGAGGATGGCCCAGGATAGTATGGAGGCCACCAGCAATAACCAGGCCTCAGCACCTCTCTTTATCTTCCACATTTCTGAACTTTTTTACTGCATTTAACATTGCCTTTTATTAAAAAAAAAATATTTTCATATATGAGAAAATAGAGATTGTTATTACTGAGGGGGTTTATGCAACCTTATATTTTTTTAGATATTCTGAAACTAAAGAATTAAGGTATTTTTCCAATTGGTCTTGTGTGCAAACAAAATTCTAGAGAGATCAAGCCTTTGCATGGATGAAGAACTAAAAGGTCCCCAGGTACCTGCAAGAGATAATTCCTAATTCCAAGAGATGTTATGGGTAGAATTCACAATCTTCAAAAAAATACTGATTGGCAACAGCCAAAAAAAAAAAGAAAGCAAAATTGAAAAAACCCAAATAACTAATGTAACACCAGACCAGCTGTTGGTTATTCCAAACTGATTTTAAGCCTTAGAAGATTCCTGAGTTATAAGAGATAGGGGGCTTTTTAGTTTGCTTTCATGTTTCATTTTTGCACCTATTAGAACTACAGGGTGCTTTATTCTGAGTTATTGATTCTTTACCCATTAACTGTTGCAACAGATGTATTAAAAAGAATAATGTAAATGAGGACACAGTGATAATACAGAGCAATGTTTGTTGTAACATATTCCATGGACACTGCCTTATAGATCCAAACCAGTTAGCATACTGAAAAGAATCTGATTTAAAAGCAAACAAACAAAAAAAACTTACACCTTAAATTTCAATTGAATATTAGGTCACTGAATGTAATCTTTCATGGAACATCTTCCATTCTGCTCTTAGACAAAAGCTCTACTATGAAATTACAAAAATGTGGAGGGCGCAAGCAAACGTACTTGCAGCAGCTCTCACTGGTAAAAAAGTAGTAATTGCTGCTCCCTAAATACAACAATTCACAGAAAACCAACCTTCTTCAGAGGTTAGATATGACATCAATTGGCAGTTACACATGGACTGTGAATCCCAAGATCACAGAACAAACTGAACTGGAAGGGACCTACAAAGAAAATTGAGTCCAGCTCCTGGCACCACACAGGACCATCCCTGAGTCACACCATGTGCCTGAGAGCATTGTCCAAACACTTCCTGAACTGTCAGGTTTGGTGCTGTGACCACTTCCTTGGGGAGCCTGTTCCAGTGCCCAGCCACCCTCTGTGTGAAGAACTTCTTCCTGATACCAACCTAAACCTCCCCTGACACAACTTCAGGCCATTCCCTCGGGTACTGTCACTGGTCATGAGAGTGAAGAGTTTGGTACTTGCCGCTCTTCCCCTCATGAGGATGTTGAAGACCACACAGAGGTCTCCCCTCAGTCTCCTCCAAGCTGAACAGACCAAGTGACTTCATTTGCTCCTCATATGGCTTCCACTCAAGGCCCTTCACCATCTTTGTTGCCCTCCTTTGGACACTCTCCTATAGCTTTATATATTTCTTATATTGTGGCACCCAAAGCTGCCCCCATCACTCGAGGTGAGGCCGCCCCAGNGTCCATACATCCAGGGTTTTCCCATCCCAGGTGCAGAATCCAGCCCTTTCCCTTGTTAAACTTCATGTGGTTGTTATTGCCCAGCTCTCTAATTTGTCAAGGTCCCTCTACAGGGCCTTCCTGCCTTCAAGGGAGTCAGCAGCTCCTCACAGTTTTTGTATCATCTGCAAACTTGCTCAGTATCCCTTCCAGTCCTGTGTCCAATTATTTATGAAGATGTTGAGCACCCCTAAGATGGAGCCCTGCAGAACCCCACTAGTGAACTTTATTCCAAATTACAGAAAAATCAAGAGAAGTTCTGATTTAACATTTGACTTTTTGGTAATGATTACAGTAAAAGGACATGTTAACATTGTGTATTCTTAAGCAAAATTTTAAAGTACCTTAAAATAAAATGCCAACAATTAAGGCAACATATACAAAATGGAATTAATATACATGCAGTTACTACTGTCAATTTCTTCCAGTATTCTACTACTATCAGAAGCTTGACCTAGGAGAGCCTGAGATGGCCCTCGAAAGAGAGAGTCAGTCTGTGCTGACCATGAGTGCTAGTCAATAACAAAAGGGCTTCTGAAGGTCCCAGTAACACCTTGCTCAGACACCTGCTGGCTTTATTTTAAAGCATGGCAGCTACAGAATCTCTTCTATTTTGTGGTTCTGCACTGCTCCCTTTCTCAGTGCTTTCACTGTACTTCCTTTAGCATTAAGTACTTACTCTAGGGATACTTCAAGATTTTTTTCCATTATCTTCAGCCTATAGTATAGATTTTTTAATTTATTCTAAAAATAAAAGCTTAAGTACTTTCTGAAAAGATTTTCTTATCATGAAAATTAACAGTGACCTCAGTAGTGCAACATCTGCATTCACTTCAACAAGACTAGAAATCAAATAAATGCTGGTGATGATGCAAAATTCAGTGCATAGTGATGAGCAAATAAAATGAACTAAAATTACTATTTACTTTCAAAAATCCTAAAATTTCTCATGGCTTAATATTCCATGAGAAAGTTAGAATGTATAACCCTTTTCAACAATACCTTCAAAAACCAGTTACAAAAGCCATCCCTCTGCATATGCAAATACTGAATCATGCAGTACCAAATCAAGGTTTTTCATCATTGTGAATCGTCCTAAATTCAAGGCCTGGCCTCAGATGGGCAAGACTCCTATTGTTCAGTCCAAAAAAGAGTAAAATTCACGTAAATGTAAGAAATTAAAGAAGCGTATTGGGTATACCCATGTAAGGAAAGTTTTAATTCCCCTCTATGCGTGCTAGTGAGGCCATACTAGCTTTCAGTCTTCAGGGCTCCCTCCTTTCCTCAGAAAGGATCTGACAGAAGATCAGAGCCAAAGCAATTGAAAGGAGAGGCTAAGGGAGCTTGGGTTTGTTTTGTTTGCAGAACCAGCAGGTAAGAGGAATTCTGAAAAGAAGTTACAAAGAGAGAACCAAACTTTTTTTGACAGTAGCCAACAGTATAACAGGAGGTGAAGGTTACACACTGAGCCTTGGGAGGATTGGTGTAGACAATAGGAAGAATTTCTTCATACAGAGAGTAGAGTGTCACATGACGATGTTGCCTAGAGACACTGTAGGAGCTCCATCCCCGGAGCTTTAAGACTCGGCCAAAGTTGTTGCTGACTCACTCTAATGCTAGCAGCAGAGCTGACAGAATCATGGGATCCACAGACCATTGAATACAGGCTCAGATAAAAGCCACAGATCAGAGGAAATCATACAATCATAGAATATCCTGAGCTGGAAGAGACTCACAGGAATCATCAAAGTCCCACTTCTGGCACTGAATGTACCGTTATGTTTAGGTTCACTCAACTACCTCAGTTATTCTTAGTTGTACGAATATATCTGTATAGATTACTCATAATTTGCATTCTGATTTATATATATTACTGCATAAAACACAAGCATTGCAGATAAGATTTTAAAAAGGCTCACTGGATTGCTCAGTTCAGCTCCCATTGAAAGAAATGTTTTAACTCACATGATTTCAATGAGTGCAATTATATACTAGACCCAAATCCCCAAAAGCATAACTACTGTTGAACATCTGAAAAGCCATTCTCCATGTCTAGGTGGTTAGCAGCACAATACCAGTCAAAATACTTACAGCTTCTGATTTCCTTATGTTGTGCTGCATATTATAAGGCTTGTTTGTGTAGCATTGTTGCAGGAGAGCTTTCTTATCAAGAGTTACAAAATCATTGTGCCCATCTTCAAGCTGTGTACCCTACGCAAAAATACATTCTTTTCATAAATCAAATTTAATGAATTGTAATGAAAACAAACTAAAAAACCCACACACGTTTTCCTCAACAATTTATTTTAAAGTACTTATCTTTCTTCTTTAAAGTGTCAAATTCTTCCACTTCATGCTAATTTTTTTAGCTTTCTACAGAAACGGAACTTACAAGGAAAGATTAGGGAGCAAGATTTTTATCTTTTGAGTACTTACCAGTTTTCATTCATACCGAAATAAATAATAAATTTTTAAAATCTCAAAAATACTGTGTTTCCTAAGCTTTGTGAAAAAACAGCAGCAAGTCAGAGAAGGCAGGCTGTAGTAACTCTGAGAAGAAGACAAGAACTCATCCTTTTTCTGTTCTGCTCAGGAACAGCCAAGAGGAAGCAGAGAGTTGCTGTTAGACACAAAGCTCAAAGTTCACTGTAGAGATACTGCTGTGTGACCAATGAAGAAGTTAAATCCAGTCTAGACAGGGAAAAGCCAAAGCATGCTAATGGTTCTAACAGAATTGTACACGAGTCCCAGGGTATTACAGAAATATTTCCTACATGGACCATATGAAAAAGAAGGACACAGGAGGTTTTTACAGAACTCAGAAAGGAGGTAACATAGGAAAGAAATCAGAAGAGTAGGTTTTGTTAGCAAGCTCCTCCGTGAGCAGCTTCTTTCCAGAAAAGACAAGTTGTTACAAATTCCACTAATCAATTTAAATCTTTTGATTTATTCATCTAATCAGGTAGTGATAATATCTAACACAAAACATCATTCTGATAGACATTATATTAAAATCTGTGAGAAGAATTAACACACATGCTTCTAGCACTTAGCAAGTATCTTTCTGGAACCCAAAATCACCAGAAAAAAGTCAGTTCTGCTTTTTCTCTCCCAGTATACACTTGCCATCTATTTCTTCATTTTCAGATTAACTTGGCTGCTCCTGTAAATACCCTTTTGAAGGGCTTGCAGTAGTGCATACAAGGGAGTCACTCCTTGAAAAACAGATGGTATGACAGTGTCAGACTAGTACATTAGAGTGGAATCATTAAAAAAAAACCTACAACAAATCTCCAGAACAGACAATCTTATCTGCCACCAAACATAAAACTAAACCACAAAATACCTCACCTTTATTTTCATTCACCTCTTATTCACAGAATGTTTATTAATAGCTTTTTACAGGTTCTCCTTTATCTGATCACTAGAAGCACAGCTATGAGGAGAAAGCTCCTGGAGAGCTATCAACAAGATGTGAAACAATCTGTCTTAAGTAAGACCCTCCCTTTTCATTCTACTGAATATTAAGAAAGTTAATTCAGTAAACTCATTGTTATTCATTACAAACCTTTTCTCCGAAAAGTCATTAGTACAATATGTTCATCAATATCTGCATACTTAACTTTCCATTAAGATTTTTGAATTGTCATCTACCCTCAGCAGAACCTAGCACTCAACCAGCCCTCATAGCTGTTGATTACTCAGGCTTCCTGCTTCCTTACACCTACAATGATGCATCTTTCCCTGTTCAACCACCCTCCTCCTCTATCTCTTCCAGAACAAGATGGAAGTTGGGTTTTTTCACCCCTTTGTTTTCCAGTTTCTCTCCACTGATCTTCCCTTCTTTGCACCTTAGTTTTAATTTAAAAACACAAAAGAAACCTGGCAGAGTTAATACAGCTTGCAGTCCAACTGTACTGAATCTTATACAACATCAAAGGAAAAAGTACAGATAATATCTTTCATTATTTTAACCCCATATTCCTTTGCATTTTCAGTGTTAATAGTTCTCTAATGAACAGATTAAATCTTTCATTTCTCCTTTTTTAAGTCCTATATACAGTCACAATTTACAAAGTACTAATTAAAATACTTCTACATTTTAAAAATAAAAAAGCTTGAATGAATTTCTGGTTTTGGAAATAACATTTTACCAAGACCTTCCTGCTGTCTCTCCTCTTCTTACAGGCTGTAAGTTCTTCCTTATCAATCATGCTAATCTTCATGCTCAGGCTGGAGGAGCATTATGAGGCCAGTGTTACTTTTCTTACCAGAGAACATAACCATATACAAATTCTCAGAGCACCTCAGTTTCTCGCTCTGCAACAACTGAAACAAGCTTCCTATACTTTATTTCCTTCTCAACATTAGATGCTGAAATTACATGGTTCTATTTCTTTACAATAAAAACATGAAATTGATTACACACGTGTGCAAACCTTTCTGAACAGTGTAACTAAATAGTGATGTACATTCGCTATTTAAAAATGTGATTTCTATTTTGCCAGCTACCTTTATTGAAGTGTCTGGACACTGGACATGGTCTTTTCTCTTTTCTGCAATTCTCTGAGGATGCTGCTTATATTCTTCCTTCGTATCTGCTTCATACTGACCATACTTCGGTTTGTCTCTGTCTGTGGGTAGATTTTCTGGTCTTGTCTTCTGCTCCAAAACAGAATGTTAAAGCAATGAGTAGTCAATATAAAAGCCTCTGGCTGGTCTATTGAATGAGAACAGCATTATTTTAATTCCTATCCAGTCTAATGTCTGAAACTTCTAGACATGATGCTTCAAATTAAGTAAAAATGCAAACAGGACTGCATATAACTTGCACTGAGTTCTTAAAATTCTACCATTTTAAAATCTAAAACATACATAGGGAAATGGTTTCACATCACTCTTAAAGAAATAAGTCAGATTCAGTGGTTCTGCCTTATAATAACATCACTTAAATGGAAATTCTGACATTTGATTTTGGATGGCTGAAAACAGGTGGATGAATGTTTTTCAGTCAGAAATTATAACATTCTTGTGTGGCAGGTGAGTACTGGGAGGCTGTTCTTTAGAACACCAGCTGCACAGCTAAGTACCTTTCTAACCTTACACCCATTTCAGCTGCAAGGTTATAAAGGTACACAACAGAAGCTGGGATCAGTAGAAAGAGCAGCAATGACAGAAGTCCAAGATTACATTCTTTTCTGTCTCCCTGAATGAATAACATCTTCAACATTTAAGTTCTATTCCTTCAGTGGTAATAATAGTAAGGTGGCCTTGTCTAGCATCTCTACTCAACACCTGCAACTCATCTTGCAACAACAGTGTTACAGTACTGCTCTAGAAAACCATTTCTCAAAACCCAAAAAGATTTGGTTTTGAAGAGTCAATTTTCTCCTTCAAAAGAGGATTCACATCCCTTCACTGTTAATTCCTGAATTATAAGAGTATATTTAAATTTTTCTTCCAAAAGTGACCTATTTTAGGAAGATTTACTTACACAGTTACTGAAGAAGCTGGAATCTATCTTGTTAAAGGAAAGCTCGGTCAGAGCCCCAGAAGCAAGAAATGCAGAAATAAAGGCTGCTCAGAGGAATACATTAAAATATTTTAAAACAGCTTGAAAATCTTCTCCACAAAAAAAAAGATGGGGAGCAAGTCAGGCAAAAAAACAGGAAGAGAGAAACAGAGAGAGGGAGAACAAAAAAGAGTAAGTAAACAGAAGATACATTCCAATACATTGAGCACTCAGTATTTAAGACATAATGAAGGCAGAAAGGAAGCAACAAGAGAGAAAGGAAAGCAAAAAAGAAAGGGAGAGAGACCCTGAGAAACAAACAAAGCCACGCCAACCTTTTGGTAGCACTCTTGCATCTTGACAGAGTTATACATATGTACTTTGTTTAAAAAAAAATGGTAAAGCAAGCAGTGAAATCATAAGCATCCAGACCCAAAAAGGCCATAGCAACTCAACTATGTTTGCACTGCACATTTACAAGGCAGTAGAAAGGAAAAAAAATCTATCTGTAGTTACATGTTTACAGTTACATCTTAAGACATGTATAAATACCTATGTTGGAAACGTATTCTAAAAACTAGTACATTCTTAGTATGTTATTTTTAAAAGACCAAAAAAAAAAACACCATTTCAGTTTTTACTTAAATGAAATTGTTTTTAAAGTAGAGAAACCAATTGGTTATATAGGGAAACATACAAAATAATGATCTTGGCAGATTCACCTTGAACTCAAGCCAATCTGGAGTTCTACCCTTCAAGTTACTATATTATTTGTTTCAAGTTGCACAGGTTATGTACAAATTAATTTAAAATCGGTTTTCCCTCTAGGTAAAATCCTGTTTTTTTTTTTTTAAAGACTCATTTGAATATTTCTTAGGTTTACATAAGTTAAGTATTTTTGAAATAATGGATTTTTAATCAGTGTATTTTTAATAGTTTCTCCAATAAGTTAGTTCCTATTACATAAAAGAAGTTAAAATATACTACATTTTCAGACCATATACCATAGTACTGAACTGATAATACTTTTTGTCAGTCTGTATTTTTTCAACTACTTTACCTCCATTTTGTTCTGAAGCAATTTTCCAGACACCTGTTTAAAGGAAAACAGGAATTAAGATGTATCATAATAAAATAAAAAATTGTCACATTCATTTTGTTCACAGTTAATTCAGATATAAGAGCTCAAAAGAACTCTTTTCCTGCATTCAGGAAGTGCAATAACTGAGTAATTAAATTACCTCTTAAAACTTTTATAATGGATATTGATCCTGAACAATGTTGCACTGCACTGTAAACCAGAATGTTAGCATCTGGGCTACTGATTTTCCTTAAAAAGCACCTAAGACTAGTGCAGATTAAGTTTCTTAGTCATCCAGGGAAAAAAATGCTAACATGAGGAAATTTTAACAATAAAAAGAGCTCCAACAAATTAGACATAATTCCAAAGTTTATGTCACAGTTCTGTTTTAAAGACAACAGCCCTAAAAAAAAAACTACGGAATGGCTGCAAGTAACTCCAAAAGTTTTCTTTTCACCAGAAGTAACTATTCTTCCACAGAAATAATACTTAAGAGTTTGTAAACATGGGTTTTGTCTTCAATCATACACTTACTACTACTGATCTTTATTATCACTACTATTAATATATCTCTTAAAAAATAAGTACAACAAAAGGGTAAGTGTATCAATCAACAAAGAGCTAAGCTAGATAATAAAATAGGTTTTTCTAAATATTCTAAAGAATCTCAGTAAAAGGACTTTACTAAAAATATTTTGGAGCAACAGCACTTGGAGATATATGCTTAACCAAAAGAAAAAAAAAAAGAACTTTCATTTAAAAATCTATGTATGCTTTTCTAAATTACTGCTAAAGGGGTATATTATAAAGATATTTGTAGTGACAGACTGACATGTTGATGCTGCACATATGGAGTTTGTAATGATGTTCTCCAATCTGAAGACGAATCTAGTTGGCACCTATGAGAACAACTTCCAGTGCACAGTATGTAAGAGTCTCCATCCTAAAATCACAGGAAAGAAAGGACAAGCAATCATAATTGTTTTATATTCAGAGTGATACTTTTTATTAACTCATGAAACATGTGAATTCTAAAAACTTTTTGAGAAACAATTAATTTACAATTACCTCTTCATTGGAATCTCCCAGCCTCGCTAGATCTAGGCATGGCACCCTGCATGGAGTTAAAACAATTTTAACAGCAATATATTCCCTTAATTTTTAACTATAGTAAAAGCACTGCCTATTGGATATTATTAGGTCCTTCACAAAAATCTCACTGCAACTGGATATGGCCTACTCAGCCAATCTCTGTTAGCCCCTCTTGCTCCAGCTCAGCAAGTGGCCACTGAGCTCCTCTTCCCCAGAGTACCCTGGCAGTTGAAAAGGGCCCTTCCCTACTCCCACAGTGGCTTCTCTTCACTCCCCAACAGGAGCTACTGCAACAAGACCATGAATCAGGGACACCTTACTCTTGTCTTCCACAGCACACCCGTGTCAACACTCCTCTATGATCAGTCAACAGGGAGGCAACAGGGAAGCAACAGCTATTTGGGATGCAAACCTTCTGAACTTCCCTTAAGAGATTAACACAGTGGAAGAAAACCACACCTCAGAATTTTGTTCTTCTTAAAGAAATTAAAACATCTCCAGTTCATCAAAGAATCTCTGCACCTTCTGTCTTTACTCCAGGTATATTGCAGAGCACCATGAATACGTATTTTTTATATTTTACCATCAGTATTTCCAAGCAACTCTATTATAACTTCTTGGAATAAGAGAGCTCCTTATTTTACAGTCTTTTTTTTTATTAGATAATGACAGACAGTACACAGAAATTGGAATTTTTTAACTTTGGTATGAAAAATCAAAGGTCATGGTCACACACACTTATAAAATAATTACATACATTGGCTTTAAGGCATTTCAGTAAACAGAACTGCCTAAACTGTCAGTCAAGGTCCTAGGAAGAGCAGATATTCCTTATCTGCCAAAGTCACTATAAGGTTTTCAATTTTAAAAGCACAAACAAAATTTCCCATTGCTTGTAAAAACCCTCCACACCATTTTCTCTGTATTTTTTACTGTAATACATGTAAAAGCGGTCAATAGTTTAAAAATGGGTTTTCTCCTTTTGCAGACACATTACAAATATTCAAGAAAAGCAATGTATAAACATGAAAGCTCTGAGTGACACCCTCTGAAGAGAATGTCAAGAGGATGGAGCCAGGTTCTTCCTGGTGGTGCCCAGCAATAGGACAAGAGGCAACAGGCAGAAACTGATGCACAGGAAGTTCCATCCAAAAAGAACTTCTTCACCACAAGTGACTGAGCACTGGAACAGGTTGCCCAGAAAGGTTGTGGAGTCTCTCTCACCGGAAATACTCCACTATTCCAGTGAACAGAATTCCAGAAGAACCATCTGGATGCAATCCTGAGCAAGGTAATCTAGGATGACCCTGCTTGAGCAGGAGGGAGGTTGGACCAGATGGGCCAGTGGGTTGGACCTACTGTGGTCTCTTCCATCTTTTGCCATTCTGTGATTGCACCTCCACTCAGCCAAATGTAAATCAGCTTAATTGCAAAGTAAATAATGCACCAAATATTCTACTCCAAATATAAATCACAGAAAACAAACCTATGATGATAAATTTCATGGAACACTAAGTTGCACATCACTACAAATGCCAATGCATTGTGTTAATAATACACAATTAAACAAGCTGATCAGAAATAGAAGCAGACTTACTCTGGTGGGTGAGGACTGTGAGTAGCCTGTCTATTTGGTCTCCAGCCCTAAAAGAATGACACATTATTGCATACCTAGGGGATCTGGATTAAAATACATAGTTTATTCTTCCAATTTCCCCTGAAATATTTAAAATTAGTGGCTCAAATTATCTGTCCAACATACTTGACTAAGATGCTACTTAAGAAGGGGAATAAACCAAAAACTTCTTATTGAAAGTTAATTCTTACAGATCATGAGACTAAAAGACTGAATATTCATCATGACAGAAAGATTTCCAGCCATTAAGAATCTAGATAGCATCCACATCAGCTATTAATAATACATTAAAAATAATCCATGTTCCTGAGGCTTTGTACCGTCACTGCTCACAAGGCTTTAGGTCACATTGTCCTTGTTGGTTGGGAACCAACCCTTAAACCAAAACCACAAGACTGACAGCCAGCTGGCTCTCAAGGAGCTAGCTCAGACCCCAAAGAGTCCCTGATATTTGGTGTAACTGTTTTATCTCAGCTTAAGTATAGCAGTCCTGATGATGACTAGGCAGTTCACTTTATTTATTTCGCATGCAAGGCTGCATACCACACAGATCTCCAAACTCAACTGAGCAAGAACATGGCAAGAAAAAAAAGACTCGATCCAAAGCTTCATCCAACCCCCTATGGCTTTCGAAAACAGCTAGCAGCAAATCCATAGGGAAGGCTGCTTGGGGCAAGCACAAAGTAACAATTTGCCTAACTGGCCTCCCAATCTGAAAAAAATAGTGGTTCGGGAACGTTCAGAACCAGGGCTAACATTTTTGTGTTCACACTTTTCAGCTCATAAATCTCAGCATCACAGCCTGAACTGAGCGGAATCCTATTTCCAGCAGTGCCCGAACATCTTTCACGATCTGAGAGCAACCACAGAACTGTAACTCCTTTCTTGCCATGCACCCCTGTAGCTGCTCCCGAAACAGAAGTTCGGCAACACTACCCTCTAGTGACTCCAGAACACGAGCCTGGCTGTCCGGGTTTGAGAGTTCTCCGCACGTAAGGAGCACCGCCACCCTATGGTCACGTCCGAAAAACCATCAAGGCATCAAAACCAATCCCACATTGATCTTTTTTCTGTACCATTACAACTCTGGTGAGCTAAAGAACACACCTAATCCTAGATGCTAAAGCCTTAATATAATTCCTTTTCTAGAAGTCAACACATCAGGAAGAAAGCAAACAAAAAACATTGTGAACGCTGGGGCGAAGCAAACGATTTCAAAACTTTAAGATTTATTTTTGCAAACTACCAAGAATCATGTGGACTAGGGAGTCTAAATTTGGAAACTTAGTCGCACAAGAATACTTTTTAAAAAGTGATGGAGATTAGAGAAAAAATGTCATTTCTCTTCTTTTACAACCTACACTAAATGCCCCAAATGTTCTTGTTGTCCCCAGGTATTTAATTTTCAAAAACCCGGTTAAAACATTAACAGTAACATTGTAACATTGATGTGTTATCATTTACAAAAAGTCCTTTTCCATTCCAAATCAAACTAAAAAGAAGAACAACAACTTGAACTAATGGGATCACACAGCAAATGAGAAAGTTAAATGGGTGCTTGGGGACTGAGGGAGGATTAGAAATTAACTTTAGTTCGTGGACATAAAGTACACAGTATCTGTGAGAAAAATCAGCTAAGAGTATTAATATTTACCTTAGCGGTAAGGAAAATAATGGCCCTCAGGATCCAATAACGTATTTCAAAAGTTAGCCCTGAAATTTCTGCCACAGTGAACCTGTGAGGGTTGCACACCTACCCTATCTCAAAGTGTAGACTATTAGGAATAGCTGAAAAACGTAATTTCCCTTTATACTGAACACAGAGAGCTGAGATTAATTTTTCATGTCGACCTAAAATCATGCCTTTTCAAATTATTGTATTGTATTTTGGGGGCTGCTTTACTTGATTGCTGTCTTGCAAAACAAAAACACAGACACACCTGTTGCCAGTTTCACCAACAGCCTGAGACAGCACACAGTACAGACTCAAGCCTCTGTTGCTCTGAACTGCAAGTACTAGTTCATTCTTAAATTCCCCACATTCCAATTAAGTACTCAGAGTAGTAGTTATTCTAGGATAGGTGTTTATATTGGAATTTCTCGCCTTCATTTGAGAAGCTGTCGTACTAAACTACCCCTTTCTGACAAAAATAATTTCTTTAAAAGTTGTCCTCTCTATAGCATGTATTTTAACCTCCAACTAAGAGCCTTCTGAAGTACGATTGAAATATTTTTTCAATGTCCAAGTAAGGAAGGAAAACAATCACAAGCTTTCCATTGACTACCTGACATTTCTTCCCCCTCAATGACAACTCAGCCTTCCTTCGAGGGGATGCAGCAACTCCTTTAACCTCCAAATCCATGCAAATTCAATGACACCTTTCAGAACAAACTGAAAAACAGAAAATACTATTGAGAAAAACATGTATGTTTTATCTAAGTACTTTTGGGGAAAAAAATAGTTATTGTATTAGAAAGAATTTTGGTATTGTCTTCTGCAAGCTGTGAAATGCTGTTGGTTTCTCTTTTTCACTGCCTCTTAATTTCAGTCTTTTATTACTAATGCTTAACCAAATTCCTGTTCAAATTTATGTTTTTGTCTCAAGCTTAATTCCCTCTTTCCCCTACACTTATCGATACCTTCTCATTCCAGTATTACTAATTTGCTACCCCTTGGCAACATCAAACCCTTTGTACCACTTAAAGCCGCTGCCCGGCTCTCCATCGCTCGATGCCCTGGGAACATTTCAGGAAGACGTAAGGCAGAATGCCAGGCTCCGAGAGCTCCAGGATGGCATTCCCCAAGTATTCCTGCTCTGCTGGCTTCTCCTCCCACCCAGCCAGTGTTGAACCGAAAGCCCATCACGCAGTTCCCAGCAATCAGACACTCCATTTTCAAACCGACGGCAATGAGCAGCTCCCACTCCGAGCAGCTTTTCCTTTCCCGAGCAGGAGCAGGGCCGCAGGGCCTGCTCGGAGACGGGCACAGGGCGCGGGCACCCGCAGAGCCCTCCCGCCGAACCCCCTCCCAGGGCACCGAGAACGCCCGCGCTCGGCCGCGAGGCTCCCCTGACGCGGAGCATCCTCCCACCTGAGGGCTCGGAGGGGAGAGAGCGTTGTCGTACTTAATGGTTCACACGCTGACATTACTGTTATCACACAGCAATGCCGTGAGAGGCGGAATAAACATTATGAGCTCAACAGCTCCACGGAAATGATGCACTTTCCCAAGAGAGGCGCGGGATCGCTGCCGCAGGGGCTGTGTCTCCCCGGAGCGGTCCCAGGGCGCAGGGCTAGCGGAGCGGGCCCGTCCCCGCCCCGTCTCCGCGGTGCCCGCGCCCCACCTGCCCGCCCCGGGGTTGCCGGGTACCGCAGCGCGGAGGGGCCAAACCGAGCCAGGCCTCGCAGCAGAGTTTCGCAAGGTGCGCTTCGGCGGCGCGGAGAAGCGGAATTCCCGGTTGCTCCTGCGGAAATACCCTGCCCGGGGCCCGGCCGTCCCTCCCTCCCCGGGCCCCGGGCGGGTCTGCCCGCCCTGCGGCCTCCGCAGCCCCGCCAGGACAGGCGGGCGCGTACACATCACACGGGTCCTGCCCTCGGCAAAGCCCCGCAGCCGGCATCGCAGGCTTCCCAACTGCGGCGGAGAGCGCACGGTGCGTGTCTGCAGCCTGGGCCAGAAATACAGCCATCACCCCAAGGCAGCTCAGAGCCTTTCGGACAAGGGCTTCAAGCGTCAGCAGCATCCGAGGGCTCGTGGAGGTGAAAGCCACAGCAGTGGTGATTCGAACACTGCCTCGGGCGGGAAACGCTGCGGCGAAGGACACCGGCAGCAGTGCCTGGAAGCAGCAGGAATGACCTGCACCCTGCAGCACGCCTGGCTCCCATCCCATCGTTCCCTCTGATCCATGGCTTTGAAATGCGTTTCAGTTCACTTTATTAGCTATTTCGGAGAAAATCCGCCATGAAATTGATTTTTTTCCAAACAGTTCCAGTTGTCCTGAATGATCAGAGCAACACGAGGTGTTTTTTAAAATCAAATTGTATCCAAGTACCAGTTTTGTTCATCCGTTCTATCTTGGGAAAAAAATCTGCCACCTCTTGAGAAACCCTAGCTCTGTAGTCAATCCGTTTTCCAAAGTTAGGCAAAATTTCACTTAGTAGTTTTGCACTAACACACTGATGCTAAGGATGTATTTCTGGATGCTGCTACTTCGAAGCCTGTGTGATCCAGTTTTAGAACCAAACACATACCATGTTTCTACACCAGAATGAACAATTCATTCCATACGATAATAAATTTAGTCCCTTTAAGTACAGTACATTTCCTCCATAAAAACAAGTCCACATGCTATTTTCCTGTAAGAATAAGGATGGCAGAAGAGTTCAGGCATCACAACTGGCCTACTTAAAAGCTATGCAATTATAAAACAGAAAATTTAACAGTGCCATACTGCCAGACCTACATCTAAGGCAATTCCTGTCATTGAAGGCTGGCAGTGCCATAGGTGTCTGCATTAAGTGAACAAAAAATAAGTTTAAAAAAATGAAGGTATGGACAAAAATTATTCTGGCAAAGGAAAATAAATGCTTTTCCTAATACTGACCTAAAAAGGCCACTATCAAGTTGGCATAATGTATTGAAAAAAGATCCCATGTCCCACAGTTCTGAAATGGTCCACAGCAAGACATCTGTTAATTCTGATTTTAAAAAGGGGTATTATAATGAATCAAAAGGCCAGATTCTATGGTATTAAAATAAATGTGAAACAGAGATACAGTACTAATGGGTATCAATCAGTTATTAGACAGCTGCTGAGTTTAACCAGTGACAAGTGGGGAAGAAATTAAGTGATCCAGTGTAATACATTAGGGATTAAGCTGACATGCAAAACTAAACACCATTACTCAGGAGACTGCAAATTCAGACATTATTATTTTCATGTAGTGTCCACGGCTAAATTTCTCTCTCCAAATAAAGAAACTTAACTATGAATGAATCTCAAAGACTTAACCCATACTGCTTTTCACACTCCCAGAGAAATTTTTTCCACAAACTGCTGAATTCATCAGTGCATGCTCTTTAATGAACTCAAGAAAGTCACAGTTCAAGTGGCATAACGCTTTCTAGTTACAAAACGTTTATGAAACATCTATTCTTTATACTCTCAATTAGAAGATATTCTAATATTTTAGTGAAGCATCAGATATTATTACAGTGCATTATATACAGAGTACAGAAATATTTTTATAGGGAAAAAATAAATAGAAAAAATATGTAAACATCCTGAGTAAAATTCTGCTGCCACTGAAGTGAGTTACAGAATTGTCATAGATACGAGCAAAGGCAGTATTCCGCCCCTCTTTTTAAAGCATATAGCAGTGCACATAACTTCATTTCAAACAGTTTAAAGTGCATACAACATTATAAAAAGAATTCATAAGCTTTTGGAAGTTTTACATATGCTGATTCCATTCATATCTACTGCGTCTCCTCAGTGCCATCTCTTCTGATTCAATGGCATCTACAACATCTGGCTCCAGCTGATGTATTTCACATTCATCATGTAATTCATGCTCTTCTATTTTGTAATCATTATCAATATCCTCAAGCACATCTTCATTACAGTCATCTTCTCTGTTGTCCATTTCTTTCTCTTGAGAATGTTCAGCAAATGACTGAATGAGGTCTTCAAGTTTCTCATTACAAATGTGTCCGAGATCTTAAAATTCACAAAAAATAATCAAAGTTTACTGGAAAGGCTCTAAATTTCAGGTCAGTTTAGAAGTAGAATATTTTTTAATATTTTTTTTCTCTTCTGTTAAGACCCAAATAATGCAAAAATTCCCCAAATTTCTAATAAACCGTTCTTAACATTTAAGATTTCTCTTGGGCTACTATGCAGCTCTTGGAAGTCTCCAGTTGAAACTAATATACAATTTGCTGTTTAGTATTTTATGCAAGCACTACTCACAGCCTCAGAGGTCCCCATTTGTAAATCCTTAGCCTAGAGTTAGTCCAGTACTAACAGACTGCTTAGGAACTGGCATTCCAAAACCCTGTTTTATCAAAGCAGAATGTGACTGTATGGTCCATCCCAGTTCAATGTCTTTAGCACCTGTTCTTAAATACAGCATGATGTATCAAAAATTTGTAATTGGATACATCTCAAACAGGGAGAATGGTATTCCTCCAAAATAAAACTAATTCCATACAAATTACCTAATGTACAGAAGCTGAACATTATTCTAGTAAGATCTAGTTATTCTTTTAAAATATAAACTACTTAATTATCTATCTGTCTGAAAATTAAAGTACCTTTTGTCTTGTTTTCTGATTTATCCAATCCACTTTCTTTCATCAGTCGTCTAATTGATTGGAGCTGTGTCATTATTTCATCTTTCTGCTCACAAGCTAAAGCATTGACACTAGAAAACAAAGACAAATGTTAACAGGTGAAAGATTATCTTGGAAGGGAGTGCTTGATAATATACTTATTGCAGCATTTCTTTCTGTGCATAAATACCATTAATTAAGTTTGTGAAATGTTAAGGTCAAGCTTTCCTCTGAGAACTGTTTCTTGAGAAGTGGGGAGCCCATTATATCATACAACTACTGAATGTCACTGAACTCTAACACTGGAGCCCCAATGGCCAGGGTTGAGTAATGAGTACTGCAAGTAGCAATTATCCAAAGTCCTGTTATTACTAGTACAATGACTAATACAGAATTTTAGAGTTTAAAGGCTTTTCTCATTCAAGGTTTTTTTACTTTCCTCCCTATCACTACTAGAAATTAGGCAAACTGGCCAGCGAATTTGCTGCTTAATAGTTTCAGCACATATTAGGTTCAGAAGTACACTGAAGAAACAATCAGGAAATTTTGAACGTTTTAACCTGTGCTTCATTAAGGATGTCAGTCTACAAAATTAACTGCATGGATATTTTTATTTCTAATACATAAGTAAGGGTCTAGCTTCTTAAGAACAGAACTTCTCTAAAACTACAAGGAGTTCTTACATTACTGATTCCCTTGTCACACTAAAATAAAGAAGTTATATTTCACTGAAATACACACACTTTACAAATTAATTTCAAAACACAAAAATAAGCAGCTATACCTTGATAACTATTTTTTTCTTATAATTACATCTAAAGGAAGAAACTCACTCTGCTATCAAAATTTAATTCCTGCAAGGGCTTTCAAATGCTACTGAGTTTAAGTGTATTTTCACTATTAGTCTCCTTGGTCAATATTAAAATTCATCTTGTTAAGCCACAGTAACATAATCGTATGTCTTCTGCATTTATGTTTGGTGAACAAGAGATGGGAGGTGTATGTGAAAAAGTTCACTAAAGGCAGAATTGGTATTACCCACAAAAGGATATAGAAACAATAAGTAACCAAAGAAGGTTCCTAAAACTGTTCCTTACCTATACTGAGGATCATTTTAAGAACTCTTTGTTAACATTTCGGCAAATTTCAATTTACAGGAAACAACACTGAGATTTTTTAGAAACACTCACCAGTTCGAAAGCGGATCCAACTGAGTCAGTAACGAATTTAACATTTTCTCTGTCTGTGCTAGATGTTGCTCCAGTTCTAAAAGCTGATGCTCTAACAAAAACAAACACAAACAAAACCAATACAACAAAANAGAAGGAATGTATTTACAGTATCATTAGGATGTGTATTTATATTTTTGGTTGGACAGATTCAAAACCAAAAAGTTTCTTTCATCTATAAAATTCTACAAAACTAAAAAGGGAGTGGTGGGGGTAAGAACAGAAGTCTTACTATGTGTGAACAGAAGTCCTTTCCACCCAGTAACCCATCTCCAGTAGTGCCCAGAGGATACCTTTGTAGAAACTGAGCAAGAATGTGGAGCTCGCCTTCCCAGTCTCAAAAACTATGCAGGTGCAAGACTTCCTGAGATGTAAGTACTGTATTTATACTTTATATGCTTTCATGTGTTTGTCTATTCACACCTTGCAAATACATTTAACGCTTAATGCACTAGAATCAAGAGGTGTCACTCCTCCTGAAATACAATTAAACTTTGAAGAAAGAAGAACGAAACACACAAGGATGGTGAGTAGGGAGTGTAGCAAATCACTGCTGAGACTGATTACAGACTGGTGTACATAGACACCAAAAGATGCTGCTAGTTGTTTAATTCACTAAAAATGTGTCTATACAAGGGAGGAAAAGGTATGAGAACAGCATCAACTTTGAATGTTTTTGACAGGTTTCTCATTTGGCCTAAAAATCATAAATGGTCTCCATAATTGTTCCACTATCAATACAGTTCAATTCTAAACCAGATCATTATATTATTTTTAAACACCCTACTTATTTAATTATATATAACTGAAGAAAACTGAACAGATCTTAAGTGAGAAAAACATCAGATATTTAAAAGGCAGAGAATCATACTGCATTACTATAGCTGTTTTAAAGAGCATTACATCTGGAGAATCTAAACAAACCTCAAACAACCATTTCAAACATACAGAATAACAAAGTGGGTTTTTGTAGATTCCTGACTGCTCTCAGTAACTTAAAAGATTGTCTTCATTTAGCTAGATTGCATCAATGAAAACATGTTTTGCTCCAGTAGGAAATAAGCATTTTTGTTGAACATACGCATTCTGAATATTACCTGTTTCCTTCGCCTTGTCTTCTGTACTTTTTTCCTTTTTGGACTGACTTTCTTCATGTGACTTCATCTTTAAAAAAATACAATTGAGTTAAACAACTTCATCACCATTTGTGTACTAAAAACAAAACTGCATTTATAACTTTAGTGAAAGTAAACAGCAACCATGAAAATGTGCAACATTAATGAAACTTTTCTTCTGTGATGCCTCCTTCCTGTCTTAAACTAACACTTCTGATTTTAAGCAAACACAGTATGACTGGCAAAAGCTGTAAAAGAAAGCAGTTGCTATTTCGAACAGGAGCAGAAGAAACCTTCTAGGTTACTGGATCCACTCTCCTATCAGTTACATTTCAATCCCACAAGCCCAAGCATAAAGAATTTTAACACCCAAAATATGGTTTTCATGATTTTTAAATCTTATACTAAACTGGGCAGCCTCTATACTCATTTTGCTAAGCTGTGATATTTTTCTCATACATGAGATTAACATGAACTGACTCCATAAATGAGGATGTTGTCTCCAGTCTTGAACTCCTGTTCACTTTTACTTTCCCTGAGGGCAAGCAACAATACTCCAGGTGCACTCTCAGCTTTGCAAGTCCTGTAGTATCTCTTACTATAAATAATACATTTGAAGACTGATTCCTTTTAAAAAACAACCGATCATGTGTTCTCCTTTTTTAATTTACAAATGGTAGAAAAGGTATCCCATTACATGAATGAATCTGTATGTTGCAACGGCAAGAACAAATGAGAAGTCCAAATAAAAGGTCAAGTCTACTCACTATTCCATCTAATTGCTAATCTAAGACCACTGCTATGCAGGAATCGTCTGCCTCCTTCCCATCCTCAATCTCATTCTGAAGAATGAAGAGGGAGTGAAACACTGATGAGACTTAGGTTACAGACTCAGGTAGCAGCAGTTTATGTTCTCAGATTCTCATTTGAGGCTGCAGGTTAAGATTCTCACTTCTTCAAGTGTCTAAAAATATGTAAGCCAGAAGCCTTCATAAGGAAGAATTAGATACACTAAAATTTTAACTTTGGACTTCACACTCCAAGTCAAACAGAGCAAGAAATAGCTTTTGGGCAACCATACACACGGACTCAGAAGTGGAAAAACAAGCAAACAAGCCAATCAGTTACATTTCCTCCCTACTGCAATAATTTAATGCTTTTCTTATGGCTTACCTTAAGAAGTTTGTATGCTGCAAACATTCCCACTCCAAGAGCATACAATGGCATGAGGGTAAATGCTAACTCTCTACCATTTCCTCTCATTCTCTCACTTTTTATCTCTTTTTCCATTGCATTTCTCATCTGTTGAATACTCTGGTAAGTATTACTGTCAGAATTTCCTGGATTCCGGTGAACTTGATAAACTGTCTGAGGACTACCTTAAAAATTTAATTGAGGGAAAGACAACAAAGTAAGAAATGAAATTAGAAATCCACAACTGGCATTAAATTGGTTTTTTCTTGTGTAACGATCATTGTTCATCACTCTTCTAAGACAGTGTGAGCAGCCTTGCATCCAATAAAAAATTTCTAAATTATTCTTATATTAACAGGATGCACAGTTAAATCTAGGCAGCAAAAACTCTCCAACCAAGCTTGGCTTCTTTAATATACAATTTTTAAGCTTCTTCCTTCACAGAAACATTGGCAAACCCTCAGCAAATCACAGAAAGAGAGACGTAATGAGAAACAATTTAAATCTTGAAATTAAAGCATACTCAGAGAAACTATTGATAATGCTGAAAACAGTAATTAATATTTTTTCCTTTGCACCAAAGGAACTGAATTAATTACAAATTGAATTGTCTGGTCCCAGAAAAAAAAAAAAGGTTTTGTTGAAATACACACACTGTGCCACTGCTTTCATTATTTTGACAGTAATTTCAGTTTTACATGGATATTCCCACAGGCTTAGAAGTACTGTACCTCTGCAAATCAAATATTTATTAGGAAAAGATTACACAATAGCCAAGAGATGCAACCTTGGAAGTCAGAAGTATTTTTGCATGTAATTTACCTGCCAGAACAGGGAGCAGATGAGAAAACAGCCAGTGTCATTGTTCAACTTAGGAAACAGGTTATTTGGTAGTTAAATCAAGGGTTTATGGGTTGGTGGTACCATCAGCTAAAGAATGCAGCGACAGACAGCAGGGGATTGGGGAATTGTGAAGTTTTACACTCATGTCTCAATCAACTGCCTAGACTTACAATTTCAAACTTAACGTATCAGAACTGAGTATGGGTATGGCAAGGCTCATGTTCAATAAAAACTCCCAAACAAAAGACCATTATGCAAATCACTTTTTGTCAATTAATACTGTAACAGTGGCATTTCAGGAACTCAAGTAACGTAACTCAAGTGTGCCAAGTACAGCCATGATCAGATACAGAAAAAATTAAAGTTACACCTCCCAGTGAAACAACTATTTAGCTACAGCTTTTGCCAACTACAAGAGAAAACAATGAATTTAATTCTGTGAATCTAAACTGGTACTTGCTGATAAGAGATCTTGAACAGTGCTTTAGTATTGCCTAAAATGAGTTAGCCAGAAAAGACTTTCAGACCTCCCGGGACGACCTTGGGTGCAGCAGCCTTTACTATCAGATCTAAAGTGAAGTCATGCCAGGCATGACTGCAAGTTCTTCCACATGTAATTGATCAGTTTGCAACATGCACCTTTTATCCGTATGTTTTTATCCGTATGTGTTTATCCGTATGTGTTTATCCGTTCGTTCATTGGAACTCAAAACACAATTGAACAATTATGCAAAAACTAAACGCCCTAGCTGATACAATCAGAACTCAAGCTACCTTCATAATTCAGTGCAAATCCAGGCAGGCATTCTCTTTTCACAACAGGTTTAGACTTCCTAAAACTGCACTAACTAATCTGGAAATCACATTTTATATTATATATATTTTTCCTCCTTTCAGAATGTTTCATATTAATTCCTAGTTTTATATTTACACTCACCTTTTCCCTATTTTAAGTTCTATTTGTTTTTAATGTAAATAACAAGTTTTACTACAATAGTATCACAGATGAAAACAATTTCTACAGATCATATAAATAAGAATGTGGCAAGGGAAACGCCTTCTGGGTAGAGAGGAGGAATGTTGAATCCTGGTGGAGTCCAGTGTCTTGCACCAAGTTTATCCCACAGAAGAAACAGCAAAGTGAGTTACCAGCCAACCAGGAAAAAAGAACCACTCAGAGGTGAGAACAGGAGATGCGTCCGAAATTTATTTTACTCAGTGCTGGGCCAGTACTTCAGTAGAATCACAGGCATGTGAAGTGTTTCTTTTTTCTTAGGATTTGGTGTTAAAATAATTTGATATATAGGGAATATACAGCCTCCATATAAATTAAAAATAATCAAGCAAAACAGGCCAGGTGAGAGCTTATAAAGCACAGTAAGTTTGAAATCAGCTGGGAAGAACACGGTAGCAGCTCAAGCCTCGATTATTCCGCGGCACGGAAAAGCAGACACATTTTGAGGATTACAGCAACTACCCATCTTTGGTTTGAAACGCCTTGTAAGGCATCATCAATGAATCACAGAGCTACCTCACAAAAACAGGCTTTTTGTGATTGTCAAAACAAAGGTGGACCTTTGGACCTTGAGCTAAATCGTGACATGCACTGACACGGCTTAACACACATTTATACCACTCTAGCTCCTACAAGCAGTGAACTCTGTAGCCCATTCATTGATACCTTTTCTAAACAAGCATCTTGGACTCTTTTTTAATACACTGCCAGACAGATTCTGTATGACTGTGCCTGTATTTACCAACAGCAACACTTGGCTTCCTTACTGCCCCTGAGTTTTTCCCTGTGACACCTCCCAGCTCCCCATCTGTTCGATTGTGCCCCTGCGGGCACTGCTCGTCACACCGCCCCACCCTTCCAATTACCGGGCGTTTCTCGCACTTAAAGGGTAGTTTTGGTAAGGCAACACAGACAAAACCCAAAGCACTGGCGAACCAGAGCAGCACAACACGGCAGGAGCTGGGGGAGCTTCAGGCGCACACAGGCCAGCTCGAAGCGGTCTGACCAGGCCTCCCCGTCCACAGCCCGCGTACGCCCAGCGCCTCCCGCCGGGCGAGGGCACGGCCCTCTCGGGTCCCGGGGCTCCCTTCGAGCCCGCGGCGCCTCCCGCACGGAACCGCGGCCGCGGCATCGCCCCGGCTCCTACCTCTGCCGTGCTGGCGCGGATCGTAATGGCCGGGGCCGGCCTTGCCGCCCCGCGGAGCGCGGCCGGCCCGCCCGCCGCCGCCTGCCCCGAACATCCTGGGCATGACGACGAAGACGCAGAGCACCAGCACGGCCGAGACCAGCACCTGCTGCACGGCCGACAGCGCCATGGCCGCCGCCTCCCCACGGCCCGGCCGNNCCCACGGCCCGGCCCCGCAGCCCCGCCCACGGCCCGGCCCCATGGCCCCCCTCACGGCCCGGCCCCACAGCGCCGCTCACGGGGCAGCCCCACGGCCCTGCCCAGAGCCCGTAGCCGCGCTCCGGCAGCAGCACCGACCCTTCGTCGAAAACAAACATGTGAGCTGCACTCCTAGGGTTGAAGGGCATTCCCGGTCGCAAATGAAAATTTTTTGCTGGATAAGGTTAAACAAAAGTGAAGAAGATGCAGAAAAAGCAGATGTTTGATGTTTAGTCCGCTTTGTGCCACAAGAGGAACGTGTTAGCAATGGGCAGCTAAATGATGAGCATCCTGAACACGCTTGGGAACACGCATGTATTCGGCAAAGAATGCCCTTTGCTTGGGTAGGTTTTAAGCTGGATTGGTAGATTAGGGGAGGGTGATTTTGGAAGTGATGAGGTTTGCAAAAAACACCGCACGCAGTTTTAAATACTCAGGAATAGGAAAACCAGGAAAAGTTATGACTGAAAGTATGGCTAGGAAAAAAACAAAGGCCTAAGGGAGGAAAGAGTATCAGCAGCCAGTGGAGTTAATTGTAAAGTCCACGCAGAAACTAAGCATGAACTGAAGCGTGTGAGCACCAGTAAACCCAGGCAATTAACCACAGCATCTTCTTTTAAGATATAAAATGAGGTACTTTAAAGGTAAACTTCTTGAAAAACAGTCATGACTGGAAGACAAATACAGAGGGTTTTTCATGTTCAGGAATCAGCTGCAAAGAAGTAAAAGGTAGTAGAATGAGTTACTGGCCAAGAATTGGCACGTTTACCTCATGAAGCTGTCTTTGTAAAATGCCCTAATGTGTATTTAAAGCTTTATCATAGGCAGAGTAAATATTTGTTTCTAGAGCCTCTCTTAAAAATACTTAAAATATTTGTATTATTGAATGTATAGTATCTGTGCATTTTTACTTTGAATTATTTTTTATGTATCAAATTTAAATCCTTAATTACCTGTTCAATAACAAAAACCCAAAAAGTTTCATGTTTAATTAATATGCCAGTGATTCCTTGCCTGAAGACAAAGCTGCATTTCAAACATCTTTTCAGTTGCAAGCAAGTGCTCTTACAAGGTGAACTTTCAACAGTGAAGGGAGAAAAAACTTGTCTAAGGAAATTAGTTCATATTTCTGTGCTGCAATAGGAAAAGTCAATTAAAATAAAACACAGGCACTTGCCTAAATAAGGGGAAGTATTTCTTTATGAAATTCCAGCGCTTGATATCTATCTGCTTTATTGCTTACTGGTTTTATCTGATTGTTTAAGATTTTGTTGTAACTTAACATTGCGTAACTATTTCACCTTTCATGTTTTTAGACTCGGGATGCAGCTTTGGCACAGACTGCAAGGGCATAGATGAATGCATTTTTGAACATAACATATACTTAAGTAAGAAACATCTGTGCCATCCTAATTTCACATCTGTTGGAGAGAATATTTGGATAGGAAGTCATAAAGTTTTTGATGTTGCTGATGCCATTAAATTGGTATGGTGAGGTCAGATTCTTAATTTTCATAATGCAGAACTGTACTAAGGTTTGTGGTTGTTACATTCAAGTAAGAATTGTCTTTGGTAAAATGTCCTGGTTAGTGCCTACCAGAAGTGAGAAAGAGGGATATAAACATGGGGAATTTTTCAAAATCATCAGGCTGTAAAGCTTCTTGCATGTACCCAGCTCCCAGCTCATGGTGCTAAATTTCACTTGAGATCTGTGCAAGGATAGATAATGCTTTTATTGTCCAGAAAAATAGGATGTGATATCCCAAAACTTAATTTTCAAGATCCACTGCTTAATGCTGGCAAAAGTCTAAAACTCTCCTCTTGGGAAAGCATCATAGATGCTCGAGGGCAGGCTGGACTTCTGCTTTAATTATTGATAGAGTCACTAGATGGAGCCAGAAATGCAAGAAAGCATTTTATAACCTGGACTATCCTGGACCCATCAAAATTTCCTACTGCATAAAATCTCAGTTCATTTTCCAAACACAGAATTTCGACTGTATGCATATATAAGTGCGAGATCACTGTAGTGTTAAACTAATGGTGCAGTTTTAGTGTGATATTTTTTGTGCAAACTGCATGTAGTTGTAATATAATCATGGTTTTACATTAAATGTGACTGGCAACACTGAACAGGAAATAAGACCCATTAACATATTTTACAATCTATTTGCAACAAATTTTCCCTGTAAACCAACCTAAAACTGGGATACAAGACCTTAGCTCTTAAAACATATGGTTCTTCTTATGCTCTTGCATATATGTACAATTTGGTTTAGGTTTGAAAAAAAAAAATTCAACCAGCTTGTAGAACAGCTGGGGAGACAATACAAATGCCAACACATACCATCCTACTGCCCCAAGAAGTGATCAGACTTGGAATGTTACACCAGGAGTGCTAATCTTGTAGCTACTCTCCAGGAGCACAGGAAGGTCCTCCAGTGATTTCAGGCTAGCAGGTAATAGCAAATAACTAAGGAGGAGAGAATCAACATATACTCAAGCTTGGGAAATCCAAATTTTATTTTTATTACACACCAGACCAGGCTAGAATGTCTGTTCTGCAGCAAGGTGCTGTTCAGGAACCTTTTGTTTCCTCTTGCTGAAGCACAGATTTCCTTATTCTGTTTATTCCTTGAGTAATTCTGAAATGGAAGCAATGTCCTGCAACAAAATTGTAATTAAGCTGGTATGACTACTCAATACTATTGGAAAATCAGCTGAACAGCAGATCTCTGTTTTGTCAAAGCTACAGTTTTTATGACTGAAGCAGGTTTTAAGAAAGCTGTTCTGCAGCATCTCTTCAGGTAAGAGCTACAATCACAGAATGGTTTGGCAGTCACCCAAGATGGAGCACACTCAAAGAAAAGACAGAAGTATACTTGGAGTGTTTCTCCTTGCTGATATGCATGGCAGATGCCTGTTTCATGCTTTACCCTTTGACTGCCAGCTATGATGTCAGATAGAGTCGAACCTTATTAAGCAATTGCTCTTCACTTCCTGTTAGTTTGACACTTTGATGTGCTTCCACACCCAGAGGACAACCTCTGAAAAACGGCTTGCCGGTATCATCTCCACCTAAGAGATTTCTCATTTTAAAACTTCTAAAAAACCACTGGAGAATTATGAGAATCACATTTTTCTTTGCTGCATTGTTCTTACTGGATTTCTTCACTTGCTTTCATGCTTATCCGCAATATCCCTTGCCTGACATAGAAGATGCAAAGTTCATTGAAGATTGTGTGAGAGCTCACAACGCATTTCGATCCAAAGTGAATCCACCAGCCAGCAACATGTTTCGCATGGTAAGGTGGTGTTTGTGATCTGTTTGAAATTACTATAGATTGGGCTGCTGATTTAGTCCATCTTATTCTTCATTTGCATTGTGCTATTCCTTCCATTCAGTTAATTTCTGTAAGATATATGCTGGTTCTTTGTAAAAAAATAGAAAATACATTAATTTTTACAGTATTGTTCAGTTTTAATAATTTGAAGGGAATTTCTTTTTTAGCGCAAGATTTAGCTACTCTGAACTTCAGTTAGAGCAAAGGGCTGTATTGCAAAAAATAGTGTTCAGTTCTCAGTATGTCATCTACCTCTTTCTAAGAGAGATAGTAATCTGTTTTATATCCGGTCAGGTTTCATACAAGGAAGCTGTTTGGTTTTAAAAAGTTCCTGAGTAGGCAATCTGCACAACTGGATTTGTTGAAAATCTGTCATCTCCAATTGTTTCTTCTAATCTAGAACATGTATTGAATAAAGGGATTTTCCAGAACATCTATTTAGATGCGTGATCTTCATTTGCTGTAGCAGGGTTTGAAGAGTAGGGATGGTAATATCTAGGCTGAACAGCAGAGCTTCCTACAAATACAGTGGATATCAGAACAGGCTATGGGTAGGTCACATGTTGTTCAGTGGAATACATAAGGAAAAATGTGTGTAACTGGCTGAGGGAGGTAACCCCAGTCAGTGCATGCCACTTCTCTGAGCTCTCCAGTAGTGCTGCATAGCTGGAAAGGAAGCTAAATACATAACCACATGCAGAGTATGAATCATTTCTACAAATGGAAGCTCCCAGTAAAGGGGTGGGATTCAGAGTACCAGTAACTTTAATTTCTTCCCATTTTAAAAACAATGTTTAATTTAAAAAGCTAGTGCACAAGAGCAAACTTACCTGTTCACAGCAATTCTGGAATAACAGCAGGACAAATATATTTAAACCTCTTGAATCAAAGGTGTTGCATGGTACTTACAAGCTCTTAATGGATTTTTTTGGTGGTTTTTTTCAGCCTTGAGGTCATACAAGTTTTTGTCATTCCTAGCATCTCATGGCAAAGAGCTGCACAGCCTAACCACAGATTGTGTGAAGCTATTTCCTTGTGTTTGATTTGGGCCTGTTAATGCCTAATAGTGTCTGGTCTTTGTATTGGAAGAAGCAAGTTATTGCTGCTTGTCTACCTGCTTCAAACAAGATGTCCAGATGTCTCTGATCTAAGCTGCAGAGCACTCTGTCGCTGTATGAAAGCCCTCTGAACTTGAGGATGATCATCCTGCTCCAGGTTCTCTCTGGCCTTTCTAGTTCTAGTATACCTTCCTTGAGGTGGGGTACTGTGCTGCACACAGCATTTAACAGGACTTCTGCAGAAGTGTGATTATATATGTGATTTTATTCTCCATTCCTTTGCAAAGAGTTTCTAATACTTTATTTGCTTTTTAGTCTACTACTTTCAAGTGGTAATAGCCATCTCCAAACCTATTATTACGAACGCAAACTCAATTTTTTTCTCATATCCCTTAACTTGCATTTCCCTGTACTGAATTTTTCCTGTCAGCGTAAAATCTGCAAGTGTGCCAGACTGGTTTGTCAAATTATCACTTGTGCCTCCTTGGATAGGAGTGTTTCCTTCTCAGCCCAGCAGAGATGAGTCTTTTATTTGCTTAGTGCATCTGCTGAGGAGGGAGAAGAGAAAAGAGGCAGAAGGAGCTGAGGAAGGGAGCAGCTGTGACTCTCCCCTCTGTCCTGGCCAGCAGAACAGAATCCATACTATCAGGTCTGATAATAATTGCAAAGTGCAAATCCCTGGACAGCCAATATCTCCTGGGCACGAAGTCCCCCAAGCCTGTCTACAGCTGGGAGTTTCACACAGTTACCCCCTCTCAGGTGTAGCAGCCTAAAAACTGCACTCCAGCTCTAAATATATTAACAAGTCAGATACAACAGGACAGTGGATAGATCCTGCATGTCCTGCAATAACTAAGGGAGAAAGAAGACAAAAATTTGCTATGGGAATAGAACTGTCAAATGAGAGAAAGAAACTGAATGCAGGGATGGGAAGCAGAAATTGGAAAAGAACTCTTAACAAGTTTCTGTTTAAAAATGTTTGAATTCAGCTAAGTCAAGTCACTGCAGTACAGGTTATAGTACGTTTTCTTACTTTTCTACAGTCCTGGGACGCTGCTTTAGCTAAGACTGCCAAAGCATGGGCAAAGAAGTGCAAGTTTAACCACAATACCCACCTTGAAGTGCCAGGCAAAATGCACCCCACCTTCCCAGTTGTTGGAGAAAACATCTGGACTGGCACAGCCCGCATATTCTCTGTGGATGCAGCTCTCACGGCCTGGTTTAATGAGGTCAGCAGCTACGATTTCCGCACCAATACGTGTACTGACAAGTGTGGTCACTACACTCAGGTGAGTCTTACATACCCAGTTCTTTATAGTCACTGAAAATCTGAGTACAGGATTGGAATAGATTGCTTTGGAACAGGAATTACAGCAGGCCTTTGCACCCCCCAGCTTATTGTTGCATGAGATTGGAAGTAAATATTACAAGCCCCAGCGATGTCAAGTTCTACTTCCAGTAATGGTGGAAAGGGGTTATCCCCTGGAGATTTCACATTTACAGGGGAGCCAGATAATAAGTGCAAAAATGGCATCAAGCTGTCATTTATTCCAGCCGCCCTGCAGGTTGTTTAAGTTGCTCCTGTGTCAGCTGATTTAAACTTCCCTGAGATACTTCCCTTCTTCCCTTAATGGTTTTGCTTTGGCAGTATTTGAACAGTGCATCACATACTTCCCTTTATGCTGCAGGTCGTTTGGGCGGAGAGTTACAAAGTTGGCTGCGCAGTTCACTTCTGCAATACAGTTGAATATTTTCCAGGACTGTTCAAAGCAGCACACTTTGTTTGTGACTATGGGCCAGCGTAAGTTAATTATGGCATTTGGAGGTTTTTTTATTTTTTACATATCCCAATATTGGATATGATCTGATCTGGTATCAGATGCCAGCAATGATTGGTGCAGTTGTAACAAATTTCAGAATAAGCTACATCCTCGTGTCAGTTGTCCAAGGGAAATTTCCCCTGGCCATTGGGAACAGAACCTACTGGACATAGCTGGGACTGCAAAAAATCCCATTCTAAAAAAAGCAGGAGAGTAGATCATAGCTGAGACCACTCACCATAATGCAGACGGTGGAAGAAAATCTGTTTTGACTTCAGCCTCTGCAGGAAAAGTGGGAAGGGTGTAATCTTCCCACTTCAGAAAGATTACATCTTTCTATGTTCCTACCCAAATTTCAAACAAGACATTGTAATTTAAGAAATAAAAGGAAGACAATCCTCTAGTTTATCTGGTACCTTGCAGTATTTCAACTTACTTTTCACAGGTTTGTTTTTTTATAATCCAGGTGGGTAATGAGGGACTAGAGGCAGATTTTTGTATGCTTACAATAAAACAATAAAATTGTTACAATAAAGCAATAAAATTGCCTGAGAAGTCTCAATAATTTCCAGTGGTGAGAGTCAACTGCTCCTCATGCCAGTGAGAGCTTTAATCTGATCGAAAAGGAATTCCAAACAATTTCAATGACCAGTTTTTTGACAAGGGGATTCCCTCCCCTCGATAGCTTTTCAATGACAGCTAACAAAATACTGTTCCTGTTTTGCAGGGGGAATTACCCAAGGAAACCATATAAAGAAGGACAGCCATGCAGTAGATGCAGTAATGAGAAGTGTGTAGACAAGCTCTGTGGTAAGACCGAAGTGATCAACTAAGAGAACTGCATAGAAATAAAAGTGGCATAATTAGCAATAGAAATATGCTGAGTCAATTTGCACTAAGTGTATAGTGGATCTGTAGCACACCACACAGCAACAGTACCAAACTCTGGGAGGAATAATGTAAGAAGGAAATAATTGAAATACTTTGCTGCTGAAGGCTCTCAGAAGTAGAAGCCAGAGTTTCTGATGCAGGGAAGTATAAGTTAGACTACCTTCTCCCTTTTATCTGGTCAGGAAGTCAAATCCAAAATTTCATCCCCAGCAAATACTCAGTCTGATTCTCCTCTCCCAGCAGAAATAGGAAATTTATCTTCTGCTTTCTTGCTTGGTTAGCATGTCCTAACACGTTTTCCAGACAACTGTATTTCTGAACCAATATTAAGACTGCACCAAAAAGCACTGTTATTTCTAACTTCCACAATTTTCAGAAAAACAGCAGTGAGAGCTTGTTTGTAAATCTCTTCCCTACTATGCTCAGTGTTATCAGAGTGCTGGTGGAAAGTAATTAAATGAACAGTTGTAACAGAGCTTAAAAGGCTTGAGGGATGAGGGGATTTTAATCAAATCTGGAGGAGCAATTAATAACGGACTGCTAACCCCTTTAGAGCAGGCCTGTAAAAGCCATGGGATGTCTGTCTGGTGCTGGGAGCTGGTGTTGGGCTAAGCCTGCTCAGCCCACTCCCAAACCCTGCAAAGATGCAACAGTGAAAGGACCTTGGTTGGAGTAAATTCCTCTCTGGGGTGGAGGAGTTCCCTGCAAACGTGCTGCCTGAGCCTGGGAGAGAAGAGGGTGATGGCGAGGGGCTCAGCCTGCTCCTGCCTCCCCAGGAATGAGCCAGAGTGAGTCTGTGCTGGGTCTGTCTCTTCAGTGTCAGGGTGTGGGCACAGCAGGGAAACACAGCCCGTACCCCATCACTCTGAGTCTGCTCCAAACAGCAGTTTGCAGGGGTGGACCATTCACCTAGTCCCAAAATGGGCAATGTTTAAATAAGCAGAGGTTAAAGGACATGCAGCAATGTCTTAAATCAAATATAGTTTTATACAGAGGTTTACTGGGAATGGTCTTTACTAGCCAGGCTCTAGACAGCTTCATCTGTAGAAATTATTGAGTATTTGGTATTCTTATTTCCTTTGATAATATCCTGGCTGACTCATCTTAAAGTCTCAGACTGATGCATCACAGGAAAATTCTTCCTGATACAGCCAGTTTTTTCTGCTTCTCTTTCAATTCAATAAAAAATATTAACTCCTCAGCAGTTGGGAGCCTGCTCCTGCTGGCCTGTTTCCCCCTTGCAGGATGTTTTAGGCATTCATTGGCATCATCAGTCCAATCAGCCAGGCACCAGCAAAGGCTTACCTCTTTACATTAAGAACCACCATTGATTGGTACTCACATTTCTTTCCTCTTCTGATCTCTTTGCAGAAAATACAGAACGTGAGAAGCTGATAAGTACGTATCAAATTGTTCTTAATGACTTTCCTGTAAGTATGGCTGAGACTGATAGGTCCTAACACCTGTTTCTTCACTGACTTTTAGGTTATGCCAACTGGTACCCAGACTGGGATACTCAGCCCCAGCCACCGCGGCCCCGTCCCGCCCGGCCTCCCGTGCCATCATACGTCCCACCTGCTGAGCATCCACGTCCCTCTTGTGACCAATACTGCCTTAGTGTTTTAATTTTAAGGCCACTCTTTCTCATACTGAGTACTGGTGCTGTACTTTTAGTACAACAGCAATTTCCACACACTTTTTTTTATGGGTAATGGTCAAGTAAGATACTGGTTGTGATCCTACTGCTGTATTACTCTCACACAATTTTAAAAAACACTTGGTCGTCTCTTATTATCCCTGCAATTTTTATCCAGCATAGGAATATGCTTCTTCACTCAAGACAAGATATAAGTGGCTGTGCATAGAGGTAGTATAATTTATTGGCAGTAGCTGCAACATGCTCCTATGTCTGTACGAGCCTGTTTGCTCTACGGCTAGGTTGCTAGAAGGACCACGGAGACTAGATATTACTCTAGTGCTAACAATCCTCCTGGAAACCTGGGGCATCACAAAGACATGTCTGAAGTGGCACACTGTATCCAAAAGAAGCAGTAATTCATCTTCATTAACCTTCAGTTATCCCAGACACAATTTTCCCCAGATAATGGAGATATAACTGTATATATTAATTTTTATGAACAGGAGTAAAGCTTATGCTTTGCTATATTTAGCCCATATGTGTCAGTGTCTGTTACTCTGTTGTCAGTTGTACTACTCAGTTCTTCTTCTCTCAGAGTTAATCCTTGTTCTCCATAAGCAGAAGAATATCAGGGAAAGTTGATAGAGTAAGGATTAAGGTGGAGTGTCATTGGGGAAAGCTTAATTTTAGGATATGAGATGGTGAAAAAATCTAAAATGCAGAGTAGATGACAGCCATCCTGAGCTTTCAGGCAGCAGGAAACAGACGGAAGATTAAATCAGCCCAGGCCAGATTCTGGTTTAGAAATGGAAGATCTCAGCCTCATTTAAAAAGTCCAAACCTCTGATGGATTCAGTTTGTTTTAAGAGACATTTAGCCCTTAATCTGACCCCTATTGTTCCAATATATGTTTGTTAGTAAGTGGAATAAACCCATTTTTCAAGCCAGGAGATACTGACTGATATTAGCAATGCTTAACTGTGCTATCAATATTTAAAGCTGTTTTTCCTCCTTTGTTTTTGTTCTAATGTTTTATGAACATAGTGACTCAAATTCTGAGCCACATTGCAGCGTGTCATCCCACAATAAAAATGAGCTCCAACCGAGGTTCTTGTTAATAGATCCCTTGGGGTGGATGAGAGTGAAATGACATTGATTGACCGGTAAATAAATAAATAAGTAAATAAATAAGGCAGCTTTATTTTAGAACAATTTGGTTGTGGTGGAAAGGAAGAAAATATTTAAGGAAAAGCAGCAGCCTTAACAGCATCTAGTTTCATCAAAAGAAGAAAATTTATCCAAAACTTTTCTGCAATATATAGTGATTCCTATGAATAGGATTACGGGGGCCAAACAAATAGTCACAAGCCTAAATGACAGGAGAGACGCTTGCCCACCACAATTAAAGAAAGAAGAAAAAAAGAAAGAGACAAGGCTGCTACAGCTCTAATGTGAACTTGTAGCTTAATTTCCTTATTCTCATAGCAGTGTTCTTGGAATATGACTCGTTTCCTGTGACTAACGTTGTATTCAATTACCATGGCTAAGTTAAGTCCAGCTCACAAGTCTTCCAAACAAAACGCTGCTGGTGGAGATAAAACCACTTCGTACAGCCGAAACACTGCTTTTAAAGCTGGAAGACCAGATGCTGAGAAGCATGACCGTAAGGAAAGGACTAATGGCATTTGCAGTGCATGCCTTAAGCAAGTGCTCGGTGACGGAACGGGTTGCAGAGAGCTTCCCTGGTGCCTGTGCACAAACCGCAGAAATGAGCTGACTTTCAGCGCTGGCCCTGAGGGGGCAGGACCGACACTGGCACTCTTCCCTGCGACGTTCCTGTGCGGTGTGTTATACAGCAAGCGGGTAACAGCACAAGCACAGGCAGCGGGCTCTCTAACAGGACGCATTTTGGGGGTGCTCGCCCCGGGCGGCCCCCGAGCAGCCCCGGCCCGGCCCGGCCCCGTTCCCCGCGGCGTGCGCAGCGGCGGGGCCGCGCCCGCCCTCGCCTCGCCCGCCGGTGAGGGCCAGGCCCCGCCCCGCTGCCCTCAGGCGAACGAGGGGCTCTGTAAAGGAACCCAGGGACGGCGCTCGGGGATTTCTGCACCACCAGCTCGGGGCCGGGTGTTCCCCGGTATCCCCTTACATCCACGGGGGTGACTTTCTGCTTGCATCTTCTCTCTTCTTCTCCCTCCCTCAATGACAAGCAGGTTTTTTACTTGTGTGCTGGCTTTACTACTCTTTTGTTATTCCTCTGATTGCTATGAACCATCGACATTGCCTGATCCTCGGGATCCAAAGTTTATTGAGGAATGTGTGCAAACCCATAACAGATTCCGGTCCGGAGTGGATCCACCAGCCAGCAACATGCTCTACATGGTAAGGGAGTCTTCATGACTTATATACAAATGTGTAGCATTGCGATGGTGTTTACGAATCTTAAAGATTGCTTTTGTGATCAAATGCAAAAAATCAGACAAAAAACCCACAAAAACGTGGGGTCATAAGACCAGCCTCTTTTTAAAGCAGAGAAGAAGGCTCCGATTATCAGGTGGCTTCATGCCATTGGATATGTGTAGAGTTTTGCCGTGCCTGCAGTTCCTCGTTGGGAGCCCGAGATCGCAGCCCTGGCCGGGCGCTGCCGGTGCGTTGTGTGAGAAGCCGCCCGGCTGCGAGGCACCGCAGCAGCTCGGCAGCCGGAGGGGGCTTTTGTGCGCCCATCTGAGCACAGCTTTCCTGCTCCAGGCGGCGAGGGCAGAGCCGGTTTCCAGGCAGCGCCGGAGAGCTTTCCCCGAGCATTCTCTGCGAGGCTCTCTCGGGCTGAGCCAGCAGAGCTGGCCAGAGTTCCGAGGGGCTGGGCCTGCAGGGAGAGCCAAAAAGCACCAAGTGCAGCAGGATCGAGTGCTGGGGACATCGTGTCCCCCACTGCTCTGCCCCTCACCTGCTCCCCGGTCACCTCAGGAGCAATGTTTGCAGCCACTATGCAAAACACAGTCTGTCTTTCGAGTGGACCACAACTGTTGTCCTGAGCTCTTTCTTTTTGCCCTGCTTTCTTACTATCTCACACGGTCACCACCAGAAGAGGACAAAGCCACAGCTGTAATTAGCAACACCCCCACTGAAGTTAGACCAAAAAAAAAAGTTCATTTTCCATTTCTGGTTGTCAAACACTAAAAGATAAGTGCCCCATTCGGGAGGGGTAGCTGAGCAGTGCTCAAACTTGAATTGCAAACATGACAGGAAACTAGTTTCTCTTCCAGATGAATCTTCTACTTCAGCTGTTCTCAGCTGTACATCCTGACCTTCGGTACATGTTGCTTTGGACTCTTCATTTTCTGCATTGCTTTACTTGCCCTAAACGAACAAAATATTGTTAGGATATGTTAAAAGTGCAATATTCATATTTTTAAATTGTGTCTAATTTCTCCTTTTGAAAAAGAACTGAAATCTGAAAAAAAAAACCCAGCAGCATAAGAAAAAGACAAATAAATTGAATCTAAAACAGGAACTAAATCATGGTAAGTTTCTTTCAAAACACTGCAAACCCTCTAGTCTTAAATATGACCTCTCCCAGAATCTATGTAATGTGGAGAAAGCAGTGCAATACATGATAAAATCTATTACAAATGTAAAAGCACTGGATTTGAAAATTTGAGTATTTTGAGTGGCCTTTGGCACTTAAAAAAGGCAGAAAAGAAGACGGTGCTTTTATTTCACAGGGAACTTCTTTTTTTGCTGGAGGTAACTGTTCACCTAGATATGTAAAAATTAAGATTGAATTCAGGGCATTTCCATCTTTTGGAAAAGTAGTTTTTAAAAGGAAATGCAAAATGAAAACTCCTTTAATTGCAATTAACAAAGCTCAACCATAGATATATGTAATACATGTATTATAAAATGAGAAAGTTGATCTAAAATATTTTTACCTGACAAATGTTAGCCCTTTCTCATCCACCTAAAGCACTGCTTAGTTCTGTTCTAAGGCTCCTCAAAAACAGCAATCTCACCAGTTTCATCAGGGCTTCACAACAGTCTCCTTTGAATTAGTGCTGCCTTCCATCACTTTTCACATATTATACATTCAATTTTTTCTCCTTAAATCAGGAAGCAACTTGTTATAAAATGAAAACTGAGAAGTAGTTCATGAGGGAAAAAAACCTGTAAGTATTGTTTCCTTAAGCAGCAGTGATATCTATATGCAAATCTCCCTGTCCTGTGCGTTTTCTTCCCATGCCATTTAGTCCAATCTTTCTGTTTAAGTGCAGTATTGTAAGCAAAAAAGGAGTGTAACTGCAGTTAAACTAAAAATCATTGTGAACATTTCTGTACACGCTTTTCATCTGTCAGCCAGTTTAAGCATTCACACAAAACCAAAAGCACATTTAAACTTACTAATGCAACTTTAAACTTAGCATTATGCATACCTTTATTGAACTGTAAACTCACTACTGCTATAGGATGAAGGAGAAGAGATGCATGGACTTGTAAAAAGCAGAATGTGGAAAAAAAGAGACCATGAAGCACTAAGGTGCATCCCCCACTGTCGTACATCTTTCATCATGATCATCTCAGAGCGTTGCCAAGATGCAAAATGAAGCTTCTGTCTTAAGTGGCAGTTTTCTTCCAGGACTGGAAGATAAGTTCTGTACAATGCCAGATTTTATCCATTGTCCTTAAAAGTATCTAAGGAATTACCAACTGCTCACTTGAAATAAGACTCCCTGCCCCAAATTTAACACTTGATGTACTGAGTTCCTATCCAAATTATTATGTCCTAGTTTTGTGGGTGTATTTGGTTTTCACAGATTTTGGAAGCGGAAGGGGGATACAGGGGTGGCATCTGTGAGAAGCTGCCAGAAGCTTCCCACATGTCCCACAGAGCCATTTCCCTGCTGCTGGCGAAGGCCAAGTCCATCAGCCACAGTGGTAGTGCCTCTGGGATAATACATTCAAGAACCAGAAAGGTTGTGCACAAGCTATTGCAGCCAGAGAAGAGTGAGAACATGTGAAAGGAACAACTCTGCAGACACCAAGGTCAGGGCAGAAAGGACAGGAGGAAGTGCTCCAGGCACTGGAGCAGAGGTTTCCCTGCAGCCCGTGGTGCAGCCCGTGCTGAGGCAGGATGTGACCCTGCAGCCCCTGGAGGTCCATGGGGAACAGATCCAGCTGCAGCCCGTGGAGGACCCCACACTGGAGCAGGTGGGGGCCTGAAGGGGGCTGTGGTCCAGTGGGGAGCCCAGGCTGGAGCAGGGTCCTGGCAGGACATGGGGCCCCATGGAGAGAGGAGCTCGTACTGAGCAGGTTTGCTGGCAGGACCTGGGACCTCCTGGAGGAGCCACTCTGGAGCAGTGCGTTCCTGGAGGACTGCATCTGTGAAAGGGACCGTGCTGGGACAGTTAATGAAGAACTATACCCCATGGGAAGGACTCAAATTAGAGAAGTTTGTGAAGGACTGTCTCCTGTGGGAGGGACCTCACACTGGAGGCAGAGAAAGCGTGTGAGGAGTCCTCCCCCTGAGGAGGAGGGAGCAGGAGGGACAGCGTATGATTAAGAGTGTAACCACCAATTCGTGTGCCAGTGTGCTGCTGGGGGGGAAGAGGGAGTGGAAAATCAGGACTGAAGTTAAGTCCTGGAAGAAGGGAGAGGTGGGAGGAAATTGTTTAAAATTGTAATAAATACAGTTAATTTCCCCAAGCTGAATCTGTTTTGCCCATGACAGTAACTGGTGAATGATCTCTCCCTGTCCTTATCTCAATCCAGGAGCCTTTGGTTGCATTTTCTCTCCCCTGCCCAGATGAGGAGGGCAGTGATAGAGTGGCTTTGGTGGGCACCTGGCCAGCATCCACCCCTCCACAGTGGGAAAATACACCCTCCACAAATGTTAGGCAAAGGAAGACATGGAAGACATAGGTTAAAAAATATTTTCAAATTTCTGTAGATGCATTTTGGTGTGATCTTGTGATTTTTATTTACTAATTGGTTGCATAAACAGTACACATTGTTTCAGACTTAGCTATGGTACAAAAAAGGTTACTTAGGGAAAACATAGACATAAAATCTAGCAACCTAGCTCTGTTAGATTCTACAAAAAAATCTACAAAAAGGTAGATTGTAAAATACACCTTTTCCTTCATCATTTCTGATCCATTCAAAACAATTTGCCTAGTGATCCCGTTATTTGCAGAAGCAAGTGAACTATTTTAATTAATTCAGAAGAGGACAAATAAAAAGTTTATTTTTAAAAAAAACTTCAAAACAAAACAGTTCAGTGCTGGACAACTTCATTTACGTAACACAAAGTATAACTAGGACTACAAGCATGCACTTGTGGTACTGTATCTACCAGGAGGTACAATGCTGTAATCGCTCTGTCAAGGTGTGTGCACAAGGAAACCCAGCAAAAGCAGGCACCACCTCCAGTGCAAACAAACAACATTTACATACCTCAATTGCTTAAATAACCACTTTCTGCAAAATTGAATAGCAAGTGAATGAGTCATTCCACAAATATGAATTCAGCCCTAATGTTTTAAGCCACCAAGCACAATGGTGCTTACCAAAGGTTTGAGTTTAAACTGTCCCCAAAATCCCAGTGGGCTTGTGAACTGACCTGCAAGCCATGGCCTTAAGCAAATGAGGCTACACAAGACTCTTGCATTATTGGGATGGTAAGCATAACCCTCATTTTCCAGATTTCATGTAAATTAATTTTAATTTACAATAATATTCTGTCATGGCCAGCACATGACATGAGACTTGAAATGCTCATTGTGCCACAAACACTGTATTTGACTGATGTACTGCTCTTGGTGTCCAACAAACCAGTCAGCCAAGATCATATACCACCCCCAAAATTTCCTCAACCTTAATCAGCAATTTAAGTTCAAAGCAGAAACGAACCTACAAGCCAATCTACCATGTAGCTCTGTAAGTCTCAACAGAAGTAAAAAATGAATGAACCAAAAGCATCTACACCATTGAGACCCAGCTTTTCCTGAAAGCTGTTCTGAATTACTGCTAATACAACAAAGTGATTTTTAATTGTCTTTGTTTTGCAGACTTGGGATCCAGATTTAGCAAAGACTGCTAAAGCTTGGGCAAAGAAATGCTTATTTAAACATAATATATACCTCAAAGAGCGAGGGAAAACTCACCCCAGGTTTCGTTCTGCTGGAGAAAACCTCTGGACTGGCTCAGTTTCTGCCTTTACTGTGAAAGGAGCCATCACCTCGTGGTACAATGAGGTCGAATTCTACACTTACGACACCAATGGGTGCAGTAGAGTATGTGGACACTATACACAGGTAGGCATTGCATTTCTCCTTCTAAACCATGAACCAGCTTTGCCATTTTGAATCAAAAACCTCTACATTTCTGTTGAAGATTCAATGGACTTTTCCAAGTTCTGTGGTCTTAGTATATGCTTGCATGCACAAGATGTTCTTATGTTTCCATTTGTAGGAGGAAAAGAGTCACTGTGTTATTACTTTAAATGTGTCAGTTTGGGTTGGGTTTTTTTCTTGGAAGAAAATAGTGCAGCCATCAAACAGTCAGATTAGCCAAGCAGTGCCCAAAAAACAGGCAATGGCAATGGCTGTGGGCTGCAGTGCATGAGTGGAATGAGGTCCCAGCTCTGTCAGGCAGACTTCAAATGCCACGGGCTGGAGAAGTACCATCATGAAGAGATGTCTGCAGTTCTGCAAACATCATGTGCACACTTCGTTCAACTGCTATTCCCAAAGGAAGTGGGCACAGTGAGGAAAAGGAGTGCCACTGCTATGCAAGCCTGCAATCACTACCCACAGCTAGAGGAAAGCAGGACAGCTTGCAACAGCAGCTCTAGGGTTAAATTTTGACCTAAGGCTATTTAATATTTTTTGCAGAGATACACATGCGCATCCAGGACTTGAGTAGATGAGGTGATGCTGGTGGGCTTTCTGAACTTATGTGCAGGGAAGATACTTGGATGCAGGAGCTGTGAGAGGTGACTGTGTAGCTTTGAGCTTGCTCTCAAGGACATTGCAAGAGTCAGCACCTGGAAGCTGCACAGAAGCACACCTTACCTGGCACTAAGGCACAGTGCTGTTGACCATGGTGTTTGTACAGGAGCAGACCATGCAGTTTCATGGGGGTAGAATGAAAAAATAAGCTTATTCTCAGTTGGAGTTAGCAGTGATAGTGACTGTAGCTAGAGGATGTGTATCTAACAGCCTCAGGAGGTATCCTTGGGTCTTTACTGTCAGGGAACTCCTCATTCCTCTTCTTCCCAGCTGTGGAGAAGAGAATTTTCCCTGGGCACAATTACTGCAGTTACCAAAAATCAGTCAGTCAGTGGCCTCCTGGGATGGGAAAGGTCCTTTTATTCAGTTCTTCACAGTCCACAGGAATGAAATTGTCTATGGCTGGTGCCAGGAGCAATCTCTGCTCTACCACTGCAGTGAGAAGACCCTCAGGAGCCTGAGGAGTGTCCCCTCTTCCCAGAGGTGGCACCAAACAGGCATAAACAGAAAGGGCCAGACCTCCCCTTTAAGTCAGTGGAGGCACTAAGGTATTTATGTGCTAGGTTGCCAGGATCCTTCCATATCACTGCTGTTTTATCACCCTCAAGTACTGCTGTGCCCTTGTCTCCCTTCTGCTGCTGTCATGGGACTTAATTTTCCAGGGCTGCAGCATTTGGCTGCACTCTGACAGGATGCTGGGTCCCACAGAAAAGCTTCTGGTAGAGAGAGGATCAGTAAGTGAGGTAATGGCCTTGCCTCTAGATTATCTTAGTCATGGCCATGATGTTAAAAGGCAGGACTGCAGCCCAATAACACAATAACACAATCCTCCAATAACACAATCCTCCTCCCTGCCCCTCCCATAACACCAGTGCCTTCTGGCAATTTGCTGTATGTCCCCATGGGATTTAGTAAAGGGGCAGCCAGCCCTCACAGGAGTTGTAGCAGATCATGCAGCCTTTTCTGCACAGGTTTGAACTTGGCTCCCACAGTGGGAATGACAGAAAGCTAATGGATGAGCTTGAAACAAAAGAGATGAACTTCACCTTTCTCCTTTGCAAGAAAGGAAAACAACCTGTTACAGCCAGTTATTTCTTCTTTCAGCATAGTTTTAACAAATATGTGGTGAACTGGGTAAAATAATCAGTCTTTTTTCGGAACAAACTATGATTTTGAGATCCATCACTGCTGCTTTTCCCTGTGAAGCCTGCCCAAGGAATCCTCCTCACCCCATTTGTATGTCATAAAACAGAGGAGGGCAGGTCTTCTAACTCTTCAGGTGCTGAATCAAAGCCTTTGTCACCAGCGTGTCCATCTGTCTGTCTTTGCAGGTAGTCTGGGCTACAAGCTACAAGGTTGGCTGTGCTGTCCACTTCTGTCCCAAGGTGGAATACATCACCATACGCAACGCAGCACACTTCGTCTGCAACTATGGGCCGCCGTAAGGTTTTTGTTGTGGATATTGCACAGGGTTTGGGTCCTACCCTTTACCTCCAACAACATGCAAATTTATTTGATCAGTCCATTTAGTCATGTTTTTTTGTGGGAGGAAATGGTCTTCAAAATAGAGAAAGAGGTACACCTTTGTCCAACCAGCATTTTTTTATTTGCTAGGTGAGGGCTATGCATTGGAGCCAAAAAGCAATGGGACTGTAAGAAAGGATTAAATATAAGATGTTGACACGAAAATACTGAAGTGGTCATCTAAAAGTTAATCCCTTGCTCCTGAGCACCAGGATGGCCCCAGACAGTTGCCAAGGTGCAAGCCCAAAGTCTGAAGATACTCCCACATGTGCCTGCAGAATTAAGCCCCTAAGTCAATGGCTTGGATAAACATTGAAGTGTGCAATGCTGGCAACGTGCAGTTTTAGCAGCTGAGGGCTGCTTATGAGGCTGGGGCTGCTCAAGGCAAAATTTGATCCAGAGGTCTTTCCATATGCATAGTATATCCAGCTAGGATGGATGTATTTTTCTCTTCTCCAGTTAATGCCACCAGGGTATAAATGCTACTTTAAAAGCTTTACCTGCATACCATGTTGGGCCAAGGCCAGGCCAGCCCTAGAACTCAAGCAAGATTGGCATTCCTTTGCCTCGTCCTTGGAAGAGTATGTACACCTGACTAGATACTTTGAAATGACACAGCTGCTGCTCCCTCTAGAAGCCCCACACCCAAATGTGTTGTGCAGAGGGCCAAAATTCCACTAGATTTCTTGCCCTGTGTTGGCATGGGGAAGAGGAGTGGTGCCCTGGCCAGCACCCAGGAAAGCAGGCAGGGTGCTCTCTGGAGAGGCAAGGGGGTCTAGAGAGGGCTTTAAAGCTGGGCCTTTCCCTGCTGGGTGAGGACACTGCAAATGGGCAGTTGCATGCTAACAAGTGCAGTAATGTCACATTCAGCTGTTGATTTTGGGAAGCAGCAGCTTCATTGCTGTATTTCAGCTCTGCTAAGGGCCCAGGCAACATGCATACACAATTTCCTCAAGTGAATATACTCTTCAGCTTAGACCAAGCAATGAAAGCCTCACCTTGCTGAAAGTAATGAGGTTTTACCATGAAGTTTTGTCTCGCTGCTGAGATTTAATGCTTACAAAATCCCTTTCTCTGTGTTCATGGGCAGTTTGAGGCATGCTGTAAGTCTTGCTTTGGCCATGCTTTGAGCAAAGTGAAGCAATGAGCTGTGTTTGGTGCAGTATCAGCCTGGGCAGAGGTAGTTGGTCCCACTCACGCCACTGGTAGAGGGAGGGAGCAGGAGAGAGACCCACATCACTCCTAAAATATTAGCCAACAAATGGATGAAACCACCACCTATGAGAGATTCTCCAGCACCAGAGCATCCCTCTTCAAGGCTGAATACACACATACATACACGGTAATAGAACCTGTTCTTGTTTCCATAGCTAGAGCCAGCCATGAGAGTCTAGAGTCTCCATGCACACAAATTACTCAACTTTGAGACTGCTTTAATTCCCAGGTTTGCAATACTGCTGTCTCCAGTTTCCTAAACAACAGGGTGTCCCATTACACTTAACCTGTTCTTCTTCACTGCATGTCTTGGGCACAGGGCATCTAGACAGGATTCTTGGAAAAACCGTCACTCTATCAGCACAAGTGAAGCAAAATTTACGTTAAAACCTAACTAGCAGTAGGTATTAACGTTCTGCCAAGGGCTGTTTGAGAGCAGTGTGATCTTCCTTCCCAGTGGGAATTACCCAGTGCGCCCGTACAAGACGGGAGGAGCGTGCAGCGAGTGCGGCGGCGAGCAGTGTGACAGCAAGTTGTGCCGTAAGTAGAAGACAACCAGACGTCCTCCCCAAGCACATGTAGAAAGGGAAAGAGCACACAAAATATACCGGCAGGAGGCAGGCACTGCACTCTCCTGTTTCTAAATATAGGCTGAAAATCTGCACTCAGAAGCCAAGTGGGTAGTGATGCACAAAGAGAGGGGAGGAGGGTGGAAAGAGCCCGTTTTCTGCCCTGGGGAATGATGGGATGGGGTCTGCTCTTCAGGTGCTGGAGGATGTAATACAGCAGATATGGTGGCTGCAGTTTAAGGTGCTATTACCCCTGCCAGAAGTTACTGCTTGCAGAAATGGAAAGCAGAGAATGGGATACCTGTCCCATCCTGGGGGCACCACACCTGATGTGTGAGCTGTGGCTTGAGCTGGTGCAGGTCCAAGCAAGCTTTGCCCCTGCCATGCCTCTGTGGGTGGGGAGAGCAGCCATGGCACTGCCAAAGCTAGTCACTCCAGTGAACACCAGCCAGGCCATCTGCTTTCCCCTAAGCAATGGGAGAGAAAAAGGCTGACATGCAAGAGCCTTCATGGAGATGCAGTGCTCAACCCAAGTCTGACAGCCTTCCTGATATGCCTGCACTTGGCTTTTGACTTAATGGAGTCAGGAGGGAAGGAGACCTGAAATTTCCATAAAGACAAGGCACTGTGCTGTGGACATTGGCCTGTGGGGAGCTGAGGGTATGGTCACGCTTCTCCCCAGCACGCAACCACTGGTGAGCTAAAGGAGTGGGAAATGGCATTAAAACAGCAGTACCACAGGAATGTGAGGGAGTCCTGGATTCACAGGGCTGTTTAATGTTAGTTGCAGGCTGAGGATCTCAAAACACAAGGCACAGAGCAAAAGCCAAAGTGATCTTGGGAAGCACAACTCGGGGGCTGAATCCTCTCTACACCAGCCACTGGTGGGGGGAGAAGTCAAAAAAATGTGATCAGCCACTCCTCAGCAGAGTCCTGAGAGTCACTGCAGGGCTCTGCCAGAGTTAGCGGGTCTTTGCTTCTTCCTGAGAAAAAACACATCAGGTGTATTTATGAGCCCATTGTGATGCTCGCATTTCATTCCCTTTTGGTTAGAGTCAAATTGTTTCTAAATTATAAGTGTGCTTATGTTTACTTCTTTTCTCTCAACAGGAAATGCAGAGCGTGACAAAATCATTGGTAAGTACCACTGGAATTACTGCTTCCTTTTGTTGCCCTTGTTGCAGTTATACTTCAAAACAAGTGAATTGTTTTGTTTACAGAGGATTCCAAGTGGTATCCAGAGTGGGACAGACCTGCATGTGATGAGTTCTGCATCTCCGTTATTGCTTTAAGATCATTACTCCTTGTACTGACATTTCTGGCCACCTGGCTGCTACCCAAGTATTGGTCTCTGGTACCCACCAGTGGGTGACACACATGTAGAAGACCACAAGAGCACTTGGCTCAGCTCACCTCTTCCATTCCATTGCCAGTAACATAAGTTACTGGCAGCACAAACATTGGTAGAGACATTGTTTGCATCCACAGGTGATTTAGAAGTACAGAAATAACATCTGCATTGCAGGTCATCGTTACAAGCACTGATAAGCAGCTTTCTTATTGCTCAGAATCAGTTAAAAGTTAAAATGGCTTTAGATATTAAAATTGCTTTAAAAGTTAGAAAGTTGAAATATTTTTGAAGTGGAGCAGTGTGCATGTGATCTGGTGGGTACAGGAGCTCATTGTCCAGGCAGCATACTAAGGTGCAGGCAGGTGTCCAACACACTTTAGGAAGGGCTGGAGAATGTCCAGCCCGGGAGCCAGGCCCCAGCCCACAGCCAAGTCACAGGCAGAGCATGCACCTGTCTCATTGCTACTGCACTCTTACCTTGGGTGCTCCTACAGCAAGATGCAGACTGGCCTGTATAATTTAAACTTTATTTTAAGGACCTCTTCGATCCCTGTGAGCTCTGGCATTTGAATACTGTGGCAGGCAGCACACTTCCCAGTTTCAAAGAGCACCTGTGTCATTGGTACTTCTCTTTGCTTAGAATTTGTTTTTAAACTCATGGCATCCGTGCCTAAACAGTTTTACCTGTGTTTACATGGTTATGTATCGCTGCAATCGTTACTGTTGTGTTTTTTTTCTGAGCTTAGGGGTTTTACTGCTGTTTCAAACAATAAAATGTTATTTCCTGCTTCCTGTGTGGCAATCATGAATTTGCAACATGAGCTGCCCCTTAGCTGCTGGTGCGCAAAGTAACCCCCCATTCAGCTCCAACTTGCACAACGCCAGAAACAATGCTGGGAAAGACAGAACTGCAAATGAATCACACTGTGCCCATAGTTACGACTTCGGTTCAACGGCTGCCAAAGAACGAGTCAAAATCTAAGGCATCAGAANTGGTTCAACGGCTGCCACAGAACGAGTCTCTTGGAACCTGCACATCTGGAGCAGCAGAAAGCTGTGGGGGCAGCTGCTCTGTGCAGCTGGGTATGTCCTTTACCTACTACAGTCACTCAGCTCAAGCAGTCTGGAAGCAGCAGAGCTGCACAAACTCAAGCTGGAGCACAGCACCCCCTGTCTGTAGAAGGTTCTGCACCTGTCCCTCTGCACACACTGCTCCAAAGGAAGCCGGGGACTTCCCCCCACCGCTCCATCTCTGCGGTACTGTCACCACAGTGCCTGCCAGTGTTTCTGCATACCCACTCCTGACCCTGACTCCTGATCTTACTACTGCCGTGGGTTTCAACTGAAAACACTGGAGCTGGGACCCAGCATTTCTCACATTACACCTCCAGATAGTTATCTGCTGGTACTGCTTGTACTAGACTTATTTCAGTATCACGGCATTTCCTGAATAAATCATTTTTCAAAATGCAGATATGGCTGGGGACAAAATTACAAATTCCATGCTTGATACATCTTATATATATATATACATATATATATATACATATATACATATATATATATATATATATTAGTTTGTTGGCTACTGAAGGCTCCATAGCTGAGACATCACAGTCACAGACACTCTTGTGTGTAACCCAAGCCTCAAGCTCCATGTACTGCAAAGTCCCATCTAAAAATCGTCTGCCAAGTGCCACATGGGTAGCAGGACTTACTGTGTGTGCACTTTCCTGCACAGGGCTCCACAGCAGAGAGCCCAGCACAGTGTCTGCCCCACAGAATTTGGGGTAAGATCCTGCTACAGGAAAGAGGAATGCAGGGAAGGGAACCAGGTACACTGTTGGGTCTGGTGAGCTTAAAATGAGCTCAGCAGGAGTTCTCCCCTGCTTAGTTTAATTGATACTTGGTCTCCAGGAGAAGAAACAGAAGGAACACAGACACCTTAAAAGTTCAAAATGTTAACACTTTCATTTAACTATACACCTAATTAGCTCTTAGGAAATCCTAAGAAAGACGTTCCTTAAAAAAACTAGGGGCTTAGGGGGATTAAACCCCCAACTTTTACAATGTGGCATCTTTCAAACAAAAAAAAAGCTTGAAAAATCAAGAAGTCAAGAGTTAAAAAGCAGCTTTGTCATTTTCAGGATATCCAGAAATCCAAGTATTTAGCTCTGGATGATCAAACCACTTTGAATTGTCCACATGGCATATGCCTATGAATTCCATATGATAAATGCAAAACACTCATATGGAAATGCAGACTTTATGTACATTTCTGTAAACTCTAAAATCAGTTTAAGAACATAATTTGAAATAGTTAAGCAGTTCTGAAAATACAAAAAAATCTTTCACTCTTCCAAGCCCACATTGTTTTCTATTATTTATGTTTTACACAAGTGTTATAACTGTACTGCCATACTCTCTCAGAAGACAGGTACACAAAGCACCCACAAGTGAGACCATGCAGCCCATTTCCATTCAGATATGGACTCTTGGGCAGACAAAACCTTTGGTTTAACTTGCCTACAGGAATATGAGTAAGCTTTCTTGATTTTCCAGTTTAAGTAAATAATGTCCCACCAACAAACCTTGAAACTTGTCAACAGTAACAACCAAGAAGTACTAAACACGATGTGATGATGCCTTTCCACCCCATAACAATAGGACAAGAGTTCCTGAAGTGTACTTAGAATTTTATTACACAGAAAAGATGCCATGTAAAAGCTACATAAATGACTTAGCTGTGGGTCCTAATTTAAAAAATGCACACTTCCATGGAAATAAACATAATTTAAAGCCAGGCTGCCACAAGTTGAGCTGCATTTTCCTGCACTGTAACTCAGGCACCCAAGAAATTAGCTGATGCAGCTGGTAATTTTTTTTTAGGATACTTTTCACAGCCAGATTCCTGAAATGATATGCCAGTCTGCAAGACCAGTGTGGGACAAACAGCCTTACACTTGTTTTTAACTTTTTAAACAACAGGCAGGGGAATGTGTGCCACTCCTCTGTCATGAAAGGGGCCTGATGCAGTTCAGATCAAAACTGAGGACTCTCCCTGCCTTAATACACTCATGCTCCTCCCCTGGCTTGTCAAACTCCTCCTTAATGGGTCCTCACTCTGCAGAATCTTCTGCTGAACCACATTTGTGAGAATGGGAATTTAAACTTAAGTATTGCAGTGTCTCCGGTTGAACTTAGTCCTTTCACTGTGTCAGAGGAGAGGTCTGAACTACCCAACGGCCCCTAACTTCAGTCTCCCCTTTACTCTATGAACTGCCAAACACCAGTTGGTGTTTCTAAAAAGCTTTTTGTAGTGCTGGTATCACTGAAGCCATGAGATGACTACAGTTTCTCAGATGGGTGGCTTGTGACTTATGCATCACGTTCCCAGTGAAAGATGCTTAAATAGTATTTTCCTAATTGATTCCAAAAGAAACTGCCACTTATGAACAATGCAGTCCCTAAGAAGATTTGGAGTATTTTTTCCTTAACAATTAAGTGCCAAGAACTGCTCACATAATTGAAAGGCCTAATAACTTTGGCTGATGTTGTGCCCTACCCTAGAGGGCGAGCACTGTATCTATGTCCCAATGCTCATGTATTGGCTATCTAACCAAATATACTCTCAATTCTTAACTTACATGTGTGAAAAAAAAAAAGGCTGTATTTTCACACATTGATTTCAAATAAAAGGTCACTAACCTAAAAGCATTGAGCTGCACCCTTCTAGGAGAATCATTTCCACTGCATGTGCAGCGATCAAAATTCTAAAACCCAGCAAAAGCACTCTAACAGAGTCATGACATTAGTGTGGCTCTATCTCCTTCTCCTTACATTTGAAACATTTGTTTCTTTAATCTCCAGTGCATGAAATAAGCAACAGCTGCTCTCCAGGTGAACTTTATTTCATCACATTTCACAGTTTCAGGAAACTGAAAAACCTCTACGCTTCCTTTAAAATAGAGGAAGTGCCTCAAAAAAAACCAAAAAACACACAATTTTCAAGACGTTCTTGCAAGAAGGAACTAAATTAGGAATATATTTAAAGGTAAATAACACAACTTTATGCTTTCCCTGCAGCACAATCTGTATGTAAAGACACTTACTTTGTACCATATTCTGTCTAAAAACCCATCAGGATAATGCTAGTAAATGACAGTTCATTAATGGTAGGCAATGAAGATTATGGTTTGTCTGATTTTCAGATGAAGCTGAGTTTGTTTCCTGGACAACAAAATGGAGGTTGTGCAGTAGATTAACTAAGGATTTAAGAACATTGTATTAAAAATATTTATTAACATCAAGACAAGACACACAAAATAATCAGCTTTTACAAAAATAAAAGCATAATATAGTAATACATCTCACCTGTTTAGCAAAAGTTATCACCACAACTAAGGCTGCGTATTGTCTGCTACTCTTTCACAGAATTACCTTGAACTTTCACCGTCCCAGAGTTCTCTAACCTCCTTTGGTTTTAAACTCATTTTTGGGAATATTTTGAACCTTCTCAAAGTTCTTTCCAGTTTAAGCACAGAGACTTCGTTTTCTTTGCTCTTCTGGGTTTAAACCAGATTGCAACATCCATGTTATACCGACAGCAAAAAATTTCCCATCTTCCAAGTATAAAAATGTTCATTACTGGAGGAGACAAGGAAACCTCTTGGGTGGTGAATTACTTCTTTTTCTTTTTTTTCTTTTCATCTGCTGCCATTTTTAACTTTACTTCTTCCTCAGGAAGTGCTCCTAATTTCTTCTTCTTTGCATTCTTTACCTTTTCTTTGATGGCTTCGATGTCAATCTTTTTCTCAGTTGAGGCTACATAGTAAGAAACACAAAGGTAACAGACATGAATTTAACTTCTGAAAAATGTTAACAGTCTACAAGAAGACTTTATACATAAACACAGTAAACTGCATCCTGTGGCATTGGTTAGGACCCATTTTATGTTCACTAATGATTTTATAGATTATTCTAATAATCATTTTTGTTGAAACTAGTATTATCTACAAATCTTATTCAGCAGAATTTGAAGAACAGTTATATAAAAAAAACCCATACAACATTTGAACACAGATGCCACACCCTACAGACATACGAACTATTATCACCCACTCTTCATAACACAGATGTACTCCTGAAATTAATACATACATACTGTCTTAGACATACGCTTGATAGATCTTGCATAAGAAAAGACATTAACTGCTAAGTGCTTATATCCAGAGAAGCTTTTATGGCATTTTGTCTTTCTGCAAGTAACTGAAGTGGTAAGATCCCAAACATGCCTGTCCCATCCTTATACTCTCTCCGTGGCCATCCATTAATGGCCACTGTCAGACAAAGGATGAGGAAGGGTGGGTTGGGGGAATATGATGGAGATCTTTGACCCCTGCATGAAAATCCTTATTAAAAACTTCTATAGGGAATTCCAGAATACGGAAGTTAAATTAGTGCTGAGCAACATGAATAACCTACTCTTACGTTCACACTGCTGATGGTATTTTCTCTTTTGAGCACAAATCATAAGTTTGGATCTAACTTTCCTATCTCACACAGTTAATTCCTAAATCTAATGGTGGGTACCAGCTGTCTTCTTTGGATTTCAGTTCTTCTCTACATACAAACTACTCCTGTCATCTATTCTTGGAAGACTGAAGGATTTCAGAACAAAACACATAGCAGCTAGAAAAACACCATATTTGAAACACAGTGTAGACAACAGCAGGATGCATGGAAATTTACTGCCATCACAACAAAAAAAAAGTACTGTATCAATGCTGCAAAACAGATGCTTTTCATGAAACAAATTTTTAAGTTCGTAAGAAATTGTGTAATACATAGTGTAATAATATGTAGGTAGTATAGCTAATAGTATATCTAATAGTTTGAAGCATAATCAGTGAGAACTGAAGACTTATTTCTCTAGTGCATTAAAAAAATAAGTCATTTGAGAACATAAGCTCTTATTCTGCACATAGTGTGGTTTTACTTTAACTTTTTAAAAAGCTATTTACCTATCTTGTATTAAAGTTGTGATGTAAGTTTTTCAAGTAAGTATTGCTTTCTGTTTACTTGAATGTAAAAGTCCTGGCAGTTTCACTGTCAAACTGAAAGGCAAAAATTGATGAACTAGAAAAACCAATTGAGATTGACTCTTCAACAGAGAAGTGCCATTTTATAGGTATAGAATTATTGGCCAGATGGTCTTTCTACTGTCCCTGGCAACTCTAAGCATAGATCTAACCACCAGGATTTTTTTTGCATGACCTTTCTTTCTCCTAGGCTATATTCACAAAATCAGTCAGCCAAGAAATTGACAAGAGAAGGTTTTAGAACAGGAAAAAGAAATTGTTACCTTTCTTTGTTTTCACAACTGGCTTTTCCTTTGGTGGGATAAAAGCTTTATTTCTTTCTTCTTGTCTTCTCTTGATTGCATCTGCTTGCTTTGCCTAAAGTTACCAATAAAAAGGTCAAGTAGCAATAGAGTGGGGAAAAAAGGACAAAAAAAAAAAAAAAAGAAGATTCCAAGTCAGCAAACGCTTTTGAACTGGACCCTGGATTAGTACAACTTTACCTTTATCTCTTCCATTTGCTTGCGTTTCTTCTGTCTTTCTTTCAAGAAGTATTCGCCACTTGCCAATTCTTTATCAATCTGTGTAAGACAAGTAGCAAGAAGTCTTCGTTAATTACGCATTATAAGCCAGATATATAACATCAGGAAATCAGAACATGACAAAAAAAGCCTCCCCATCTCTTTTTACAAAGAACACGATTTCAGGTGTGCTATATTCCTGCATAACCAAATTGAGGTTTCAACTGACCTGGCTTTCTGGCTGTGGAGGTGGGAATGGTGTGTACTCCTTCTTAGTATTTTTCTTCTTGGGCTCCTTGCGTTTTTTCAAGTTCTTCCGCTTAAATTTAGGCAAAAACCTTTCCCAACTTTGTGTCCTCAGTTCAGGATCTTTTGCTAATTCCCTTTTGATCATCAAAGTCTTCGGTAGTTTCAGAATGTCACAAAGAAGTAATTAAAAAAAGAGTATTATAGTAGAAGCCAAGAGATCGAAAATAGAAGTTTCACTAGACTTTCTTAGAGTGAATATGGTACATCCAAACCTTCCACATCTCACTTCAGTAAGAGTGGCTTAATTATGAACAGCAGAACCAGACAGATGTATCAAAACAGGGACAGAATGCACTGGAGAAGGTGCCTCAGTTTAAATGACCAAGTATCAAGCCAACAATCAAAGGAAGAAAGTTTATACACACTTCTCCTTTGATGTTTTCTCAGATACTGCCATAATGGTGTTATGGCAATGTATCCTAGTAAAATGGAGGATATCCAAGTCAGAGGTTTTTACAAAGCAGCACACTACAGAAATTCTCAAAAATAGATTACCACACAGAAACATGTAAGTTATTAACACACAACTCTCTGGGGAGAAATGGTATTTTCTTGTAAACAAAAATGCAGTGGATCACGCTAACCTTGATGTTATATATGGGATGTATATTCTTCATTGTGTCCAGAACAACTTTTCTAACCTGTATTGAATACAAAACAAAAAGAACAGAAAATTCAGCAAGTATTTCATATGCTAATCAATTAAAGTATCAGCTGTACTATCTTGCTTCCTCTCCCTGCCTCCCCAAAGCAGTAAGATTTAAAATTATAGAAACATTAAGGTTGGAGAAGACCTCCAAGATCATTGATTCCAGCCTTTAAAAAGTGAAAGCACAGGGCTAACTGGAAAGTACAGCAGTTCAAAAATGCTAATAATATTGTCATGCTTCTAATAGACTCCAGCAGGCCCCACAAACATTATTTTCATGCTGCCATGGATCTTATGGTGTCATGAGGAACTTGCTTTCAACAAGCATTCTTCTCCCACGTAGTTATTAAAACTTAGACAGATACTTTTTCTTCCAAGACAGAAGGATCTTAGAGTCTAAAGAAAATTCAGCAGTTAAGATGATAAGACTATGGACATTTAGGTAAATGTAGCTTACTAACACAGAGCTGAAAAGTCAGTGAAATACTGCTGAGGTTGCCAGACTTTGTATATCGCCCACCCTCGAGCTGGGCACAGAAGTTTGTGTTTGCTATACAAACGGCTCATCTACCTCCTCTTACCTCTTTTAGCCCACTAAAGGGTCCAAGAGCTGAAACAGTGTTGCCTTGCACCATAATATAACAGTTTGTTAACAGTTCCAGGGCCTACACCAAAAAAAGAAATTAAATTAGTATAACATGAAGACCTGACACAAATTTGGGTCTCAGTATTGTCTAGTTACTACACCTATAGGAAATACCTTAAGAGTAGATCCTTTTGGCCCAAGAAGCCGTGCTCTTCGTTTTATAAAAGTCTCTCTCTTCCTCACCAGAGAGCCTATCTTAATGATGTCACACGCCACATCATCCTGAAGGATACGAACTGCCTAAAAAGACAAGATGCAGGCAATGCCATCTGAATTCAAATCTATTATTCACAAGAGTCAAGAGAATACATTAGTTTATTCTTCTCCCTTTGCTTTCAGATATATTTACTTTAAATATATATTTTATTTTACTTGACTCACTTGAAATTCCTGCATTTTTAAAATGCAGTATTTTATAATTATTATGATAGAATTTAAGTATGGTATTATGATAGAATTTAAGTATGGTATTATGATAGAATTTAAGACAAAATATAAGCATTATGATGGACAAAAACTTTCAGGATTTAATACAGACCTGCTCAAATGGAACGCTTCTTGCCAGAAGTTTTATTAAGTCTCTAGCCCTAATGATTACATACGGATCAAAAGTCTTCTTAGTGGTAGTGACAGTCATGCTTCCTTCAATTAGATCCAGGGCTGCATTCACATACTGCAAGATTTGAAAAGAAACACCAAATCAACCTCATAATTCAGCTTTGGCAGTGAGCAGTTAACAAACAGAATGACACATACTGAATGCAGATCTATTTTCCAAAATTTCTTAAGTGATTTTTAGCTTAAGAAAATTCACGTGCACATACAAAAACCAGACTGAATACATGTCACAAGCCCACAGCACCACCTCTCTCATCTCCCTAAATTCAAGCACAACAAAGCTGTCAGTGACTGGATGATGAGACATTTACTGCTGCAAATACTTTGCTGACAGTATTTGTAAAGAACTGCAAGTCTGGCTACACAGTTCTTCACTGATTTTGACGCCAACAAAAAAAGCCACTGCTAATTCAAAATGCAAGCACAGTAGAAATTTACAAATACAGTGTGAGAAAAGCAATTTGCACTATTTTTATTAGCTTAAGTAAGACCTGTATGTCCCAAAAGATGAAGTGGAGTATCACAATTATTAAGACTCATACATGTTCACCCAAGGCTTTCTGGACAAGTGGCCAGCACTCTTTCAAGTATGCTTCTCTATACTTCGGGAACAACGTTGCAAAACTGCTTTCTTCCAGCAGCCCTTTGGGATTATCTTCTCTTGTAAAGGCTGGCTCTTTCCATCCATCTGGCACAGTGAGAAGTTCAGATTCATCAACTGCTATTAAAAAA
>VZRO01006551.1:69437-207831 GCA_013397915.1 Daphoenositta chrysoptera
CCTAAATGATGAGAAAGAGATTTCCGTCATATGATCTATACCTAACTAAAGTATTAATTTAAAAATCAGTTTTGACCCTCTCCCCTCCCCGAAACCTTTCCTTCGGCCCTGGCTGCTGTTTTTCCTAGCCTGCTCCATCTGCCAGCCCTTTGCTCACCCCATCTCCCACAACCAGGGAGGACTCGCAAGACCCTTTCTATCTGCAAGCTTGACACCGAGCTGATGCAAGCTTTTAGCCATTTATTTTAATTTCTGTCCGTCAACATCCTTCGAGCAGGGATGGGGCGCGCTTCCCGCGGAAGGGAAGGAGGCCGAGGCGCTCGGCGGAGGGCGCTGGCTGTCGCTGCGGCGCCGCGGGAGGGGGTTCCCTTCCCGACCCCGCTAGGTGGCGCTGGCCGCCGCGCCCAGCGCAGCCGCCCCAGCGCAGNTTCCGTGCTCCTGGGCAAGTACAGGGAGGCAAATTTGCCTCGCTCAGCTCTGGATACAGAAGCTTTTTAGGGCTGCTTTCTGTGCTGGCATTCCTCAGCGCTGCAAAGCCTTTGAGCATAGGAGGGAGGTCTGGCCCGGGTACAGACACCCGGTCGATGCGAAGGACGGGCTGGGTGTCCTGGGGAGGTGGCTCAGTGAAGCGCATGAAGCGCACAGTGTGTGTCTCTCTCACCTGAAACCTGGGCACGTGTTGTGAAAGCTCAGTAAAGAACAAGGAAAGAGTTTGAGGGAGGATAATTAGTTTAGTTCAGCACTTGTTTAGTGTCTGACGACTCCTGTTATGCAGCCCATCAAAAAAATCACGGGAGTGGGCTGTGCAAGGGGCATGCCCTCAGCGCTTGGCAGTGGGAATAAGCCTCTTGATGGGAAGAGAGGAGAGACGTAGAGAGGCTGCAGTCCATGGAGTGTTGAGAGTATGAAGAAAAATTACAGGCGGCAGCCTCCAACCTGCCAATGTCCTGAGTAGTACGCCTGCTCCACGTGTACATCCCACACCTCTGCAGTGGCAGCAACAGCCTGGTCATGTGCCCTCTCCTCTCCTGCATCCCAGCCCCTTCGCCAGGTGCTGCTATAGGGGGGTCACCGAGCCCCCAAGCCTCTGTGCTGGAGGAGAACTGAACGGTGCATGGAGCAAGGCGGCAAGGGACTGGGACTTCTTTTCTAACGATGGGCAACTCTCTGGTCCAGTGCTGCACTGAAGCATGTCTTTGCCTGATCAAGATAGATACACTGAAAATAACAGAAAATAGAGGCAGTAATGCTAACAGGCTTGGAAGATGAGATTTGAGAAGGGCCCTCAGGTCCCCTCCTGTCTGATTCTTTGAAGGAGACAGTAATTTCTCATCTTTCGTCTTACCTCAGTCTGGCTGGATACAAGGAAGCCACTTCCCTAAATTCCTAGTAGGAACAGGATGCTCCCACAGACCTGCTCTGCTTCTCCAGGCAGCCTTCTCACTCTCCAGACAACAGCATGTGTATATAATTTTTACTATTCACAGCTCAAATGCAATAACCAGCCACTGCTCATCTGGGGTTAGGAAGCTGAGGACAGCTAGCTACAGGGACAGTAGCTGCTGAGGGGACAGGGACTGATGCTGGTGTCCAGGTGACTGGCATGGGGATTCTGCAACCCCACAGGAGCAGGGTCCTCTGCACACTGGTTTGAAGCTGAGCTCCCAGGCAGGAGGAACAGTATGAGTGCCAGCGCAGTGGTGGGACACAGTTACCACATGTGGTGGAAGTGGATGCAGTGCTGCTGCGAATCCCTGCCCTCCACCACCCCTTCCCCCAGGGTCTGCATGCTCTCCCAGTTCTTCCAGGAGCGACATGTTTTCCAAAAGCACCTTTCTCTGGCAGCACATACCATGCTCAGTGTTCTACCAGCCCGGAGGGCATGGAGAGACCCAGGTGTAAAGGGCTCCTTCAAAGACCTTTGTCTGAATAATACAGATCCCAGTCTAGCAAGACCCCTATACCTGCTGGGTCCCTTGCTGTGCTTGGGAGGACCTGGGCGAGCTGTGTGTGTGTGTGTGCAAGAGTTTTTTCCTCTTAAAAACAAAGTGAAGGAATGAAAGAGTGTAGCCTCCCTAACACACGTTTCAGGCAACACGATAAAAAGGGCAGAGCACTGCTCTTAGAAGGAAGGTGCCTCTTTATTATGCAGCGAAGTAATTATTTCCCAGTCAGTAGATAGGACTCCAGCCACTTGGCAGTTCCTTACGTGCCATTTTCCAATCCAAAAGAGCAACTTGGGATTTTGTGATAATTCAAGCAATCAGATGAGCTCATGCACATGGCATTCATTTGCTAGAAACGCCACACAGATCCCATTCAGCCTTAGCACTCATAAATCCATGTGACACTTTTATCTATTTATAAACTTTTAACAGCAGGTTATGATTGTTATGCAAGCCATTTTCCAGGGATTAATAAGCAGCTTTTGTTGATGGCAGCTCGAAGGGCCATTAACTGCTCTGGGGCAGTCATTAATCTGTAGTAAATGCTAAGCATCTGGATCATTTCTATGTAATTAAATAATCAATACTGCCTTTTGATTCAAATAACTGGAGAACTGTATTTCAAATTTGTCTTGGCTGAGGGTGTTCTTTATTCTTTTAGTTTACTACAGGGCAGGAAACAGGCACATGGGCAAGCAAGAGCTTCTCCTTGTGTAACAGGCTCTTAAATTATCAGGTATTTAATGAAAAACTTGTCAAGTGATCAAAATATCGTCCAAACTGGCCACCAAAACAAATTTATTGGATTGGGTGGGGAAAAAATAATCATGTGTTGTCCTTTTTGTGTTTTAATAGAGTATTTTCATTATTGGAATAAAATTAGGTCATTGAGTGACCTGATGCTGGGAGGTATCCTGGAAGAATTAAAATAATCAAACAGAAACTACCCCTGCCCAGCCACCCTCAGAAAGGCCCACTTTATTTCATTCCCTGGCTGACATGACCTCTGTGCCCTCAGGCAGATGAGGTTATGGTGTTCATTTCTCTTTCCTGTCTCCCTCTTCCTTTTCCTTTATCCCTCTGGGCACTGGTGTGAGTCACTTCTCTGGTTTTGTTTTGCTCTTGCCTTTGCTGTTGAATCCAGTGATCTGCAGAGGTGCTCACACATGATGGTATTGGTGCCCCTTGCAAACCTGGCCAGGCAAGAACACACAGCAGTGGGGTTGCTGCCTTCTCCGTGGAGAGCTGGAGCAAAGCCCCTGCAAGGAGAGATCATCTTTCCCTTTGAAAGAGGGCAGAGAGGACAGTATCTGCTGAACCATAAGAGTAACAAGGAGCTGTAAAATGAGGGGACTGTAAACAATAAATGCATCCTAAAGGGGTAGCTGGAGTAGCAAAGCAAAAATAATTTGTGGCAGAAGGAAGAACCCAGAATAAGAAGGAAGAATCTATGGGTAAAAGAGACCATAGCTTTGTCTGGGAAATTACTTGCTTGCAATAAAATTGCTGTCAGTTTAGGGACAAGAAAAGGATGAGAGCCAAACTGGGAAAGGAATTCAGTATCATGAAATCAAAGCAGCAGGTATAGATCAAAAGGTCTTTGGAGCAGGGAATGTGCCTAATCAGGTATTCCTACAGTGACTGACAGAATGAGGCTTTTGTCTTGACTTGAGCCTCTGGGAGTTGTCAGAAAGCAAACACCAGACCAAGGCAAGCTGCACCAGGATCTCTGAGCTATACACAAGAGAGTAAAAATGAGAGAGTGAAGGGGAGTGCTGGTCAAGGGTAGGTGTATCAGAAGCTGGGGAGGACAGAGGCAGGGGCCTGAGGAAGGTGGTGGGAGAAAATGCTTAAATCATTATACCGGTCTAAAGCCTCAGAGGGGAAGAGAGTCGAGCGGGGATGAGAAAGCAACTGGTCCCATCAGCTTTAGAAAGTCTCCCACTCAGTGTAGAGAGCAATCACAAGTTCCCAAAGGCCCACTAGGGACAGCTAACAGATTTCTCCAGCTGTCACAGTATCCATCCTATTTAGATAATGCCTAACATGGGCTGTGCCTGCCAGGGCGTAGCTGGTCTGATGCCTCTCGACTCCCCAAAAGAGGAGGTGTCCCTCGTCACCTGTGGATGGTCATGGCAGTAGAGCACCAAGTGGACACCAGGTGCCCAGAGCCTTGGGTCTGCTGCAGCACTGCAGGGTCTCCTCTGCCAGTGCCTCTCCCAGCCCCTCCACATGGGAAAAGGGGCTGTTCCTTTCTGAATCAGGGCAGGAGAACCACCCTCAAGCCCCCATCCTCCCTGACAGGGACCTGTGCCAGGTCATGGCCAGAGCAGCACAAGAGGATCTGCTGTGATGCTCCCTCTAAGCATACCAAGAGCAAACCCTTTGTTAAAGGCATACAATGCCCTGGGGCTGTGGATTAAAGCTGAAAATCCTCTCCCCCCCCAAAGATTTTAATATAATTTTAAAGTCATACCTGAGAAAACAGAGCCTGAGCATCGTTTTTATTTAGGAATTTGCATGCTCATATGCCTTATTCTGAAACACTCTCACAGTCTATTTTTCTCTTGTACTAGAATCTGGACATTATTATGCAGATTTCCACTATAGCAATATTACAGCAGAATAAATAGCTCTGCTATACACAAGGGGGAATCCTATTACATCTTCAGTAACTCTCAGTAAGCATTATCGCTATTATACCAATTGAAGAGACAGAAAACAATTTTTAATTAAAAATATTTATAGCAGGCATAATACCAACTGCCAGTTTCACTATCCAGTGAATGCATTTTGCAGCTGGTACTAATTCTCTCTTATTTCTGTGAGGTTAGCCAATATCAGCTGTTCATTAAGCAGAGGACATTTCAGGAATATCCGTATTATATGCTGTAACTAACTAAGAAGTTCTTCCTTTGACAGATATTAGGAAATCAAGATTGCTTGCCTATGTTATTCTGGGACTTCATAATAGAGAGGTCGTTTCCCAGTGATCTGAGTGGGCTGCATCATCAGTTTTATTCAAATCAATCCTACAAAACTGCTTTCCAGCAGATTAGAACATTTTAATTAGCAATATATCTTTTGTCTTCTATCTGCAGTGGAATAGGGGGTGGGAAATTGATTTCAGCACACCCTTTCTTTTACTGGGAGAGCAGGATAATCAGAAGGTGTCAGCAGAACCACAGGCAAATTGACTTTGAGATACAGAGCTTTCTGCAGCCTACCACACTGCTTCTCCTTGCACTGAGTCTGGCTGGGCTGTGTGGGCGAGTTCACTGCTGCTATCAGTGCCAGATGCTCCAAGGGGCAAAGTCTGATAAGGCTCTCTTGGGTGAAGGGCATGACAACAACCCACTGCCTCACTGTGAACACTCTCACACTTTCTGTGCCACAGAGAAGGTAAAACCTCAGTTCTCATCCTTGTTAGATGTATGTATCAGTAAACGTGCATATGTGTAGGTAGCTGTAGGTGATGGACAGCTGTCCCTAGAAGCTGTAAAAGCACCTATCTGCTGCAGCTGTAACTCAGGCTCAAAGGAAACCAGCAGGCAGAGGATGAGCCACAGAGGAGCCCTATTCCACATATCTCCCATCCTCCTACCTCTCTCTGCCATAGGACACATCTGAAATATGGAGCTGGAACATTGCCTCCACCAGTTTTGTGTCCATGGAGAGCTCTTTGCCCATGAATGCAGGGATTCATGAGAGTCAGTTTGTCCTTGGTTCACATTCATGTGGTTCAGAGGGATCGTGGCATGCTGAATGCTCCAGCCAATAAAATCTAATACAAAACTTCTTGTTCCCTGTATTCACCCCAGGATAGCTGGCAGCTCAGTCAGTGAGGAAATCCCCTGGTGATTTTTCAAAGAAGCAGCTGGGAACTGACAAACCAAGCAGCTCATCATAACCTGGCATGTGAATTGCTTAATCCCATATGGTTATTGTTTTTCACTTTAAAATATTAGCAGTGAGTTTCAAAACACAGAATTTAGCAAGCTGTGTTTCATCACTGGAAAGATCAAACCCCTTTGGAGTCTGTGAAGCCATTTACAACATGTTTATCCTTCCACCTGCAATAGATTTCACAGCAATTTCCCCTGGTTTGTGTCTGCAGTGGCAGCAGAGGAGCCCAGGGGACACAGCTGGAAAGATGAATGATGTGGAATGGTGGAGATGGGCATCTGCGAGGGGAGCAGAGGCTCTCCCAGGAGGTGATTCAGAGCAAGAGTTTAATGTAGGGATGTGCTCTGAGTCGCTTCCAGGGGAGCTTCCCTCTGCCCACTGCCTGCAGACCAACCTGTGAAGAGCAGCTGCTATTGCTTAATTAGCCTTTGTGAATATTCTGCTTTAATCCATCTTTAAAGCTCACAAAAGCCTATCATGTCTGCGTGCTGCTCTTGCTCTAGGCAAGATTGCACCAGTTATCAACAGCTTCAAGAAGCTGAGATCCACCAGCAACATATGGGAATGTCCAAGCTGTTACATCCATTTTCTTTTACCAACAGGAAGATAAGTATGTCAGTAACCTAAGGAACAAACTCTTTCTTCTTGCACAGATGGCCATGAGGGCTTTCAGAGCACTTTGGACTGAGTGTATGGAATGCAGCAGTCCTAGATGTGACTTTCTCAGTAGTCTTGATGTCCTAGGCTAGCTCTGATTTCAGCCATTCCCCTTGGTATTTCATGGAAGTGAGCAGTGTGTATTTGAGCAAAGTGCCATTTGGCTTCTAAAGGTAGCAAGCAAAGTTTCAGTGAAAAAAATTATACTAGTCAACACTCTGGAAAGACAGTCTCTGAACAATTGGAGCAGCAGAGCATGAAGCATTCCTTCTCATCTTTTTCCTTACCTTTTAATGAAATGGCACATGGAAAAATATAATGTTATTTCTCAAAAATGTTTTTTCTGGGTTAAAGTAGAACTTGTAGGCTGAATAACAGCGGGTTTGCACTGGTCCTGGAAAAGTGGAGTCAAACAGTGTAGTCAGCCCTACAGTGGGCCTAAGGACCTGGGTATCCATTTCCAGAGCTGCTACTATGCTTGGAAAAAGACTTTCCTGGCCTATGCTGCAAATTCTCAAGGGTGCAAACTTTTTCTAAGTATGTGTTTGTACAGGAGGGCAATTGAAGATATTCCTGTGTGAGGTACCACCGCAATGCAGACTGCTGGCTGCTCAGTGCTGAGTTTGTCATTAAGTTATATCCAATGCGGAAGGAAATACAATGGAGCTGGTGGGTGGCAAAGTAGCTGTTAAAACAACCATTCCAAATAAAATGTCACAGACTGAAGTTTGATGGATAAAATTTCAGTTTTGCATGCCACTGGGTGGAAGAAAAAACGAGCCCGTCTGTTCTTCAAGCATTGCACATTGTTAAGCAAACTACTCGCAGCTTGGCAGATCAGAACATTAGAAGAAAAAAAATTTTAAAAAGCCAACCATAGATGAATACAAGATGAGTCATTGAAGTTTACCCAAAAGCAACATAAAAATGATGGTTCTTGCCAGGAAGTGATGCCAGGGTATTCTCACGGGCTTGGCTCGCCGGGATGGGCAGGCAGAGAGAGAAAGAGGCAGGGAATAGGGGTGCATTCTTCCGCTGCCGGGGCTGGCGAGGGCCGCTTGGCTGCTCTCTGCGGGGAGAATGCGTGTGTTTGTCTTAGCAGACAAGGGGCACCATTATCACATACCTCAGCAGGGTTGTAGATGTCAACCAAATAATTGGTTTTATTTAGAATATGACATCCAACTGGTGAATAAAGCATTTTGGGTGTCCTGGAAAGATTTTATATACAAACCAGCTGGAATCCCATTGACAGGAACAGCCTCTTCCTTTCCCTTTCCCCCACCCCATTATTTTGAGGCAGACAGAGCTGGAAGTGACTGAGAGGAACTCCAAGAAGCCTGTGCCTTTGAGCAATAAAGTCTGCTGGTGCTAAACATCTGACACTTGTTCATTAAGAGAGACCCAGGCAAGCATTTAATCATTGAGATGAGTATTTAATACATGAATGGGTAACGAGAAAACATATTTGTGGCCAATTCAAAGGGCTGTCATACAAGGAGACTCCAAGTCTGAGCAGGTTGGGAAAGCTGCAGGGTGCTTTGGAATTCTCTCAAGTGAACTCACACTTGTAAAGTTGCTGCTGCAGCCTCCAAAGAAAAGTGAGAAGTAAAGTGGACAGGCAGTTGTGGGGCAGGCAGCAGGTGCCAGGCTCCAGCCTTCCTTTAGCACAACCACTGGGTTGTAGGGAAGAGGGAACCTTACACAGCTTCCCATACAGAGCATCACAGCTGCACCCATCCCAATGTTCATCCCATCATGCCAGAGCTGCATGAGTTATGTGCTAGGATGTTCCCAAACTCAGGGAAAGACAGCCCATCCTGGTAGTCCCTAGTACATGTGTCTCATGACCAATGCCAGATAGATGCATCTTCTTACTGTGGCAATCTACCATTTGTTCAAGGAAAATTATTCAATGTAGATATACTCAAAACAAAAGCTTAAAATTGCTGAAGGCCTCGAATACCAGAAAATTAAAATACATTTCAAATGAGACAAAAAAGGGCAGAAACATTCAGTAAAGTGCTTTTTCTGTACCTTTGGAAGATGTAGGATGCTGCCTCCTGGAAAGAGAAGCGGAGCATGTCTTGCACATCCCAAGTGTCCCAAAAGATAAGGGAGTGTTTTTTTCAGTAACCTCTTGAGTACTAGAGGAATTACAGAAAATTTGAAACAAGGTTGTGATGTGCTAATTACACAGGACAAGTAGGAGGTCACTGGTTGAAAGATTTTCATCCTGAGTGAAACTATGGAGAAGCTTGATGTGCAATTCAGTGATCAAAAAGATGTACATTTAATCGCTGACACCATTGTTTCATAAGAACAAGTTGACTTTGTTTAATATATCTCTTACTTTTCCGGTTTATAAGTTTCTCTGAAAAAAGGCAATTGTGGACATGACAGACTGCTAATCCCTACTTGTTGTAACAAGCTAGCTGGGTGTTACCTCAGAAAAACCCCACCAGTATCAACAAGAACTGCCCACTATACAATATGGGACAGAGCCAGTGGATTAAGCCCTCAGTGATTAACAGTGAGGGACAGTCATGACATGGACTGCCATGTTTCTGAGTCAGGCAGCCCAGGAGCAGGGCACTGGTTTTGTTCAGCACCTGAGAGTGATTCAGGAACCCTGCAAAGCCAAAGTGTGGAAGATGCCCAGGTAGCAAGGGAAATCTGTTAGGACATGGCAGTCATGCAGAGTGAGCTGGTGCACTTGCTCAGCTCGAGTCACCCAAACAAGATTGATTTTAACACAAGGCAATGCAAAACCATGCATCTAGGGAAGAGGAGTGCTGGATCTGTGTGGCAGGAAATAGGAAGCTGGAAAGAAATTACTCAGTAGAGTTTGGGAATTAAAAGAGGTCAAGCAATACAGCTGAAGTGCTCAGAACAATGCTGTGGGAAAAAAAATAAAAAAGATATATGGACAAGAAAATAGGAAGCGATACCGTGATGTATATGCTTAAATACAGCATCGGTGAGGTGAACCTGAACACCTGTGTCAAGTTAGTGACTACATTTTTTACAAAATTAAATTAACTTGCAGAAGAGGCCTGCCAAAGAGTTGGAGCACAGGAAAATTGCCAAGAGTTCTGCGAAAAAATATCATTTGCTTGTCAAAATCTGTAGACAATGCTTCTATAGTGTCTTAAAATGCCTAGTATTACAAAGGTACTAATGTTTCAGATAAATGATTCAGTGGTAATATTTAAATTATCAAAAGATAATAATTATCAGGTTTAGGTAGCAGAAATAAGAAATGCATTTTTTATACAAATACATTTTTTCAGAAAGAAGTGTGGTTAAAAAGGGGCTGAGATGTAAATTGTTTCTCCACTTCCTGATGGCATCAGCTGAAGATTTGATGCCTTTCTAGGTGATATGCTTTAGTCTGACACAAGTTATTGAGATCAATATATGAACACTCAAAATTAAATTATCTATTCCTTGCAGGTGATCGTGCTAAATTTAATGATTCTTTATTGCCTTAAGATTGGTGACCCTTCCAGTTCTCTCCCCACATTGTTCTGCACATTAAGGATTGCACCATGGAAGCCACAAATAAATTAGGAAATGTAGAAACTTGTAAAACACCGTGGTTAAGCAGTACTTCTTATTTAGGAATTGAGACCTTTTACAAATCAGGAGAGAGGAAACAAAGGGAGTCAGCAAGATAGGCAAGACATGCCAATAGCAGTACTAAGTGCTAGGAGTATTAGGGTTGTGGGTACCCAACAAGCTCACTGGGACCAAAGGACACCCTGGCTTGTGGGTCAGGTGGCCCCATTTCAGCGTGTGCTGGACTGAGAATCCCACCTAAGTGTTCTCAAAGCCTTTTACTGTAGGTTTGGGCTGTGTGCTGATCCTGTTATCAGGTCTAAGAGCAGGAACTGTGGTCCTGCCAAAATTAGATAAGGGTTACAAAAAAAGAGAAAAGGGCACCAGCAGACACTGCTATCAAACAGAGTGCTTGCTTGTGCTCTTACACTGCTGGGAATCATCAGCAAATTAGGAATAAAAGGAACACACAGGCAGTATGTTCCCAGCTGAACTGCTATAAATGTCACAGCATTTGTATTGACACCACAGACTGCTTCANAATGAAGCTGTGTGCTGCATTGTTGAGGATCTGTCAGAAAAAAAAAAAAAAAAAAAAGGAGGGGGGAAGGCAGATAATATTGCAAAGAAGATTGTTTTTCAAATGAGAATAGTCAAAGGTACTTAGTTAAATCTACCCTGCAGGAATCTAATAATCACTATAACTGAATGATGGTCAAAAGATAATAGACTAAACAGTAACTCTACATCACTGATAAAAACTACTTAAAACATATTAAATGCCTTATACCAAAGAATAAAGGGGAATGAGACAAAGATGTGGAAGAGTTTGAGCTGTTTATGCATTGTGTTTCAGAGCAGACACTGGGTGATGCACAGAGACTTGGGAGTCATTGAGACTGCAAAATCCACAGGGATAGACACCATGGGAAATACTGGCAGCTCAGATGAAATTGTGCTCTTGAGAGACAGCAGTATTCTGCAATCACTTGAAAGCCTCCAGAGTACTTTAGCATCTCTTGGCCTTTGGTGAACAAAAAAGCAGGGTGGGGCTGGTTTCTGCATACAGCAATGCCAGACAGAAATGGGACCCCAGGTTGCTAAAGGGATTTTATGAAATCTCAGCGAGGCAACACCTGCCCATTTGCCAATGCTCCGCATGGTTAGAATGACTCCCGTGATGTTTTGAATATCGCAATGCATCATTTATTCCTTTCCATACAGGAGGAAACTTCTCTCCTTGTAACTCTTGAGACTGTTTGGTAACAGCCAGTCTGACATCTCCATGGGGAATGAGGAACCTTAGAGCAGATACCACCTCATGAACAGTTCCTGTATCACACAAGAAAGACCAGCAAGAACATTTCTCATATCCTTTCAATCATGCCCTCCAGAGGGACCATAATGCTTACCTCTGCCTTGGAGAAGTAAAGTCAGGGCATACATTGCAACAGGACAAGATTTTAGCTCAGGAACATTTTCATACCAGGTCCTTAAGCTGGGAGAAGACAGCATGACTATGCTTGCCCACTTCTACAGCAAGAACATTTCCTGTCATGAAACTCAGTTTGGCTGCCTTGCCTAGCCATTGGGTCCTGCTTCAGATTTGGTCTTCATATTATTCCACTTGCATCAGAGGGCTGAAGGGGAACTGTTTTTTCCTCAAAGTTTCTCTCCACCAAGATCAATGATTTCTTGTTGTAGGGAATAGTGAAGGCATCTCCAGAGAAGAGTGCATGTGAACAGACTCAGCCAAAGGGGTTATAATCAGTATCTTTAATTACAATATAAATTAGCAGCAAGACACTTCCTTTAAATAATTAGTTTTAATTAATTATTAATTTAATCTTGTTCTGCATTTCTTCTCCTTTATTCTTTTGCAAGGCAAAGGTATGCCTTGCCGATTACTAGCCACACAGATGTGTTGATTTAGAGTTGCATATGGTCTCTGCACAGAATTTGGCTTTTTTTTTTTTTTGCTGTCCAGGGGGACACATGGTAAACATGTTTAAGCCATTTTATAACTTAACATACCCTGCTTAGGTTCTTCATTCTGTGTAACAGAGAACAGCAAATGAAAACTGAAAAAGCTAACTCTTTTTTTGCGTCCTGCTGTTTTTGGATGGAAAGTGGGATTTAATACAAGTACAGAAATTTAAAACTATGGTAAATTGGTTTCATATGTTTCAGTTACTCTTCTCAAACTACTTTTTGCACTGGAAATAAATAGCTTGGTCACTGAAAGCCTTATCCATAGTCATGGATTTTAAACAACCAAAGCAAAACAGAGTGCATATTCCTTCCATATCTGGAGAAGTGGTTGCTGCTGCTGAGAGCTGGAGCATCTCCTTGGTGAAACCCTGGTTCAAGATGATCGGTGCCTGTCCTAGAGCTCCAACTGTCTCATGGACTTTGAGAACAAACAAGTAGTGTTTGAATATTGTCTATCAGTGTTTATTCAGTTCAAGCTATTTTAATACCCTACAATAACCTGAAAATGGGTCATCATGATTGTGAATTAAATATCAAATATACAATTATTTCAAGGAAAAACAAAGCTAAGTTTAAAATAATATGTGAGTTGATCTATATGTAAATTGAAATTTCTATTTAATAATATTTTGTAAGATATATGCTGTTTTTGTTCAAATAATAAATAGTATTTAATTTTATTTGTTATCCCTCTACGGTATGAATTACAGTGCTGTGTACCTCCACAGAAGCCGTATAATGAAAATCACGACCCAGCATGCTCAGGGAATGGAGAAGAACCGGGCTTGGCTAGAGAGAGCTGGATCCAAAGTTACAGTAATGGTAGGGGGACCATGTGAAGGGAGATGAATGAGTAAGGTGTGGGTATTTATCACATTATGGGGGCAGCAGCTTTCCCAGTTGTCCCCCTTCTGGAGAGGGAGTGAGGTGCTTCAGGGCAGTGATTCTCCCTTCCTGCAAAGTGCTGGGGCACTTTAGGGAATACTAACTGCATCCAAGGCTACTGCTACCCACTGAGAGGCCTTATGGCCCAGGGTTTCTCTGAATCTCCATGCCAGAAGATAGCAATTAATGTATTTATAAAATCCAGGGCAGACTCAGAGCTTTAGTACTGAGAAATTTTGTTATATTGTTGTATTACCCTTTTGTTCCTAATGTTTACAGTCCCCTTTTATCAGCTCTTTAGGTTATAACTGTGCTGCAGCAGCATATGGGACCGTGTAAGCACTGTGCCATAACAGCATTTTATTCTGACAGTCATTTACCCTCAGCTGTAACCAGAGCCATGAGCAGGAGTTAGACCGATACCCCATCCATTTTATATGCATCATTGTTCTATTAAAGGAGGTTTTTTAGGTATCCCTGCTTCTAAAACTGTCAGCTTTACTGCCGCATTCACTCAACCTCCCCCAGAACACCAGCTTCAAAGCCTCAGTGCTTTGTGAGCACCACTGGGCTCTCAAATACAAAAAAATATTGCTTTTTGCTAAAAGATGTGCTTTGTTCCTTTTGTTGGGTAAGCAGAATGTCCCAGCAGCCTCAGCACTTCATCATTAACTACAGACCATAATTCACACCCAGCTTGGGAGAGAACTGCAGCAAAAAGAAAAATGGTTTTGCCTCCCTGCCCCTGACCCCATGCCACCGTGTTATTTGTCACAAGATTGCTAAGCCGTTCATGAGCATAAATCAGCATCATTCAAAAACCAATGTCAAAGGAAACAATGAAAATCCCAGGATTTTATGAATGGGAGGGATTGTCCTGTGCTGCCAGACTTGGATCAATGCAAAGCTGGCAGGGGACGCCACTGCAACGCAATAAACGCTGCCATCTGTTACCTCCGAGTTCCTGGAGCATGTAAAAGGCACCAGTGAAAATCAGCCCTGCCCTGACACGAGGTACTCGGACAGTTCCTTCCCACCCATGAGGGCAGCAGGCAAAGCTGGCGTGTGGTGGCAGTGGTGATGCTTTGCCTCACTGGTGTCACCACGAGGAAGGGCACCTAGGGGTGCCAGGACTATTGGGGGGCATCCCCATGGTGGAAAGCCTCCATGAGCTTTCCAGCACCGTGCTTGTCTGATGCTTGCCTTCCCCACAGCACCGGCACAGAGCAGTGCCTCTGTGGCATCTGGTCCCTCCTTCTCTGCCCAGGAAGGTCCCATGGGCAGCACACTCTGAAGAGCTTTGCGTGTTTTTGTGTGCATAAAGCAACCATTCCCACTACAGCACCTCATCCCCGGTCTGAGGGTGATTGGTGAGAGCGTGCTGGGCAAGGGGGCTGCTTCCCTCCTCCCCAGCCCCCCTACGAGCACTGATCTACCTCCAAGTGCACAGGACACGTTTCTCAGGTTCTGTCATCCCTCCACAAGCATCTCCCCTCTGTGGGGAACGAGGGCTGCCTGCCAGCAATTGCCATGGGAGCAAATGCCTTCCCACATCACCCTGATGCTGACTGCTTGGCTGAGCAGCTGTGTGTTGTTTCTGCACACTCGAGCATGGTGTGGTTGGGATTATTTATACCCAAGATACCTGCAGCTGAGGTCTTAAACACAGAGACACCCCAAAAGATAACAGGCTGTTGTTCTCTACTGTGCAGAGAAATCTGTGAAGCCTAATGACAGAAACAGAAAGGAAGAGGAGACACCCACATGGAAAAGCAGCTTGCTCAAAAACTACCCAGTTATTTTTAGTGCAGATACTACTGATGTTTGCAGACACATATTTTTCCACACCCTGAGTTCATGCAGAAGGGGGGATGAATGTCCATAATAGCTTATCATTTCCAATTTCTTGAAATTCAGATAACATATTTCCAAATGTGAAGACTGGGTGGACAATACTGGCTACCCGAGGAACACTACTGGAAGCAGTTCTTGTATGCTTATCTTTGAAAATCTGGTCCCTGGGGGCTGTGTTAATTTCTCTCCTTATTTTAGCTGGGCCTCTCTAAAGCCCTTCCCCTCCAGGGCGCATGGTTGCTTAGAGCTGAGGCCACGTGCCCCATAAACACATTGGGACCTGCTGACCAAACCACAAATTCACTGGGGAACGACAGGGGGGACCATCTGTGCCTGATTATGGACAGCAAAACAGTAGTCCCACAGCAGGGACAAGCATGAAGATGAACCTCTCAAAAGATTTAATTATATAAAAGTGATTTATATTTTGAAATCCTACAGGATTTCTATTTTGAAAATTAATTACTAGGAAAAAATGGTTTTTCTGTCTATTTGTGTCAAAATATTTTTGTCCCTCCCACCCTGTTCCCTAGTTCACTTTGTATTTACAGGAAACATTGCACAGATTGTGACATTGTACATGTTCTGAGCAGCATTTTCTCTCAAAATCAGATTCAGTGATCATGATTAAACTGAGATGTACCTGAGTTTCTGCTGAACATGAATAAATGGCAGAACTCCTTACCTCTGAGCTTGTCAAACAAGAGTGATTAGAAATATGCAGTTGGCTGGAAAAAAACAACATAGAAAACTGTGAAGCTATACAGAACAGGCTCATAAGCTGATTTTTAGCTTAACTGGTTTTCATCTAGCACGAACATCACCAGGAGGAAAGTAAGATTAGTCAGACAAGAAAACAAAGAAGTTCACATTAAAACCCCAATTCATTTGCCAGTTAGGTCTCAAAACACTATGAGCAATGACTGGCAGGTGCCTGGAACCAAGCCACCCTTCCTAAGCAATCCCTTATATGATGCTATGGCCCAGCAATTATTTACTATATTAGCAGATAACCACATTTGATCAGAGCTATTGACAAATTTAGATTATTCACGTGCAGTGGCTACCCTGAATAAGGGAGTGAAGGGATGCACAGGACCTTGGTTTGACCAGGGACACTCCAGTCCCAAATCCCAGTGTGAAATACAGATGTTGTGGACTGCTGGTCATACCACGTGGGCAGGCATTTAGAAATGCCCATTTTCACTCCAGGTCACACTGTGGTCGAGGTGGTTCCATGAGGAGATGGTTTCCTGGGATTAAGAGAGAAAAGCCTCTGGCTGAAGCCTCCCCATCCAGCACAAACCCACTCGGCTGCATGAGCTGCTGGCTGGAAGAAGGCACGGTGTGGGCACGTGGGGCAATGGGCAGAGAGCTGCCTGCAGCCTGTGTCACTGCTGGGGACATGTCTGAGCCAGGAACAACTACATCTGCCCAGAGATGGGCAGGCAGGGCTCTCAGCCTCCAAGCTGCTCAAATGCTGGCAAACTCTGGGCCTGGGGCAATGGCTCACAAGATGTACCAGCCAATCTGCACAACAAGGTCTATCCTGGTACTGGTGGGGGAAGCACAGAGAAGGTGAACCAGCAGCTGCAAGGAATCCATGTGGCTGTATGCACCTTCCCAAGGCCCTTTCAGTCCCTCTTTGCTACCAAACATCAGTGTGTCTTTGAAATCTGACCACTGAGAGCAGTCCCAAAGCAGAGACCATTGGCTTTTTTTACTAAATATGGGAGAATGAGTGATGGATTTGAGTCCTGTTGGGTGCTCCCCTGATCCCAGCCCCTGCAAGGGAAGAGGCCAACCTCTCCTTTCCTTTCCTTTCTGGGGGTGCTGTGATCCTTCAACCACTTGCACATGTAGTCTCTCTTAGTTTTGCGTGCCTGATTTCTTGTGTTACTTTTAGCATCTACAGAGGGATGCAGACATGTGACACAGCTGTGCAGGACAGGCAGGAAGAGCTTGGATCAGACAGATGGTGTATCCTGCCAAACAGGCAGCACAGCTTCCCAGCCACTGCACAGGGAAGGGTGTGGTGCTGTGGCACCCCAGGCTGGCTGGGGGCTCTGCTGTGATCCCAATGGGTCTGACCTCTCATAGTGACATTGCCACTGCATTATTCTGGTCAGGAAAGAACAGTCTGTGTCTTGGGCAAAGTGTGTCATATGGCATCATAGAGGACAAATACCCCAGGTGCCAGCTCAGCCTCCCTGAATGCCTCTTGTCCCGGTTCTTCAGGTTTCTTAGGACAATCCTGTCTCTCAGCTTTGGTAGCAGATAGCAAGTCTGCATCTCAAATCATAAAAATCTACCAGAAAGCACAGGTTTGAATAATTTCCCTAACCTAAAATACCATGTCCTTTTCTTTTTGTGAACATCCTGAAGATGTAGAGCAGGGGCCAGATTTTCAGCTCACAAAATGATGTAGATACAAATGTGAGGCCAAAAGTCAAGGCTGGAAACAGGCCAGAGAGCAAAATATTTTACTCGGGCAAGTGGGTGCAAGGGCTTCTGGTCCTGAGTGGCTCTGGTGGGGGTTAGAGGATCACAGGGTGACTCGGGTAGGAAGGGACCTCAGCAGGTTGTGGATGCAGCCCAGCCTCGCACTCAGAGCAGGAGCAGCCCATGTGCCATCTGCCTTTGCCTTTCCCTAGTTCTGCTCCATCACAGCTGACCCTGGGGATTCCTCCTTCTTTTCCTGGCTGGTGTGGAGCATGTGCTGGGCTGCTGGGGGACACGACATGCAGGGGGAAGGATCACCTTCAGCCAGTGCCTCAAGCGCTTCGCCACGAGCATGACCTGAAACTGCTTTGCAGTTTTCAGCAGTCTTAACAATGGAGATTACTGTTTTGTTAAACATTGCACAATCTAGTATCCTTATTGATTCAATGTGAATATATATGTATTTACACACAGCGTGCCGCAGAAGGTTGTTGAAACCCTATTTCCATCAGGCTGCCTGCAGAGGTCGGTAGGGGGGACCAAGAGATCGGACAAGCAAACATGAAGCAAAAGGCAGCCCTTTATTTGGATGTGGGGCTGACAGAGGGCTTGTCTCTGGATTAGTAACGGTGAACTGCCACTACAGGAACCTGGTTTGTTACTAGGACACGTTACCAGTCAGCAGACAGCCACATTTTTCTGACCCATCAGCTGATACTAATTAATGACTTGGGAGCACACCAAAAATCCCCAGTGGCCTTCCCTGCTTCCTTGAAAGGCTGTGATTGTCTTTCTTCCCTTCCCCCCAGCTTTAGAGAAAAAATCACATCAAAAATCTATACATTTTAAATATGGAGAATGACCAAAATAGCTCACCAGTCCCAGCTTCACCCCTAAAAATGGTGCAAGCTCTTTGGAGGGAACGATGCAAACCTAATAAGGAATAAAAAAGATAACACCAATTTTTTTCCTTTTTTTCATACAAAAATCAACATTCTGTGTTACCAGAACTGCCTGTGATAAAGCAAATGCCCAAGTCTGTGGGGTGCTGCATCTCTCTGCCAGCCCAGCTAGCAATGCTGAGCAGAAGGATTTCAGGTATACACATTGAAAATGTCTTTGTTTCTCTGGAACAAAAGAATGAGGCAAAACTCCACAAACCCCAACATTGTCCTACTTCAAAGTGAGTAGGCATGGTCCCTTGTCTCCCCAGGGATACAGCCAGCTTTGCTTATGCCACATCTGCATCCTCAGTGGGGCCAGCATCACTTAATACCCAGTTCCTAAAAGCCAGGTTTACAGACTGACTTCCAGCACCTGTATTTCTCTGTCCCAGAAAACAGAACCACTGATTTTATATTTTTCTGGAATCCTTCATCCCTTATTTAATGTCCAGTTTCTCATTTAAATAATCTGTTGATTTGAAACCAATTTTTCCCAAATCCCCTATAAATATTAATCCTCAGGGGGATGCATTTAGACAAAATGTAAATAGTTTCCTTCATGTAGTTTTGTTTGGATGGAACAACTGCCACCAAGATATCGTGTGATCTCCAGGGTACCATGAATAGTGCTTTCATACTTTTCTGTCACTGGGGTGTAGTTAAAGGATCTCTCTTTTTTTGTCTGAAGTCATTACTACATAAATAAAGCCTCCTTGTGAATTACCTCAGTCTCCTTCAATGCAAGAAGAACACAGAGCAAAGCTGTGTTTTTGAATTGTCTGTTTTTAACAGATATAACCCTCTTAGAGCTTAACCATGTCTTTACAGACACAGATGCTCAATTACATCTTTACTTTCATTCTTATGCTCCTATACTGTTTTGTGAGGCATGAAGGAGCATTAAATGCACTTGCCATGATTTCTAGAGGATATTTAATTGAGTGGTAGTCCTGATGAAATAATTCTAGCTTCATCATGTGTATATCTAACTTCAAATGAAATATTAACAATCTTAGAAAGAAAGAGGTAAATAAAAGGGACAAATGACTTATTTCCCACAAGTACCCTCACAGTACATGAAAGTGTGTCCAGCAGAAAGTTTGATGAGAACAATCTTGAGTGACTTGCACATGTGCAGAACTCAGTCCAGTGTGAAGCGGTACCTCAAAAATACATTCAATAATACTCCTCTTTGTATCTCTAAGGGCTTGTCAGAATAGACTTTCTTGGGATGGTATATTTGTTTCCCTCTGCTGTTCTTCCTGCTTTCATATGTCAGTGGCTGGAACATACTCAAAACCATCCCAATATTTTCTTCTTGCCCAGAATGCAAGGGGCTTAATGCATGTTTGCTTGGAACTAATGACTCCTACACATTCAAGGTCAAAGCAGGTACTATCAGCACATTATGAAGATTGTAAGAGTGGTTGACATAAAGCTGCCTGCTGTAGCAGGGACTCTGAAAGGGCCACTCACTGCCCAGGGCCAGAAGCAAGGAGGCCAGCTGGAAGCAGGCTGAAAGCAAAATCACACCTCCATAAGTTTCATACTCAGAAATATGAACAGCTTCTCATACACAGCTCAGAATTTAAAAGCTGATAAATTACAGAATGAAGACAGGCATCTATTTACTTTATCCCTTATCCTTGTTAATTCTGTAGTGCAGCCTTGCTCATCCAAAGCTTAGCACTAATTTAGAATCAAAAATTCAAAAGCATTTGATTTATAAGGCTAGAACAAGTTTGTTAGTAAATCGGCTTGCTTATGAATTGATAAAAGGACAGCATTTTATTTTTCTCTTTTATCTATATTTAATTTACTTAAATAAAAGTTGTTTTGTTTTCTTTTTTTAAAGTTCCCAATGGGTCGTTTATATCAGAGGAAAGAGGATCTGATGAAAAACTCCAGATGTTTATTTGCCTTCCTCACAGGGCAGCCATGACTTTCTCCTCTTTCCCACTGGTGACCTGTAGTGGGGAGTGTTGCTTTGAAATACAGACAAGGACGAGGCATCTTTTACAGAAAGGGAAGAAGAAAAAGAAACAAAAGCAAGGAAACAGAAGCATCACCAAAACCACATCTGTTTACCTGTGACAGGACTGAGGAACCCAAGCCGGACTGGCTACTGACCTAACAAAATAAAGCTGATTCTGTGCCTTTTTCTGGCAGAAGACTCAATCTCAACCCCCACATGTCTGTAGACCGAATTTGCCTCAAATTCTGACTCCAGGATATGCGTGTTTTGAACATGTGAGGCTTCAGGCTTCACAGAGGAACAGAAATGCAAGTATGAGCCAAGGCTTTGGGGTGATTTCTAAAGCAAGTGTGGAAACAAGGTCTGAAGGTTTCTTAGCTGAATTTGTCTGTGCTTTCTGGTGCTTCAAATTATCATTATTTATATGCAGAGGGTTTGAATTAACTGCATGTTTGCACATGGTAAATCTGAAAACGGAGTTTGTCTTTAATAATGGAGTTGATAGCACTGAAACATTGAATCTAAAACCCTGTAAATAGCAAATCCTTTTGTGAGTGCCCACTTAGTCCAGGCAGTAATCCATGCTGTTTGCATAGGATTTTCCCCTTTGTTTCCTCCATTTTGGTAAAAATACAAAGTGAGCTGGTCAAATATGCCAGCTTGCCCCATCCATATTCATGGAGAAAATGTGTTCGTTTGAGTTCAGTGTCCCAATCAATCCACCTGATCTGGGTTATGACTCTGTGTCTGCACGTACCAGAGTGGTTAAAAAAGAAACTAGAAGAGCTTTGGACCACTCCGCATCAGGAGCAGAAAAGTGAGTTGCACAAGTCATTCAAACAGACAACTTAAACCAAGAGAACACATTAAACTAACCCTAATAAAAATATTCCTTCCTTAAATTTTGCATGCAGCATTTAGCAACATTATCTCCTTAAACACAGCTGCTTTTCTTTTTTTTATTTTTTAGCACATGCGTATGGCTAATTCATAAATTAATTGTGATAAAAATGCCGTGTGCATTGTGTCCATATGCCACGGCTTTGTAAACTCTTTGGATAATACCAACAATAAAAACTATGAAAGTGTCATTGTAATAAATTTGTGACAATGACATGCTAAAATCAGTGAATGATCTAACCCAGAAATCCCTCAAAAAAGGAAACTTTTGCTCTCTTAAACACAAGGTACAGACAAGGTGCTGCAAGCAGTACAATAACTGAGCTCAGATATTTGTCTTGCTCTTCTTGCCCCCGGAAAACAAATGTAAAATATTCATCCTGTATCTTCTAAAACCCACTTAGTGTGGACTTTACAGCATACAAAGCTAGGCAAAACCATGTAGAGAGATGAATTTCAGCAAACAGTGCATTTAAACAAGGTGTCACATCATGTCAAAAAATGTCACCAGGCCTCACACAAACTAGCAAAGCAAGATTTATTTTTTAAATTATCTATTCCCAAATACTTATCTACAATACACAAGTACAATAAAATATGGTTATAGGAAATACATAGGGGTCAGCCAGGTTTTTTTCAGTCTCCACTTTGCAAGCCTTTGGTAAAAGCCCTGACTGTTCTTTTTTTTAAAAAAAAAGATGGGATTTTGGCTGAAATTCCCTCAGGACAGAGAATCAGAGTCATAATCTAATAATTTATTTTCATAATTGGCTGCTATGTTATGGAATGCTCCTATGAAGCTTTGGATATTGTAGCCCAATTGTTATCTGCCAAAGAGCTAAAGATCAGCCAAAATTTCATTACAGGAAATAAAAACCACTGAAAGACAAATGCAAAAACCATTTGGTAGAAATCATAGATACTGGAATGAAACCTTTTTCCCATATTGAATTAGGAACAGAATATATTACAGAATTCAAAGGCAGAGCTGGAAGAGATGGCTGAGATCATTTGGTTTGAGATTTTGCAGAACATCAAACTCGGATTTCTCTGTTAACCCCTGATGTATCCACAGCATCTCTTTCAGCAGGAAAATAATATAGTCTGTGGCAGTTATTAATTAGGTTAGTTGTTAATTTTTCCTTTTGTTAAACACTAACACCTTATTTTTAATCTGAAGTGTTTCTTTCTTTGACTCCTCGTGATGGACAATGCTCTGTATTTGTTGGGCTGAAGAGTTATCTGCTGATAATTTTTTGTTTCCTCTACAGATATTCACAGGCTGCACTAGCCTTGTTTTTGATAAGATAAACAGACTTCTCTCCTTGAGAGTTCCTCATGTTTCCTTTCTCTTTTTTTTTTTTTTTTTTTTTTTTTTTTTTGTTTGTTTGTTTTTGACATTCTGGTAGTTCTTACTTGAATCCCCTCCCGTTTTTCAATATCCTCTTCGAATTGCTGACACCAGAAATGGACTCATTTGGCCAATGTGCTGCTGCCAAACATGAAGGTAATATATCCTACTTACTCCCACTCAGTATTCCCATGTCTTTAATCATTTGGCAGAAGGGCAGGGTTAGCAGCTCATATTCGTCGTGGTCTCCAGCTCTTTTCCAGTCTGTCATAGTTTCCTTGGAGGAAGCACTGCCCTTTCCCCAGAAGGATGCTCTGCACCATATCTCCCTGGGTGTCTGGATTTGAGCTTGGCTGCATTTTAGTGCATGTTTTTTAACAGCAACCAGACTACTAGACTATCAGGTCATGCAGTCTGTTCTGTGCCACTGCCCTGTCTGTACCTCATTTGCTGTTTCTCCTGTCTGTACATCACTGTCAACCTTCAGGAAGATGACAAAGCTTTAAGATCTATTTCATGTTCCTTCAATCAAGGGAACATATTTCTGTCACAGACACAAGCACAGGCTCTTTGTTCAGGGATTTCTTCTCTCCCAATTTTATTTCTGTCTAACTGCAGGTCCATTGGCACCAAACTATATACTGTCACCAAATTACAATAAGCAAATGCAGCAGGTTATGTACAGATTTAGTTCTGCAAAGGACCTATTCTAGTTAATGAGAATGCTTAATCACAAAGAAGTGTCTAACAATCACTGGCTGGGAAATTAAAGTATAAAAACACCACACTGCTTTGCTTCTCAAGGGATGTTTACCACTTCTTGACATTTTGTGGGAAAGTATGGTTGCAGCCCCTCAGTGTGAATGCAGCACATGAGACTGTATGTGCTTATTAATAATTACTTCTTTTGGTTACTTCTTATCATTCTGGCACTCTTCTATAAGCTTTGTAAGTGTGACTTTCCAAACTTCAGAGGGCAGTTTTAAACCTGTCATTTGCCTGTAGATGCTGTAATTCCACTCAAGTATTCCTGCTCACTGAAAACCTACAAAACATGTCCATGCTGGCACCAAACTGCAATGCCCTTCTAAATCCCGCTAGAGATCCCCCACTCAGGCTGGTACCAGCCTGCACCGTCACACTGCCCACCACAGCACTGCCCAGCCCTGCTGTCACACAGCCCTTGCAGCAGGCATGGCAGAAACCCAAGGGGACACTGTCGCCTCCTCGGCCAGGACCCCACTCTGTGCCACCACGCTGTCGTGCCACTGCCACCCGAGCCCTCTGCTGAGTTCCCCAAAGGTAGGATGCCTGAAGATTGGCAGCCTGCTGCCCCTTACGGAGTGGGATGAACCCAGTGGACCGCAGCTCTCAATACAGCCAGTGAAAATAACAGCAGTGATAAGAAAAGCAGGGCTCACTGCGGCACACGCCAAAAAGGAGTCCCTGCTGAAGCTTTCCTGGTGCTTACAAGCAGGGCACAGGACCCACAGCAGCGTGGGCAGGAGAGACAAGCTGGCAGGACTTTTTTCCCAGGATGCGCATCAGAAACGCATTGGGAATCTGACTCCACGCAGCCGTGGCCATGTGCAGAGGGCAGCTCCATCAGCACACCGAGCAGCTGCACCCAGATTCAATTGTTTCTTTTCCTGTTTGTCTGACTGACAGTGACCAGAAGGGTGTTTAGTGTTAGGGGCCATTTGTATCATATGTTTAGGCAGCAGTGGTGCATTGTATCCCCGTGGTGCCTTTGCTCTCCCCCTTCCTAGCCCCGGGGCACCTGACATCACTCCGGCAAGCTGCTGTACAGCAGGATTTTTCCAGCTGGTGCTGCTTTAAAAGCATTAACTGATCCTATTAACTGTGTTTGGAGGAACCCACCTTGCAACTGCGATGAGATCACGACACCCCTGACGCCTCTGGAGGCCAGACGTTCCATTACTAGATGACTAATGGAGCAAAAGGCTTTTCTTCTTTGCACATGGAGACAAAATCCCCGGAGCCCACCCTTCCTGCTCTACCCCCGTCTTCCCCCGCACACCTTCCCCCACCATTTTATACTGTGGTTTGAACAACTGACTACTGGAGAAAAACCACGTCTCATTTCAAGCTTCAGTGGAAACAAACCCAGCCCAGCACCCAGAGGTGATGCTCCAAGATCCACTGGGGCTCTGGCGCTGAGCATGACACCAGAGCAGACTCCAGAGGTGGGCTCAAAACTCTGAGCCACAGAAGTGAAGCAGCTGTGCCCCTGCTCAGGCTGCATAAGTAGAGCAGGAAGCACCTGCTGGGCTGTTGATCCAACATGGTAAGAGAAGAAGGAACACAAATTTATCTCAAGCCAGGGGCAGGTTTAGGCAGGCTGTGTGACTGAGCACAGTCTGCCCATGGTCAGTCCCACCCCGGTACTTCAGGCTGCTCTGTGGGGAGCTCCATGGCACCACACCTCTGCAGTGGTCACATCCAGTCAGTCCAGAGGTCTGTTTTCAGGGCAGCACCAAGACTAAAACCACCTCCAGCTGATGCCAAGCTAAGGAGGAAGCTGAAATGGCATAAATGCAACTTACAGTCTTCTCCTTGGGCACTGCCAGGGCTTGGCTGGGCTTCAGCAGCTCAGCTCCAGAAGCCAATGGTGCAGACGTTCCCCTGCAGGGGCTTTCAGAAGTCACGACATCTGCATCTTCCTCATTTCTGGTCCTGCTTGGTCTGTGTCCATACAGTGACATGGAATGGCAGTAACATTTAAGCCAGGATTCACAGCTAGATACATGTGCCATATCTCTTGAAAAAAAGGGTAAACGAAAGAAAAATTAACTGATTGGGGTGTCGAAGGGCTGAAGTTGGTTACATAAAAATGGGGCCGAACAAAGCATTTGAGCACATGCTACTGGGAACAGCCCTGGTGAGCTTTGAGGAGACCAGTGTGTCAGCCAAGCCCATCTGGAACTTTCCAGCACCACCTCTTGCACTTCATATTCACTACAGAGCTGAGCTAATAAGTGCATAAGCTCTCCTGGTCTTTCTGGCAACTCTGTTTAATACACATCTACTTCTCATAATACTTCATACTTCATACTTCAGCATATGTCTCACTGCCATCCCTGTGAATCCTGAATTCTTAATATTTAAAACAATTGAGTAGCTGGGGAACGACATTATAAAGCAGATTCATTCTTATTCAAGTGATACTGGTGCAATACTGCAGGGCTCCTTTGTCATAAGCTCTGAGATCAATGCCCAGGGAGTCCTGGATAAGAAGGGCTGCTCCAGTTTGTGACAGTGTGAGGGGTGCCAGAGAGCTACTAGTGATTTTTTCCCCTCAAAGGTGAATGAATTGCTCTAAATACATGGTAGTTTTTAGCACAGCTGGCCTGCACGTGCAAAAGAGTCATGGACACTCCCAATAAGCCTCTGTTCAAAACCTGAAAAGGCCAGGAAGTGTTTTAAAGTAGTTATTCTCTGCTTTTAAAAAAGCACACAGAAGAAAGCAGGCTGCTTTCTTCCATTCCTTGGCTGGAAAGAGCTTTAACAACCCCCCTGTCTAAAACAAGGGAAACTGAACAGCAGGTTGAACACGATGAAAGGGACTGAAATATTACTAGAGCTACAGCAATCTTCTGTTCTTATAATTGTTTACATTATTTATCCTTTGCCACTGTCCTTTACTAAAAGCAGGTATTGATTTTTGTTATCTATTCCTCTGCCTGCTCTCCCCCAAGTCATTGAGATGCATACAGGAATTTAAATAGACTTTCAGAAATGGTGCATCCAGTTCTGAAGGTTGTTTAAAAGGACACTGTCAAGACATTTCCTTTGTTTTTATTTTAAAAATTTGTTGAGTTAAAATTTGAAGTTATTTTATTTTGACCGGATTGATGTTTATTCAAGCATAGGTCAAATTCAGATTTCCCTTACTACCTGGGCTCTAACTGAGCTAATATTTTTCCTTCATCGGAGAACTGCTACCAACATAAACATTCCTCACACTGTAACATAATAAACTCATGTCTTCTGCAGAAGAATCTAAAATTAGGAAAAAAAAGATTGTGGCATTAACTTGCTGGTTTATGTAGTTACTGGAGTATTAATGCTGGAGTATTTTTTTAAATTATTATTCCTTTGATACCGAGATGCATGGGGAGAAGGAAAAAACCGTCAGCAAACTCAAGCTTTCATTTCCAGCACTTACTTAAACAAATCCCTGGGTCTTTCCCCTGTGAATCCGTACAACGACAGGGTCCCAATGGAGTGAAGAGCTTGTGCCCGCAGCAGAGCTGAGCCGTGCCCGCAGCACGATGCTGGGCACCTCCTGCAGGCTGTGGCTCAGCTGCACGGCAGGGCTGCAGCCCCTGGTGCCCTCTGCAAGGGGCACACGGGCACTGGCACGCAGGTCCCCAGGGTGCCAGAGAGGATGGAGATCCCCAGTGCTCCCCCTCCATTCTTCTTTCAAACTGGGAACCTCCCCGCTCTCTCCCAGAGAGAATAAAGCAGCTGTCTTGCAGGGGTCTTCCATGCTTCCCGAGATTCCAACAGAGAGAGGAAATCATTTTCTCTGAGAGTCCCGAAGCTATGTCCTCTGCCGGCCTTATGCTGGGGACATCTCTTCCATCCACATAGCTGGGTGGTTTCTTCCTTTTGGGGTGTGGGGAATGAATCACACACGCTGTCCTTGATCCCATTCACACACGCTGTCCTTGATCCCATTCAAAGTAATTTAAATATCTCATTAAGGCCTCAACTGGTCGACTCTCCTTTCAGCAGAGAGAAGAATGATAGCACAAGTATCTTAAGCATGGGCTTAGCAAAGCATCAGACAAGGGGCTTTGGAGCCGGCCCATTTTTCTCTTTGTGATTCAAAAGAGCTAAACATCAAACAAAATGTAAACACCCCATTGATGGTGGGCCATTAGTCAGACTCCGGAAAATTAGGGTTCATCCTTGAAGATAGATGACTTAGAATTGCTACCAGAGGAAAAAAATGGAAACAAATAGGTTTTGAGGTGTTTGTGCTGTCATCATCAGGCCTGTTGTTTAAGAAGCTGTTACTAGTTACACACAGTCACCTCTCGAAAAACAAAAAATCCTTCAAAAGTGGCTGCTCTGCCGACACAGTGAAATGTTGCATGCGTGTATCGAAGGGTAGCTTCTCTAGGCAGAAGCATGCCCTGGGCAGAGAAACCACACATTTTGCTGTAGACATGCATCCACAGCAAGTGTCTGAGTCTGGACCAGCAATTACTCCCTCTGCCCTTTCCATCCACAAAAGAAATTAACGTACTCACTGCTGATAATCATGTAGGAATTGTCCAAAAGGGCTTTGTGTTGATTTGTAATTTTCAGACATGAAATGCTTCCCTCAGCCGGAAACAGAAAGTTAAAGAGAATCTGACCTAATACGTCTGCAAGGAAACCCAGAGATATTTTGGATGAAGCCGCAATTGGCCAAGAATCATGAGCATGAATTATACAGCAAGTTAGCTGTAGATTCACTCAGATTTCTGTCCTAGAAAAAGCAATCATAGGCAAGTCAGTAAAAGAAATTGGTTGAGAGAAAGGAAGGAGAACCACAGTGATTTTAACCAACACCAGTCAGCATCTGAGTTTGTTTGTGAAATGTCTCAAAGAATGCAGTGAGTGGATAGAAATTCTATATTTCTCTCTCTCCCTACACAAGCCCAGTGCAGGGGCTCACAAGCCCTTACACTGGGCTTGTGTAATGTTTTGTTGATTTTATGCCTGCTTCTAAATCTTACAGCACCAAGAGCACCATTAAGATGCTAGCATTTGAGCATGAATAGAGTAAGGTGGAGGGCTGTTTTTGAAGGACTTAGAGAACTTAGAGAACTTGTTGATATCTCCTTGTGCTGTGGTTTGGCACTGAAGCACTGGCATCACAGAGAACATCTTTGAAGTTATCCTTTCAAAGGGAACTAACTGGGAAGGCTAGATAAAATCTGTTCTGCAGAGAAATCTATACAATTGTTGCAGCTTTTACTTTTATAGATCCAATTTTTTTCCCTTCTGAATCTAGTCCTTTTGAACTTTACTTCAGTAACAGGCCTTCTTGCCTCACAGTCTGAACCAACCACAAAACAATCTTTAAAAATCACTTCTGTGCAGCCAAGAGACACTAAGTCCCCTTCTACTGGCTTGAACAACCTTATTCTAAATGTGGTGAAATAAGAGCTGATCCAGTGTCTCAACAGTGGTACTTTACAATCAGCGTGTTCTTTTCTCAATCTCCCAAGAATAAGAAAAAAACCACCAATGTCACGACAAAAACATTGTTAAGGCAAAATATTTTTTTTTCAGAATTTCCTATAAATATCCTTTTGCATATATTATCAAGGTAAACTCTAGCAGACATGTGGAGATGAGGGATGACTAGGACAGTAAAATTCAAGAGAATCAGGTTGTCTCCAGGTATGATACAGGCTTTCTGTTTAAAATGGTCACTTATCATTAAGTGTCTTTTTCCCTGAATAGGAGACAAGACCAGTTCCTTTGCTTGTCCCAGTTCCAAAGAGTTTATAACCTTCATTAGGAAGACAGTCTCTTACACTGTGTGCAATGCCAAGACTCAGGGATCTTCCAAGACTGGGAACCCACAGACTCTAAGATAATATAAACAAGAAATTACAATTGCAATAACTAACTTGCCATTAATTCAGCTGAGAGGTTACTCAGGCTGGTGTACAGCAGCTATTCTGCTCACTGGTCTGAAGTGTTAGGGGTTTTTTTAGCTGTTGATGGTAACAATTGTCCTGGTTTACAATATGCTTAAGTGACACAAGTGTCAGTTCAATTCTTACTAAGCAGTCAAAAGTCAGTTGAATAAACCTTTTCATTTTCTCACTTAATTTTGAGAGATATTTGCCAGAAGAGAACCCCAAACTAAGCCAGCCAGTGTGTTGCAAGTGCAAAGATGCTGCCAAGTGTTGATCCTTCTAATACATGATGTCTTCCAGAAATAGTTTGGAACTTCATTTCCCCCTATAGATGGAGCTGCACAAGCCAGCTGGGATTTTAGGCAAAACCAGGGTGGGTCAGAGACAGATGGAAAATTAAAGATAACTTAAAAGGAAACAAAGGCAACATGCAAAGTTTTGAGATGCTTTAGAAACATAAATTCTCACACAACCACTCCAGAGCTAGCAATGAAATGCAGTTTCCTCGAGCAACAACAAAAACATTTACTCCTGTGAAGAAGTATGATCAAACATTTTCCTTACTTTTGCAAGACATTATCTCATAAGGTTTCAAATTGCAGCAATGTATAAAGTAAAAAAAATGAGACAATAATGTGGGGTTTTTTCAGTATTGAAATTAAAAGCTTCCAGAGCTCATTGAAGAGGGATGACTTCCTTGTGGTTTCAATCAGTTCCAGTGAAGACTGAGAAGGAGGAATTTTCTGCCCCCCTTCTTTGTTCCACAGCATGAAGCAGTACAGGCAGATGATACACTCAAGAGATGTGCACATTTACGATTTTGGAGCCATTTGTCACCTTTCTGCCAGGCCATTTACTCGGTGCCTGCACCCATGTCAGTAAATGGAGGTGTGTGTAATGGCTGAATGGGGGTCTGGGACTTTAGGGGCATTCCTAGTGGGTGACTTCAAAGAGGATTCCATCTCCTTTTTTCCCTCTAAAGGAAATAGTTCATGGGATAGGTTTGAATGCCAGCATATGCCAACCTGTGCTCTCTAAGAGACAATTAGGACAATGTCTTCATCAGTTGGCTTTTGTAATTACTCTGCTGATATTACTTTTGCTGCTGAGGTAATTTTTATGAAGAAGTTGAGACAAAGGAACTGTAGCTCAGTCACTGCCTGCACATTTTTGGCAGTGGGTGAACTTGACAGAAATGCTTCTCTGTGTGCTCAGTGAGGGAAAGGTCCTCACATGCCTGGAAGGCTGTGGAGGTGAGACCCAGCCTGCCCAGCTCCCAGCATGGTTGGCCGCAGTTCCCAGCATCAGAGGTGAAAGCCTGTGTTTCATCAGAAATTCTGTTTCCTGGGTGATATTTTTGTTTGCAAAAATTGGTATGCTCCGATCTGAAAAAAAATAATAAAGGATTTCCCTGAACCTTTTGTGCAGTTTTAACATCTCTGAATGGCATCTGAAATGCAGGGCTTTTAGTTCTGGTAAGCAGATACTGTTTTGGCTAGCTCAGGAGACTGTTCTGCAACTTCATCTTTGCTACTGAACTAGATGTTCCCTGAGTGGGAGGAACTGATATCTGAATTTCAAAGCAGTTAATAGTCTTACTTGCACTTTTGCAGTATTTGGAAAATTGTAATTAACCAGCTTCGCTAATTTACGTTTTTAATATTTAAATGTTGCTTGTTACACAGAAGCTGATTGCTGTAGTAGCTTCATTCTGAAAGCTCATTAGAACTGCTAAAATGTTTAAATACACACAGCTGAAGAAATACATGCATTTTTATAAGGCAGGTATTATGGCAATGCTTTGAATTTCATTGGCCTGAGCAAATGTGCCAGACTTCTGCAGGATTTTTTAATCAAGCTTATTTGCATTTGCTTGAAAAGGTACATTGCTGGTTTTCTGAGCTAAATACTAACATGGCATTAGCTAGCAGGAGTTTTAAGTTTGTGTTTTTCGCTGTCATTAACCTTCCATTATGACATAGCCAAGGAAAATCAGACAGGGAGTCTTTTGTGCTCTGTGTGATTCATGCAGGATGTAGATAAGACATGGACAGGAGGAGCAAGACTGGCATCTGGAATTTTCTTTTAAAGCATACCAATATTATTTAAGCACAATATCTCTTTACTTAAGAATGTATGCTCCTTTTCCTGAGCTGGGGTGAAATTAATTCCTGTGGGATATGAAGACCAAGTATTACCTGCTCTTTGAAAAAGGAAATTCTGATGAAAGTGTAAGAAGGGGCAACCAGAGAGGAAGGATGTGGCAGGAACACGCTTCTGCTGGCTGGTGTGGCGTGACCTGACATGAGCATAAGACAGAGATCTGGGACAAAAAAGCCTCTTGCTATTTTCAGGCTTGTGTTCCAGTCCCATCCCAGCCAAACCAGGCATGCGTATCACCCTGGCACTAGGGCTGCTTTGCATTGTAAACTCTTGTTACCATCCTGTGTGATAAAGCTCTTAGCTCCTGTGGTAAGAGTGAGAATTTTCCTTCTATTTCCTACCCCCTCTGTCACGTTTTCCCTTTCGTGGTTATTTTTCCTGCTCTAGTAGCTTCCTCTTCCCAAAATATATCTGATTCCTGTCCATAAATATCCCACAAATGTGCAGAGTGCCAGATTATGATGAGGAAACCATCAGTGGGCACATCTGAATGTGTAAATACTAAATTATGTAAGGTATTTTCTGTCTGTTCAGCTCTTTGGGAAAAACACCTCAGAAGCCAAAAGCTATATATACATTTATCAATACAGATAGACAGATACACATGCAGAATCCTCCAGCCAGCAGGTCTTGTAAATGAACTGGCATTACCCCACCAGCATAAACCGTGGTGTGCTTAGTTCAGCAAGCTGAAGCACAGGGAAAGCCTTCTCTTTCTGGGCTCCTTATCCCTCTTCACCTTTCCCTGGCACTGCCAAACTCCTGCTGCTGTCCCCTCATCCTTTTCCCACCCCTCCCCAAGCCTGACTTCACCTTCTGCCTCTTCCTCTCACACCTGGAATTTCTCTGGAGGCCCCGGCACAGACCCCATGACAATGAAGTGCACTCTGCTGATAACTGCACACCTCAGGAGTTGCAGATGCTGGTCTTATGGTCCTTCAAGGGACACAAGAGGACTAAAAGAGAGAGCTACACTATTTACTGCACCCCAGTAAATGTGGGAGGAAGCATTGAGTGCAGAAGCTGTGGTTGGAGAACAGAGACGAGGCGGTGCCACAGACCCCACAAACCAGAGGTGGGCATGTTGTCCATCTCAGGAAAGCTGTACTGAAAAAAAAATATGTTGGCAGAGTTCTTGAAGCACTGATATGCTGTCCTCACTCCTGAAGGGATCCAGACATGCCCACTCTTGGGCTGAGCTGTGTCTACCCTAGGTGTGCCCATGCTGGTGAGTCTTACTGAAAGGGGGCCTGAAAACGTGGTGCTGAAAGGCAGAAGACAAGGGAGAAGGCAGGCAGAAGAAACCTGAGGCTCGCCTTTTTGCAGGCAGGTGCTCTGTTCTGTCTTTCCAACATTCCTCGCCCACCATCAGAATCCCAGCTGACAACACCCAGGGAGCTGGAGCTAGAAAACAGACAGCCTCTCTTACCTTCCAGTTCCTAACAATGACAGACTCCTGTGGAGTAAAGCAGTTGTACCATGCCATTGCTGCTTGGCTTCCACACCCGAGAGTCTCCAGTTTCAGTACTCCTTTGGGTAAGGAGGATACAAATGCTTTCAGTCCCTACAGTGCAGCTGAAGGGCTTGTTTCTCAGGCTACCCATGCCTCTTGATTTCCTCTCCATGGCTGAGAAGAAAAGGAAAAGACAACTCACTGTTTCCTGCAAAACACCGGTGTGCTCAACACCGCCCTGGTGTTTGTATCCTGGTCAGCTGTGGAAGTCAGGCCAGCCATAGGCACAAACGCTGCATCCTGGCTCTGGATGGTAGCCAGGCTTGTGGCAGGCGGGTGGGCAGTGACCTCCACGTCCCCCAGGGCATCCCCGAGTCACCAGTGCTCTCAGTCCATTGCAGAGGGACTGCTTCAGACTGGGACTGGTCTGGCAAAGCATCTGAAGAGAAAAGGGGTTAATGTTTATTTATCTGAATTGCTTGCCACAGCTGTTGCAAGACTGCAGCCAGGCTCCAGAAAGCTGTCTGTCACACACATGGATCATAATGCTGGTAGTAGCCCGGATGAGTTTTCTCTTTCCCAGCTGCTCCCAAGGGTGCTGCTCATCCCAGGAATGGAATACCTAGTTCCTGCTCACTGACCATGGCACTGCACAAGCAAAGTCACAGCTGTGTGGTGACCCTCACAAGCCATTCTGCATGTGTTCATGGAAAGCAGACACACTTTCCTTCTCACAGGGCTCAAGTAGCATGTAATAACTGCTTAAACCAATGGCACTTACTCACAGTCCTAATGATTCCCTTCCTCCTCTCCTGCTCTGGTGCGAAGACGATCAAGTTACTTATCAGGGGCTCTCAGTACTTTCCACTTCTTTCCCACCAAATGGCTCTCACATCTAGCCAGAAATATGCTGATACCTTCCTCCCTTTAAATTTGGGTGGAATCAGGCAGGGAGTGAAGCCTCTTGAAGGGCTGCTTGGGTGAGAGTCACTCTACTGCAATGGAAATGGGTGCCATGGGATCAGAGTGGCATCAACCTTCATAGAATAACATACACAACAAATAAATATTGAAAAACCCAGAGCTGCTGACAGCCAACCTCATACTTTCCAATAGCCAGAAAGATCTAAGGACAAAAACTTGGCCCTGCTGAAAGAGGGGATTTCCACTGATCTCAGTGGTGCCAAGTTTTCAGTAAAAGTTCTTTTTTTTTTTATGCTCACTTATCTATATTCAGTTTCTATGTATTCTGGAGGCATTCACAGAAGTACAAGTCAAACTTGAGGAAATCGATCTCTGCCCCCAGTTTGTGACAGTGCATTGCAGGAAAGAGACCTTTATAATAAGTAATGGAAAAAGTTTAATGAAAAGGGGGATTTTCACCAAAATCTGCACAGTAGCATAACTACAGGCTAAAGTATGTGAAAATACCAGAATGCAGTAATCAGGTCTGGGAGGGAATCTCTTTCAGAGTCTCAGTCTCAATAACTGAATAAAGAAGGGAATTTAAAAACAATATTCACTGCATCTGTTCTCTGTCACATGCCCTCCACAAACAGCCTTTTACTAAATTACAGGCATAGTAAATCTATTAAGCGTAGCAAAAAGAAACCATATAGCATCATATTTTCCCTTCTAGCATACTAATTGCCAGCCATTTTTTTTCTCATTATAAAGGTCATTTTATAGTTTGTCTTGGTGCTATTGGGAGGGGCAGGAGGGGAATCCTGAGCCAGAGGCAAGCAAAATGCTCTGGTTTGAGTATTGCAAAGACGTACTGACATATTTTACAGGAGGAAGAGCCTGTGTGTGTGTGTGTGTGTGTGTGTGTGTCTGGAGAACGTCGCTGCTCACATGCAATCTGGTGCAGCTTGGCAAGCTGCAAGCACCGTGCCCACGTTGCTTCTGTGCAAATGGTGTTAATTCCTGTGGACATCCCTCACCATTAAAAGTGTGGCAGCTGATAAACAGCAACGTTTACACAAGATAACTCCCAGTAATGCTTTCAAAATAAACGCTAGAAACCTGGACCAGCATCAAGAGCAGAGTGATCCTATGCTTTAAGGTGGAAAGGAAAAGGTCTTACCCTCTGCAAGTAATTACTCACATGGCTGTTGTGTTGCAATATTCACTGATTTTATGGCTTGTGTATTTCTTTTCATAAATAGCCTAGGGGTAATACATCTGAAAATAGAGTCCTGCCAAACGAAGCAGGGGAAAGAGTAGAAGTAGCTCAACTCCTCCTATTGAGCTCGTATCCTCCTCAATAGAGGAATCCAGCTCAAATACCTGCCAGCTGTTTTGGCAGGGGCAGTGATTTATTTTTCTGCTACTTTAATTTTTGTCATCACCGCTGATGAGTTAAGTTTGGTTGTGAGAGTGGTATGGTAGGGGAAAAAAAGGGGGAGGGTGAAAGTGTGAAAGTCATGAGAGATGAGTGTAAGGAAGGGCGTGTTGGAGTGATGCTGAGGTGAGAGGAGGGGAAGGAGAGGCTGGGAGCCAAAAGCCATGTAACCTTGAGGATGCTTCCCACCTCCACAATGAAAGCAGTGCCAGCTTGATTGTGAGGATGTCACTGAGAGGAGGGGTTTGGCAACATAATTTATGAGTCCTGCTGCTAGAGATTCCTCTTTGTAATTTTCTCCTTAGTGTGTTGTGCATACCAAACGCTTCCCCCACAAAAGCAGATAAAGTGCTCAAATGCTGCAGAGATCGAGAAGCAGATGAACCTTCTGCTTCATCTCTGCTGCTTCCAAAGCTTACCTGGAAGACTACTATGTTGCATTTTAATTTGTCATCTATATTTTAAAATACTGTCTAAACAAATCATCTTTCATAAAGTAGGAGGGGTTAAAAAACAGAGGGTTCAAAAAAAGTGTACAAATTATTATTCTCAATATACCATATTAAATTACAGTTTCATCAGCTGTAACTGAACAAGTCTAAGATATAATTTCACATCTCTAAACAATTTTTTCATGTAACATGGTAGTTATGTCAATTAATAAGTTATTCAATAAATATTTTAATTGATGTTTAATTAACCCGCTGTGGAATGCAAGTATATTTATAGCTGCTGCTAAAGACACATTTTTAAACAGTAAAATAATGGTATTTTACAGAAATTGGGTGCATAATAGCAGAGCAATTATACTCCTAGCTTCAATGTGCATAATTTGTGATCTTTTAGGTTAATTCTGCCGGGCTGCACTCCAGTACTCAGCAGCAGCAGTCTATGAGCAGCAGCATCTCCCTGAGCCAGTGTCTCCCTCTTTGCCCCTATGCACACTCCTTCAGCCAAGGACACACACAACAAAGCACAAATACGTCTGCAAGGAGAATCCCGAGTTGCTCGGAGGGTACAACTGTGTGAAAACAACCAAAACCCCCAGTTATGGCACTCAGCTGAGGGCTAAAAGGGAGTTTCAGGCACAGAAGTCCAAAAACGTGATGCCAGATTGCAGCTGCTGCCTAGTGCTGGCAGTGCCAGCATCTCTGAACACTTGGCTTTTTTTCCTTAAAAAGGAATTGCTGCTGTGCTGGGAACCATCAGGGTTGGATGATGCAGGGCAGTCAGCCTCCATCCTGAAATGTGTGCTCTCCCTCTCCCTTGGGAGCATCAAAACTTCCTCCTGCTTCCCACCTGACTGCCTGGGCCACCATATTACCCTGAAAGGAGGCATGGAGCACTCATCCTCTTGGTGAAAGCAGGTCACCCCTGAAGGAAGGAGTCACCTGGGGCTGAGGACACAGCAGGGTCTGAGCACAGCCTGTGCTGGGAGATCAGCAATGGGCAGGTTGGGAGCATGGGGCTCCCCCATGTGGGTTCAGCCAAATAAAGAGAAGGATGATAAAGCCACAGTGTTGTGGGGAACTGGGTAAAAACTGTTCCTTCTTTAATGTACTGACACATTGAGTATTTGCAGTTCTGACAGCTTCTACACTCGGCATTGTGCACAATTGGGGGTCAATGATAGCAAACACAGATGGAAGCGTGTGAGGGTAAGAGGGAGAGGAGGGGAAGCTGCTCCCCTTGAGGAGGCAGAGGTTGAGAGTGGAGCCTGTTCCACCAGAAAAGGTCAGTCATCAGACAAAAGGGAATCTCGTGGAAAGCTTGGCGATCATTCTCCAGCATCATTATGGAGGAACATGCCTTGCCCTATCTTGTGTTGTCTGGAGATGGCCAATTAAATACTGTAATAAAGACAATTCCCATTTGTTCTATATAATGAGACTGTCCATCTGTGTTGTGAACTCTGTAATAACCTCACCAAAGCTGCATGCCTGAGCAGTGAAGATCATTTCATATTACTTGGCTTGGGGAAAATCATACAGGACTTATTTTCAAAGGCAAGATTTTTTAAATATTTCATCACACTGCAGGTAAACATAAACTGGGGAACACAACTGTTTGTATAATGTCATTGTTTAATTTTCCCCCTGTATTTTCTCCAGAGCTCTTCATACTTGCTGTTGGACTTTAAAGCTGTGTTGCTACCTTGTTAAAATAATTCTCTCAGTAGTGACTTGCAATGTAGCTCTCTGCACTCTCCGAAGCTGCTGCCAGCTATGAATTCCCAGGTGCACTGTCTGTGAAACGCAGAACCTAGAGTTATGGCCTTTTGTGATTCCATGGCCATGGAAGTAGGCATTGCATGTGCTGACATCTATTGTGCTCTGCTGCAGTGAAACAAAGGAAGAAGAAAAAAAAGAAACGTTACCAGCTCAAATTTCGAGGTTAGTGTTTCGGATAGCAAACAAGAAAATAAAATTGAACATGTTGGGCTGTCTGCTCTGATGGCTCCTGCACTCCTGCTGTCCAGCATTTAAGTTAAGTAGGCAGACAGGCAACAAAGGAGGTATTCTTGGGTATTCCTGTGAAGAGAAGCAGGGCATCCCTACAATGGCTGCACAGTGATTTGTAGGTCTGACAGATCTCAGACCTGGCCTGAAGCACCCAGAACAGAGGGAGTTTCAGTACTGAAAGCAGCATAAATTACAGTTTGTCCTGGGTTGCAGTGTATTCTATTACCATCTACATGAACTGTTGACACCAGGTGGGTGGCATTGCTTGCCTCCACCCTCCGGATTATCTTCTGTTAATGGGTTTCACCACATGACTCATAGATAACCCGTTCCGGACAATATCCTGTTAATGGCCCATCAAGGCCTTACCACATGACTGGCAAAATTACATCGTCCCATTGTGAGATGCTCCGCCCAGAGGGAGGAGACAAGCATTCCATCCTGGATATCAGGTGAGATTGCAAACACTACAGGCAGCCCTGTCTACTGGCTTCCCAGAGGACAAGAGCTACCACTGGACCTTCAGCTGGAGACCAGACTGCTGAATCACCGCTTCAACTGAGCTACTACGTTTGGACTGCTACCACCACCCCAACAGGGTGTCAGGTTGTATCTGACTTTGTCAGTGCTTTTCCTTGTATTATTGCACTTATTTTTAGTTTTTCCTATTGAATTTTATTCTGATTTACGATGTCCCACTGGTTTGTTTTCAAACCAAGACACAGTTTGATCCAGATAAGGGACTTTGTATCTCTCCGGTCCCTGAAGGCCACAGACACAACCTAGCTCTAAACAATTCAGCTCTGCAAAGGCACTGCAGAAAACAGGACTTGGTTTACATGTGCATGAACCTTCAGGTGGTATTTGACATCTCCTGGGTTAAACTGCAGGTGAACCCTTGGAGGGAGGAGGTACCATCCAGAAAAATGCTCTTGGGGGGTCCCAGGAATGCCCCTCCCTGATTCAGTGGGTGCTGCCTGATGTGCCACATCAGGCAAAGCAGCACCAGCATGGCCACCAAGCCTGTAGTGCACCCACTGCGGCTGCTCCACAGCAGCAGTCTGGAGGTAAAGACAAGACAACTGGCCTTCAATTATAGCCCAAAGAAGAAGAAACTCCATTGATTCTAATGGAGTTCAACATGGGGCTGAATTTCACCCACTGTTCACCATGCTTGAGATACAAACAGGCTTTTCTTGAACATCCATAATTTCTTACACCACTGAATTGTAAATATGTTTATTGTGGGCAGCGGTAAGAAAACAAGTCACCATTTATAATTCAATTTCCTCCTATGCCGTTTGCTGTAACAACCTTAGGTATTCATGGCTGGGACATGTACAGTGAATGCTTACATCTTTGTTCTCCCAAGGCAGCAGGGCCACGCCACAGCTGGTAAGACTTGTGCTATGTTGTGCCAGTAATTGTGCCTCCCAGGAAGAGCCTCTCCCACTGTCCCTCAGCAACAGAAAGGACCAAGTACAACAATTACTTGTCATTTACTATTTTGTTGTAAAATGTTTCAAACAAGCAGCTCCTCTACTGTAATAGAAGGGGGTAGAGAGGCATGCTATATATTCTTTAACAGAGGGGCTATATACATGTGGTCATGATAGAGATATTGAGACTGGGAAAGCATAAATGCACTCAGGACTGAAAGAAAAAGAAAATATAATTAGGGAAGAGATACAGTCTGAATAGAGAGAGGAAAAACAAGTTACTTTGGTTGATGGAAGCACATGGAGATCGTCAGAAGAAAAGAAAGATCAAATTTAGTCATATAAATGCTTTTGCCCTTGTTGACAAGAAAAGGACACCTACCTTGCACACTGCTTTTTAGATTTATCAGTTTATTTTGTAATTGCATTTTAAACCTACTTAGGGAATATCACATATGAAATTTAAAGCAAACCACCCAATTCTTTCTGAAAGGCAGAAGGCAATACTTTAACCTTGTCTTTGTCCATATTCTGCTGAGTGTGTAGCTCTAGTTAGATTCATAGTTCACATTAATATTGTGGAATCAGCTGCTCAGGAGTCAATCAATATTTCTCAAACTTTCCATATGAAAACTATTCATAATTCAATGTTCATTGATTTTTAAGACTGATGACATTTGAGTTGCTGAGCAAGTAAATGGGGTTCATTTGGGGTCATGTCCTTAATCTCTTGCATGTAAGTGATATCTGTCTTCTGCTGCTCCTTCCCTCAACTCAGAGATATGCAGTGAAACTTTGCATGACCTAATTGCCTCTGCAGTCTAGGGAGCCAGAGAAATAACTTGTACACTTTCTTAAAGAAGTTCTTACACAGGCATGTTTGCAAAAGCCTCAACTTGCATGTATTGCACTGGGAAAAGATAGTGGGTGAGTGCAGAAAGTTTCTGGAGGTGCTGTGTTTGCTGGCTGAGTTGAGTACACCCCCGTGCTTCACCCTGGCTCCAGCCAAGGAAGGCAGAGGTAGAGCTGTGGAGCAGTCTGACCTCCCCTGGCTCCCCCGTGCCCTCCATGCCCCCCAGCCAACCCCAGGGAGCAATCAGCAGGAGAAGGGGCTCTCCCCAGGCTCAGACCCCTCTGCTCCACACAGAGGGACATCCGCTGGGTTGGGACCTGTCACACGGCTCACACCACCTTGCAGATTTTGGAGTTGCTGTCCAATAATGGTGGACTTCAATTTGATTCTATGGATGGATATAAGGAAAAAAGGTTTAAAAGAAAAAGGCCAAAAGCACTTTCAAACAAAAAATACGATTCTTCTGGTTATAAGAGTCTTTCATTTTGGTGGGTTCGTGGAAACAATTCCATAAATCACCATTAGGGAAGAAAATATGACATTTCTAAGTCAGGGAACCTCCTTTCAGTTCCCTAAAGCACTTCTTAGAGCTCAAATTTGATTTTCAGGCATGGTGAGTCTTCCCTAATACTGTCTAAATTTAATCTGAGTGGCAGGCAACCTGCATCCTTGAAGATCACACGCTTGTTTAGGTTCTTAATGTAGTTCTCCAAAGATGTCATTCTTCTTGAGCGACATGAAAGAGCTCCTCGGAGCCTCACCTTAACAAATTGCAATTGTGCTTAGCATATCAAGATTGGTTATCCCGAGTTTATTCCTCCCTGGGACCAGCTGCTTCTCCTAGGCCACTGGAAAGACTGTCCTCAGCAGAAAAGTGCCAGGCAAAGCAGACTAAGTACCCACCAGCCCTGAAAAACTCTTTTCTTTAAGGGTAGACCAGCTAGGGAAAACCAGACCCTTCTACTTCTCACTATAGTTATATTTGAGGAGGGAAATAATTCCCTAGCACTCCTAATCTCTCAGGAAATAATTTCCTAGCACACTTAATCTCTCACCAGGTCTTGTTCTTTAAATGTTTAAATGTGCTACTATCTTCCTAATGACCCAAATTATGCCAGGAGTACTGTGCTACAGGCAGTAGGCGTTAAAGGTAGCCACCTGCCTACAATAATGCAATTTTAGATTACATTGAGAAATAAGAGTTGGGAAAACATGACTGACATGAAGAAGCAGAGGGAGGCTTGCATGGTTTCTATGGACTGGCTGTGTACACAGTTTTAGGTATGTTTGTAAGTACCTAATCAAATACTCTGTTCAACAAGAAGGGTGAGAAATCCAATTTAACTGTGTAAATATCGGATATTGTGTCTAGAGAAGCAAGTGATTTCTGCTGCAAGCATTCATGCACAATTTTGAGTAATGACTGATTTTCATGTTATGTAAATCGGATTTTCTAGATATTACTCTCTTGATAAGACACGGTTAAATTTAGTGTCAAAACTGAAAAGTATTCTCAAGGCTGTTTACATGGTGATGTATTATGCTCATGAAGGCATGATTTCTACTGTTCTGCTGGTTGCTTTCAATGTTCCGGCTACGGAGAAAATGAATATTTCTGCATTGCTAAAATGTTTTATAATTCATATTCGAGGGAGTAGCAAGCAAATGAAAAAAAAAAGTGCTAGACTCATGCTAATAAAAAAAAATACAATTTTCATCTCCTGAATTTTGCCCTGCAGTATTTACAAATTGTTCAAAAAGAGACAACATGAGCTCTGTGCCAGTCTTCTACTTCCTGATGAGAAGGTCTTGATAGTTAGGACAAATAAAGCCAGGGGAAATTGGGAAGTCTGCATTCAGATGCTTGTCAGATCACCTAAGCAGACACCTCCATAAAAACAGTAGCCTAATTTTACCCAACTATGGCCCATAACTTGCAAATCTTACGTGTTGTGAAAGAGGTGAAAATGCTTAACATACCCAAACTGCTGATGCTGCAAAATCAGAAGGCTGGGAGGAAAGAGCTGAGAGACCTACTTTTGGGCAAAAATAACTGGCTTTCAAAGTGTTTCTTATTGTGTAGAGTGAGAAAAGCTTTAAAAAATAGAACAAAATATGGAACACATAAGGCAAAACTGTGACAAATGGCACATATATTATGAAGTGAACTGAAGTATTTGTAATCAATGAAAAAGCTCCCTCTGCACAAAATTGCAGAATCATGGAGGCTAGAAAAGAACTCTAAGATGAGTTATGTTCTTGTTTTTCCTCTAGTCATGGCAGTCACAGCAGCCCTCAGTATATCTGGTGTGTCTTCCTGCAAACAACAAGAGCAGGGTTGCACTTCGGTCTGACAGCTCAGCATAAGGAGTTCCAGGAAGTTCCATCTGAACATGTGGAACAACTTCTTTATTGTGAGGGTGATGAAGCACCAGCACAGGGTGCCCAGAGATGCTGTGGAGTCTCCTTCCCTGGAGATACTCATAAGCCATCTGGACACAGCCCTGAGTAATGTGCTCTAGGGGACCCTGCTTGAGCAGGGTGATTGAACCAGATGACTTCCAGTGATCCCTTTCAACCTTACCCATTCTGCGATTCTGTGAAAGCGAACAAGAATTAGAATGTGGCTTTGGAAATACCCAACAGGAAAAGTGCAGCTTCAACTTTGTTGAACACAGCACATGTTTACATGGTCAAAATATTCTTCAAAAGGAAGCTTTCTGAACAACCAACAACCTCTGTAAAGTAGACAAACATCTAGCCAGCCAGGAGCATTTGCATCCAGCCAATTCCTCCTGATGCTGAGCCTCAGAAATCCCTCTCAGCAGTGTGAGAGCACAGCATTAGCTCTGTGCACCTGGGAGGCTTATGCTCAAAGTCCTGCACACAGGGAACCACTTTCCTCCTGCAAATTTTGAATTGCCAGTCTTTGAACAACTAAAATGTTCCCTTAATATCAAATCAAAGTCAAATAAGTTCATGCTTTTCTTTTCTAATACCAAAAATGAAGTTCAGGATGCTTCAGGGCTCTATGCTTATACACATTATTGCAGCGTATTCCCTTCATCCTCATTGTTGCTTTGAATTATTCATGAAAATATACCTTCTACATCTGCAGATGTGGAAGATGACACGTTTTCAAATGAAAGGTCTACTTTGTAATGCAAAACCACAGTTTGTGGCAGAGAGAATGAATAAGCAGTCAGGGTGTGGGTTGGCACAGGTAACAGAATCTGTTCCGGTGTCTGTGACTGTCCTGATAGAGGGATTTTGCATATCAGGCCAGAAGACCAGAGGAGAGCAATAAAAACCAGGAGAGATTTAGTACAGCTGGTCTAAAATGTGTCTGGCTTAGCACTCAGGATAAGTCATGTTATTATTATAAACAAAGCATAGGTATTGATCTGTGCTTGTAGAGTTTTTGTGTCGCTTCCTAATCAGGCTGTATTTGAGATCAAGAATATACTATTAAACACAGATGACATAAAGCAAGTTGTAAACAGAGATCACTGGAGTCTTTACCCTGAGGTCTCCTTCCTACTCCCACTGCCCAGTTCTTCACATACCACCCAAGAGTCAGTGAGGCCACAGCTGTCCAGATGCTGAGCTGTGGGAGCCCTCGCTTCAGGTCCCCACTGGTTTGAGGATCACTCAGGCTCCAGCTCTCTGCCCTTGGAGGTGTTGGGCCACCAGCCTGCTTTGCAATGCGTCAGCACTCCTGTTGTGACCAATTAAAGATAAGGTTATGGTCAGACCTAACATTTTGGGGTTCTCCAGGAACTCTGTGGACAGCAGGTGGGGACATCACTCCCCACAAGCCCTTGGAGTGCCAGTTCTATCCCCATCTCCCCACCATGCTCTGGGTGTGCCTGACAGTTTGTAATGGGATCTAGGTGAAGTACCCTAATTTGGGGAGAGCGAATAAGAAGCAGGAGTTGGAGTCCTCTAGGGAGGGAAGGCTGCTCACCTGCTGGAATTAACCTCTGCAATTAGAAAGGAGTGTTTAACTGCAGACATTGACTGCGAGGCATTCCAGGCCTACATGAATTCATCTGAAAACCCTGATTTTTTTTTTTTTAAATTTCAGTTTTACACGTGTATACAAGTCCATATAAGACGTAATTACAAGCTCTGTCGAGTGTAAGTTTATGAATAAGTTTGTACAAAGGCAAATGTAGCTTAGGGCTATGTTTAGAGGTCTGAGCCCTTCAGGCAGCTCCACAAATGATGTTCACCCTGCAAAGCAATAGAAAACAAAGTGCTGTGCATGCAGAAGTGAGCATGTGAAGGCCGAAGAAGATGCAAAGCCACACTGAAGTTACAGCAGTTGTAATCCCAGGAGACTGATGGAATGCCCCAGGCATCATTCAGCTCTGTTACAGCTGAACGTGAGCCTGAGGACATTAACCTGGCAGAGACAAGGGCATCATACAACCCCACGGACACAGCACTTCACCTCCCTTAATCACATTCTCTCCACACTTCTGCCTCCTGCTTCTGCCTTTCCTTTATTTCGTGTTAAGCAATTTAAGACAGCAGATGCATAAATTACCATCAGCTGGACACATCTTTCAGACTGTATCAGTTTGAAAACATTCTTCATTCACTCTCTAATGCCTCCTATATCTTACTAAACACAGTTAAGGGTGTTGCTCTTTCACCCATGCCAGTGCATGGATAGCAAACTGTACCTAACATGTTATGAAATCCATAGCCCTGCAGTGGAAGGACCACTGCCTTCATAAAATATTCATTTACCTGGCTTTGAAATCATGCATTCCCCTGGCCTTCTCAGATCTGCCCTGCAAAGCCCCTTTTCGTTTGGTCTATCCTTTGCCCAAGCATTCCCTGCTCTTCCTGAATCCTTCAGTCTCCGTTTCTCCTCCTCACTCACACATGTCCACACTGAAAAAAAATAAGTGGAAAGAAGCAGTGCAAAGGCCCTACAGATGATTTGTATCAGGCTGAGTGCATCAGAAGAATTTACTGGAGCAAAAAGGCTCTGGATCAAGAAGAGGTCAACCCACTATTTCAAGCATTGTCACTGATCTGGAGACATGTTATGGCTGGTGACATCAGTGAAGTGCATTCATGCATGTACCATTTTATGCAGCAGAACCAGAGGCAGCAAGGCCCCCAATTCCACCTAAGCTCTGATGGGATTTGGGCACCTAACTCTTAAATCCTTTTGTAAACCCCAGTGTAAGTGTCTTTGCTGCAAAGCAAGAAAAATCTCTCCTGTCAATAGAGCACATCTGTACTGGTTCTTAGACTGTGGCAATACTGTGCAACATAACACCTCTCATTAACAGCAAACACTCCTCAGACCCTGGCTGTGCCTGTCTCTGTGTATGTGACAGAAAGGAAAGCTGAGTGAAAGCATATCTTGAATTTTGCCCTGTAAGTGCAAAAAAAAGTGAAGAGAGAACTTTTTTCATAACTAGCATTTAGAAACCCAGTAAAAATTAATAATACTGGACTCAGGGTGTACTAAGTCAAACACAGTAAGACATTTGTGCTGCTGGATGCATCGTCCGTGTCTTTCTTTCATTAGTATGACACAGAAGCAATATTACCTTATACTTCTGGAATAAGTTTTAGGACCCAAAGCAATTTTATAAGAATTAGTCTCGTAGCAGCTCTGGATATAGGGCAATGATCAAGCAGGGAACTAGTGACAGGACTGAGTAAAAACTCCTTTTCCCCCTGGAAGGAGGACTGCCCTGGAACACCACCATCAGCCTTTCCCCATGCCTCAGAAATGAGGGGGGTTGCATGTTATTTTTAGCTCCTACCCCTTATTAAATCACCCTTGAAAAATTCAGATTACTCCATGCTTGCTGAAGTCACAGGTTTATTTTGTTCTCTCCACCATAAGACATAATGATCACTTGGAAGCGCCAGAAAATAATCTTGTTGGAACAAAGAAAGAAAAGGAAATATTTCTCTCAATGACCTCAAAGCCAGTATCTGGTGAACTGTGAGCCCTGAAGCAGATGAGCAAGTGCAGCACTGAAAGAGTTCTTCGAGGTGCCTTATCTGCCTTGATCTACAGCAGTCACCATTAGCAACCACTGCAGTGGTTTTCGTGTCACCAGCGACAGGGGCAAACAGGGGGGATGCCTGCTGATTCAATACAGCCAGATGGTGGAACTCAGAAGCCTACATGGATCAGTGTGCTGTCTTTCAACTTCTTTTAATATAGGTACTGTGATTCATGCTTTATAACTTCTAGAAAATAGGAGCTAATGCTTTGCACACGCTGAAAAAGAGGATTTCCTATCCCTCATGGCTTGAAGCATAGCTGAACCCTGACCCACCTGCCTGCACCATAATGTCCATCTGGGAACAAATCCTGCATTTTGCAGAGCCAACATGGCAAGGGGTTTGACACAGCCAGCAGGAGCTTCCAATCACTGACATAAATTAGACTCCAGGAGAAGGGCTGCTGATTTAGCTCAGCCTCTCTTCTCTGGCTTTACCTTCTTTAATAAATGGTGCATTCACATCTCTGACAGCAAGCCTTGGTACCAGTGAAGTGATGAGCTTCTTTATATACAGCAGCAAGTAATAGCCACAGCTCTTGTCAAAAAGGGTGATTTAATTACAGAGCCTGGAAAATATTTCTTCTAGAGATTCTTGTCCCTCTTCCCAGTTTTAGGACAGTCTGGTAAATATTCAGATTTCTGGATGCTTATATTGACTAACAAAAGCTGTTAGCTTGTACATATACCTATTTTTCATTTTTCTTTATTTCTAAGATACATAATAGGGATGCCAGAGGAGATTATTACCCTAAAAGGAATATTCGTCTAAAAGAATAAACTATATTAACTTTTAAAGATATTCCTCCTGAATGACTCTAGCACAGAAAATTTTACATTTTGCCCAACCTCAGATAGACCAGACATATCCTCTAATGCATACCCTTATTTTCTTTATCAGTAGAGAACACTGTTTACCTTTGAGAAGAAACTGAAATATTGATTGTTTTTTAATCCAAAGGCTTTACTAAATGTATAAGCTGATCAATTTGACACATTTGGAAATAAACTCTGGACAAGGTCCAGTAGTAGCTCTAGACTGTCTTTTCTAGTTACATTTTTTTCATCATAGTACCAGATTAATTTTGACTGTGAATCTGCCTTAGCTTATTCTATTACTCATTTAAGACGTTTTCTATTTTCCTATTTTTCTGAGGTTCAAGAGATTCTGTTTTTAATTTTCCCCTGCTTTTATTTTTTGTGAATACCAGCGGAACTGGTGGTGGTAGCAGATTTTGTGCTCTGCCCCATCACCTGAAGGAGGACATATTCAGCACTTTAGATGGTGTGAATGTATCATTTTATGTTACCTTGAATATCACTACTTCAATGTCACCACATCTCCAAAAACACATTCTGTTTAGCAGAAATTACCTGCATAAAATGGATTCTTAGGTTTGTGTTAAAGCCCTTATTTTGTTGCTTTAAAAAATATCCGACTGATACTCCACTCCCTCCCTCCCTTTTCTTTCCCTCCCCTCCCCCCTCTTCCTTCCTTCCTCTCTATTCCCCTCCTCTCTCCTCCCTCTTTTCCTCACATTTTACAAGCATGCCCTCAGAGCCTGGCATTTTGGTTATCTTGTCAGAGAAATGAGACATGTATTTTTTTGCCTTTATCAGTGGAGACTTTTTTAAAGCACCTTGCTACCAGCCAAGCTGATGGCAAAATTAGAAAAAGCATAAACGAAGGGAGTGATTACAAGAACATAAGGAAAGAAATAATTTGTCTAAAAGAGTGAAACCTCCTTCTATGGCCTGTGCCAAAAGCCCCTTCTCCTAATAGCAGGGAAGCAGGTAGAAGCCTGGCATCAGAGAATGGCTGAGGTTGGAAGGGCCTCTGGAAGTCATCTGGGTCTAAGCCCCCCTGATCAGGCAGGAACAGCTAGATCAGTCTGCTCCAGGAAATGTCCAGTTGGGTTTTGAATTTTTGCGAGGATGCACAACCCCTATGGATAAACTGCGTCAGTCTTTGACCACCCTTACTGCAAAAAAGTGTTTTCTTGTGTTCAAATGGCATTTAATGTATAATTTGTGCCCACTGCCTGTTCCCCTGTCTTTGGGCACTGGTAGAGTCTGTCTCCCTTATCCTCCTTCTCTCCCACCAGGTTCATCAGGTACACATTGATGAGACCTCCTTCCCCGAGCTTTCTCTTCTCCAAGCTGAACAGTTCCAGCTGTCACCGCCTCTCCTCACAGGAGAGGTGTTCCGGTATAAGTCATCCTAGTGGCCCTTCCCTGGACTCTCCAGTATGTCCGTGCCTCTCCTGTACTGGGGAGCCCTGAACTGGACAAAGCATTCCAGGAGAGGCTTCACCACCACTAAGCAAACGGGAAGGATCACCTCTCTCCTAATGCAGTTGGGAGTAAGACTGGCCTTTTTTTGCTGTGAGGGAGTGCTGAATGTTCATACTGTTCACCAGGACCCCAAGGTTCTTCTCAGAAAAGCTGCTTTCCAGCTGATCCACCCTCAGCACATGTTGGTGCGTGGGGATGTTTTTTCTCCCAACCTGCAGGACTTGGCATTCTTCCTTATTGAAGAAGCAACTTTTGCTTACAGTCCCCCAGATTTTTACCAGTACGCACAAGGGAATACTTTAGTTGTATTTCTAGAGTACTTCTCATATGCAGCAAAGTGCCACTTTCCCTCACAATAACCTGACTCATATGCTGGGCTGGAACAATTTTTGCCTCTCCCAAGCCCATATTTGGCTCTGCATAGCTCCTCCTCATGATGAACGCAAGTAACACATACCCCTGCGTTGGCAATAGCTGCCTTGTTGAGAGGTGGTAAATAGTATCACTCTACCCCCAAAAGCAGATTAAAAACAAAACAGGGAGATTAGAAACAGCTGTTGGGGGAGTGGTGATGATGGGGTGGAAAGAGGACACTCCCAAGGCAAATATGACTTGTGCATCATGGCTCAAACCAAAATAAACCAAACTAATAATAGAGGGAACTAAAGGGGTAGTCACTGGATATAAAATGTGACTCAGACCATACTGAGGGACAGGACAGGTGGTGCAGGATTTTGGACAAAAGGCTGTTTACCCTGTGCAGAGAGGTGCTGTGAGGGCTCTGATGGCACCAGAGGAGCTTCTACCCTGCATTCCTGGACAGCACTTCCACCTGCAGCCTCAGAGTGAGGAGCGTGCTACGAGGGACTGTCTCCAGCTCCGCTCACATTTCTCTGCCCCCTGGAAGCTGCTCACTCCAGATCACCACATGGCCACTGAAACATGGGCGGTATAAACCTCCTCCAGACTCTACTTTTGATCTACTTTGACCCAGTCATACCAACACAGCCCCTTACTCAGCTCCCAGTGCGGCCTCAGCCCTGTGCCTGCCCGCTGCTGGCTCTCCTGTGTTCCTGGAGCTGCGGCTGTGCCACTCGCAGCCATGGGGCAGTGGCAGAGCCAGCTTAGGTGGAGAGGCCACACCAACACTGGGACTTACACCCGGCCTGGTGCAGTCACTGCAGTGCTCCATCAGCCGAGAAATCGTGCTTTTGACTTCAGCTGAGACGAGGAGCGAGGACTACTGGGATGAATGACATTTGAGAAGGACCTGTAACCAGCCGTGACTTGCACATAGGGCAGAGCACTGAAAATTGGAAGCATCTCTAAAAATGGGCTTAATGTAACAAGAATCAATCCTTATAAAAGCAAAGGTGGAGCAGAAGAGAAACAGTTACCAGTGTGTCCTCTGGTGTAGCCAGTTCATTGTGGAATTAAACTCAGCAGAACCTCTGTCTCCCAATTCCAGACAGCAATCAGTGACTGCCATGGGAGAGCTCACAGCTCCCGAGTCTCTGAGCAGAAGGAATACAGGCATGTGTTTAATGAAGAGACATTTGTTTAATGAAGAGACACATTCATGAAGTGTGCATGTGGGTGTGCATTACAAGGGGATTAGTTCCCAGAAATAAACACCAAAGTGCCATCATGCTAATCATTAGCGTCTGAATTAAGAAGTAACATTATACAAAACCTACTACAAACATTGATTGATTCATTGCCGGGGAAAACTTGTATTGTTATGGAAAGGGAGAAACTGGAGCAAAAATACCTTAACAGAGACTGTTGAAGTGGAATTGTTGACTGTGCAAAGCCATGTGGGATTTTCACCAGCCAGGCACCGCCCCTTGACCAGGCTCTAAGTGCAGAGGTGCAAGTTGAACTGAAACTGGTGCTGTGTTGCTTTGGGTTTTTCATGTCAATGGTTCTTCTCTGTCAGTAGGCTCAGGGCACCCACCATACCAGCCCTCCCTGCTGGTGGGCTGACACTGGAAGGAAGCTGGCTCCACCATAAACCCCCTGAAGACAAACTAATACAACCCTATTGCTTCTAATGTTAACTTCACACTATGATTTCATTACATGTGAGATGAATTTACTGCTTGGGTAGTTTGAACCCATTGATTTATAGATTCTGGCTTAATTATAACCTTAGCGTTATCATTCCATTGCTTCATTTTCAATTAGTCCAGTAAGACTGCAGTAAGTGAGCCCGACAGTCAAGTCTCTGTGTTTGCCTGTTTGTACTTAGTAAAAAAATGCAGAAAAAATGTGTGCTAATAGCTATTTATAATCCCAAACACTGGGAAGGAAAGCCATAACAGATGCTAGATGTGTTTGGCTTTTTTCCCACAAGTAACTCACACAAGGTAGAAGATACCACCTCTCCCACACAGATAGTGAACCACACTGACCAAAGGATCAAATGGTGAATTACTGACAAGCCACCACAACTTCACACTTTATGAAAGTGGCACAGATTTCCCCAGCATAAGAGACAAAGTAGAAAACAAGGAAAATGAAGAAGAATCATCAGAAGAAAATATTCTCAGGCAAAAATTGCACCAATCAGTGCCCTTTCAGAGAAGTATTATTAAAAAAAAGCACAATTGTTTTTGAGATTTTTAGGGATTTTCTTCAGGTATTGACAAAGGAGGAGAGGATCTGGACACAGAAAGGGAGAGGACACGAAGTAATTAATTGAAGCAAAACTATTTTAGATGTGCAGCTGTGTTGTAAGAAGCCCCCTGCATCAGTGCTCCATTCTCCCACATCATGGAGAGTGTTCCCAATTCCCTGACAATGCACAGGAGGCCATATTCTCCGACCTTGTGTCTCTGTGCCATTTATTGCTGGCTGCTTTTGTCTGCCACGGTGCCAGTGACAACTGCTTGAGCTTACTCTGCTGCTCTTTGTGCAGGTCTCTATGCAGAGAGGAGGCTGGTGCCCTCCTCCAGCTGTTGTCACAGAAATGAAATCTTGCAAAGTGATTGCCTTGTATGCTGCACAAACCGGGGAAGTTCATGGCACTGCTTTGATCTTTTCATTATTCCACAGAGTCGCTGCTGGACTACTGAACCCTTGCTTGACAGTTTGGATTATTAGAAAGAGAGGCATTAATGCATTTAATGTATATACACAATCAAAATGCTGGCTGTTGACAAGGTCAGAGAAAAATAATGAAATGCAGTAATTAACAAAATATATTGGCCATTAAAATATGATGCCTCATTCTCTTGACAGAGACACTAACAAGAAAAAATGACCTTATTAAAAGTCTTCATGTCCCTCTAAATCAAAGGCACAGCTTTTACAGTGCCGCTGGCCACAGGTTCTAACCAGCAAAACCTCTGGGAGATGTGATGCTGCGAAGCTCTGGGAGGGAGTGTCACACCGAATTAGGGATGGGGAACATTGCTGAAAGGTCTGTACCAGCACTTGTCTTTGCTTTCAACCCACTCATATCCACAGCCCTCTGAGCTGAAGTACCACAGTGAGTCTAAAATGAGCCCTGTGTGTGTGCTGCAGCAATGAGCCACGGCAGGAACTCAGTGGAGCTGAAGCAAAGCATACATCAGCTAAAAGTAGCTGATAGTAAGCAGCATTGTCTAGTAGATCCCAGGGCAAAAGTTTTGGGTTTCTCCATCTTAATTTACAGCAGGCTGTTTCCAGTCTTAATCCTTTCCATTATTCATTCTTCCTAAGTGCAGAAGAGGGAATTCAGTACCCATTTATAGCCCTCTTTGAATTCTGGAGAAGGGTGATGCCATGCAATCTGTTACTCTTATTGACAGTTGGGGCTTCTGGTATTTTGGCCTAAAATCTGAAAGCCCATTACAGGGTGTATCAACAGCACAGCTACAAATAAATCTTTTAGGTTTGAAAAATATTTCTTCTCTGGCAGCAAAAAAACAAGCTGCTGTAACATTAGGAGGAGGTCGAACTAATTGAAAGTGCTTAATGCATGCTCAGCAACAGCTGGAATAACAGAAACCTGTGCCTGACTAGGAACAGCAGATGTTACAAATTTCATCTGGTCAGATCCGATGGCTGATAGGGAGGTCCTGCTCCACATCTGTGAAATATTCACCAGATTCCACACAGAAACTTTCTGAAGCAGGCATTGCCATGGTCTTTTGAAATAGAGGAGCACATTTGCTCCAGAAATGTTGACAAAGGAATGTGTAGCTCTTAGGCAGCCTTCAGAGTAGGGTGAAAAAATAGTGATTGTGTAGAAAAACTTCATAAATGTCAGTTGTGAACACCAACATAATTTAAAAAAACGTGTTATGTGCTCCAAACATCACAATATATTTTACAGCCAGAGATTAGGCAATATTAAAATTAGAAACAAATATGGGATTTTTATTACAGTAATTATGCCACTGCAGTTTCTGGCATGGATGACATTAATTGCACTCTGTAAAAATGTCTTCTGCGTCTTACGTCTTAATAAAAGAAAAAGCTAGGTGGGCATAAACCCACTGATGTTATCAAAGCCACACAGATAACAAGAACAGGATTCAAAGAGCACTTGTATGTTGGTTAGGTGGGTTACAGGTATCTTGAGTATAACAGCAGCCTGCAAAAATCCTCCCAAGGAGCCTCTCTGCCTGCATCTCCAGGAGTGTTTCTGGTTTTCCTCCAAGCAAGCTGTGGGCAGAAGGACTCATGGTCAGGTTCTGTACAGCACCCTGCCGGTGAGGGGATTTGGACAGGGAAGGGAAGCCCAATTTCAGGTTCTCTCATGAGCACTGATGTGCACCTCCCCAGTGCCAAGGTGCCTGCCCCCTCCAAACCCCATCAGTGCCAGGCTGCCGAACAGAAGAAATGACACGCTGAGAGGAATGAGCCTGAAGGTGGAAGGGGGAGAAGGGGAACCCTGACCCTGACTCTACATGCTGCAGAGGGAATGGGGGTGCCTGGCTCTAAAGGATTTTTACAGACCCCATGTGTAGGAAGGAAAGCTTTGTTCTGCGTTTCTCTTCATGGAGGGATTAAATTACCTTCCACTCATTTTTATTGACTGTGACCAGCCTTATCCATCTGACATTCATCCACAACAGCTTGGGTGTAGTTTCTGACAGATGTCCCCATAATGTGCTGTACTCCAGGCTTCCAAGATGGTTTTCTTGCTGCAGGAGGGAGGAGGTGAACGAGGTGCAGGTCTCTGCAGTCTGGTCTATGCGACAATAGGAAATCCACTCTTCCATTATTCCCCAGTTTGTTGCAATCCTGTTTATTCATTCATGCCTTCAGTTTATTTTGTGAGGACCATTGACTCTGATTTTAGATCCAATGGCACAAGTCTGCGTATCAGTCCTGTGCTTTTTCTTCACACAGGAGAACTGAAAGGAGAGCTTCTTTCAAGCAGTATTATAATAAAAAACTAAAAAGGCCTTATGCTCCAATTTTATTGGATGAGAGACATATAGAAGAAGCAATGTCTCATTCCCAGCTGGATGTGGATTTGAACAAAGTACCTTTCATGTTTTCCAGATATTCCTCTTCTGTTCCCACTTTTCTGTTCCTGCTGTCTCCATAGCAGAAAGGAAACCTCACCTGCCAACAAGTACAAAATCAGTTTCTTTCAGCAAGAAAGTCATCTTATACCAAGTTTAAGTGCCCAGTGAATTTCAGCCTTAGTCACTCCAGGCATTAAACTACTAGGAGGCACCTTGTGAACATTTCAGATAAGTTTGGTCTGGATTCAGACAATCTGGATTTTGTGCTGCCTACAGTCACATCTTGCTTTTACGGCTTCTAATGCCACTTCCTTTGCTGCTCTATGATGGGTCCTCTGCCACTATTTCCTGGGTTTCCTGCCCCTTTTTTCTTCGCAATGGCAGCAGACCTGGAATATGGATGTTAAAAATCCCTTGGGCTTACAAGAACACAAAGCAAATCACTGTTTTTAACATCAAAAAACCCAAACCAAAACAAATAAAACCAAAACTTTTCACATGCATCTCATTATCTCACTATATGTGTGTGAAGCCTGCAGAGGCTTGAGTATGCTCAAAGCCAGTGCTCTGCAGGCTCCATACCCATTTGTTACCCTAGCTGTCTTGTGCTTTAATAGCCCTCTGTCCTTCTCTTTCCAGGCTGAAAAAAGAGTGAAACACAACCAACCTGCTTAAATAATATGCTGATATATAAAGAATACTGGTAAGCAAGTCTCATATGCATGGCTTTATGCTTCTTGTTGACTTGTCTTAATGTCTTTTTCCTTTTTATTTTTCCCTGTGGTCATTTAATCAAGCTTCCCCCTCACTATCAAGAGTGATTTTTTTTTACATTGTAGAAGATGTATTGCTGCAATCACTTATGCATCATCTCTTTCTTATCCTGACTCTTCATTGCTTTTTTTTCTCCCCATCTTGCCTCCCCTGGGTCTGTCTGGTGGGCCTGTTTGCTCTCTTGTTTGTACTCTGCCTTTTAGCATGAATTCAATCCTCTTTACATCAAATGTTCGATTCTGAAGTTAGAGTGGATGCCAATCACTTGGAAAAAGATAAAAAGTACAAACTTTGCAGTTGGGGAACATGTGGAAAAAGAGAAGAGAGAATGGGTTTGTGAGGTGCTTGGCTGTCAAGTGCAGCTCTGCACAGCATCAGTCAAAATACCATGGTAAATAAATAGAAGCACATGAGAGAATTGTCCACAGATACTGAAGCAGCACATAGAGCCATCTACTTGCTAAAGAAACATACTGCATACCAGAAGTGGCTGGCATGCTTGCACCTGCTAAATATTTTTTGGCACTGGTACTGCCTGCCTGCCAGCTTGAGGTCAGTTTGACAAATGTATTTATGGAGCCACATCTCTGCCTTTGACTCTGTGAATGATTTCTCATGCCCACGTTGTAATTACAGTGAAGCAGTGGAATTTGACAAGTTCATGGTTTGTTGACATAAAGTGAAAAGAGCAAAAAACCTTCCTTAGGAGAACAGAAATTGGGCAGTGATTCTTTGCACCAATTAAATTGTCGAACTCCTCTGAAACAGGTTGTTGCTTTAGTTGAAAATATCTACAACACCAGGCTAAGGCATAGCAGAAAGCTGTGTCTGTGCCAGCCCACAAGAAATCATTCCAGATCAATCAAAAGGAAATGTTTTCTCTGTCTGAATCCAGGTTTACTATGAACTAGGAAAGAGGTGACAGTCTCACCTTGGGCTGGGGAGATACAGAACGTTAAGGATACAGTAGGGATTGGACCTGACATAGTCTGTAAGCTTCTTGTATGGATTAGCCCCAGTTTCTGTTCCACTCAGTTACAGCTGATGTCACCTGGAGTTCTGGGTGATAGACACCTCCTAAAATTGTCACTAGGTCCCAAACCAGCAAAGTTTGTGAAAATACTAGCCTAATGGCAAATACAAGCAAGGATATAGAGCACAAGAAAAATACAGGCTGAGACAGTTAGGCGTAAGAGACCTGCAGAAAAATCAAAAGCAAACCACCCATTCTTGGCAAAATGAGAATCCAAAACAAAATCTACTGTCTTATCTTTAGAAACAGGGTTCCTACACCAGCACAGGGTTGCTCAGAACAAGCAGCGTTGCTGCGTGTGAGTAGCAGGCGCGTTGCCTGGAGGCTCACAGCCAGGTACAGACACACTGAGGAGGAGGGAGTGAAGGTGTTTGGAGTCTCCCCTCCTCGCATTAGCATCGCTGCTGCATCCTGCAGAGCCCCCCTCAGCTGCACGGAGTAGCTGTGGCCATTCAATTACACAGCTCACCCTGTTTCTCCCTCCCCCCTTTCCTCCATCCACCAGCACAGCTGGATCTGTCCCCAGTCAGGAGAATGAGATTCCTCCCATCTGATACGGATGTTTAATGTTGAACAACAAAATTATTTTGTTAGGCGAATAAAACACAGACAGATTCACTGATAACCAAAATCTCCCTGTTGCTGTCAGTGCACTTGAAAATGTCTGCACTGCAATGGGAAGATGCTCTTTATTTAGACTGAATCTGCAGCCTAAAAGGAAACAGTGAGCTTTTCAAATTAGTGCTGTTCTTTAAAAGCTTCTCTTTGGTAATGTTAGAAAAAGACTTCTTCCATAAAAGGAAATTTCTAAATTAATTCTCCAGCTGGTAGTACTTTGCTGTCCTCATAAAGATGCTGCTTACACTGAGGAAAGAGAGATTTTAACAACCACTCCTCAGCCCCACCCCCAGAACTGCTTTTATTTTGCTTGAAGAGATGATGAAATGATTCTGGGGAAGTTGAGCCCCAAGATGGAGAGGGTCTGCACTGCCTGCCAAGTGCTCTGCCAGAAAGTCTCAAAGGCCACTATGTGCACATGGACAGTATGAGCAGTGTTTGACCTCTCTAAGCTAAAATGCAGGCTTCAAGCTAGGCCAATTCACTTTTTCTGGCAACTAGGGAAATGTGGAGGGGTTAGAGATGTAAGTTCTGGCAAAGGTTAGAGCAACCAGCAAGAAGAGCTGCCATTGCTGAAAAATTGCTCTTTTCTGAAAATTATTCCAGGCACTTGGTCATGTGTGTTCGTTCACCATAAAGTGGGTGAGATCACAGATTCCTAGAAAATAGGATTGAGAAGATCTCTTTATTAAAAATTGCCGGTGATTAAAGCTCCTTGGTCTCTTGAAGTACTCTGTAGCTCAAACATCTGTGCTCTATTTCCTCTACTGTAATCTCATCTTCTTGCTCCTTGTTCACCTAAGGCAGAATATGGGTGGGGCATGAAATCAACCACCACCATCTTTATGGTGATCTTTTACATCTTTGAAGACTCTAAGCTACATTTCCTTCATATTTTCCTCCTCTGGACTGTGCAGTGCCAGTTCTTTTTTTTTTTTTAATGGATTATGTTTTCTGGAGTATCTTTGTTACTTTCCTTTAGGCTGCTTCTACCCCTCGTTAAGTGAAGTGGAACAGCTGTATTACCTTAAGTTTACATTAAAAACTTCCCATTTAAGTGTCCTCACTTGATGATTTGGTTTGTTTTTTTTCTCATCAGTATAGCTCTTACTTCAGTTTTTGATGCATTCTTAACTCCCTCACAAGTTTTTCATCAGAATTGATTCCTACATGTTCATTTCCATACCTGCAACTGGTTCTTCCTTAGTTTATGTCCTCACTTAGCTCCACACTGGCTATTTAAAACTATTTGATTTGTAGTAACTCCTTGAAATATCACTCCTCTTGCCAGTCCCTTCCAGACTCTCAGCCCCTGACTAAATACTCTCTATTTCATCATCCCTTGGATGGATGGATGGATGGATGGATGGATGGACACTTGTCAAATCTCACACAATGTAGTCTTCAATTAGACAGTAAGCCATTGGTGACTACCATCTGACTTCACTTTTCTAAGCTATTCTGGTGCCCATCTAACCATGGATTCATCTCGACTATTTCGGTGGTCTGTGATGTGAGACTGTGTCAAAGCCTTACTGACACCAAGACATGATTAAAATTTTCTGATGTTGGTTTTGATGGAGAAGACAAAAAATATTTTCCTTGAAGGATCTGAACACTATGCAAAGGCTTCTAAAGGAACCAAGTGCTAACAGATGACAGAGCAAGAGTACATACTGCCCTTTGAGAGTGCTCCAACCAGACCTCTTAGCCCTGCTGCAGTGAAAATGAAGACAAGGCTGGGACTCATCTCACTTGAATTTATCCACCTACAAATTAGACCATTTGACCTGGTCTGTGCCAGTCGAGCAGGGTCTCTTCCCATGTCAGTGGAGAGGTGCAAACACTGGCCTTCAACATTGATCTAAAGGTAAATCACCATCAAAAAAAAGCTAGTTTCTTTTGCTAGCTAAACTAGGTAGCTCATATGAGGTAAGTTGATTCCTTCCTCTGTGTGGTTTGGTTCCTTGCCCCTGCAGAATTTCATTAATATGAATCATTAATGCTCTTACTGATCATCAGCTTTAAGTTCTCTGCAAGAAAGATGGGTTTCCACTATGTACTTGTGCAGTGGTTCTTGTCAGCTGAGGTCTTTGAATACTATTCTAAAATCAAGAATAAAGAAGAAATGTTGGGTTTTGTTCTCACTGCTGCACCACAGTGTCTGGAAATTTATTGCCTTTGAAGAGAATCAGGCCATTTCTCTTTGCTAGGTCCATCCCTCAAGGCACAGAAATGCCCAACAAAAGCACGCCTTGGACTGAAATTTCAAGGAATGGATCGGACATCTGTTTCTGTTCAGACTGTCTCTGAAGCACAGACAACTGCTTTGAAGCTCATCCGTCAGGTCCAGATTCTAGGTCATGATCCAGCTGTCAGACTGACAGACACAAGGACAATTAGACCAAGGAAAAGAAACACCTTTGTTCAAGCAGGTGTACTGGAACATCCTCTTCTGCTTCTGCAGGAGCGTTTAATTCCTGATTTCAGGTTGACCCACAAGCAACAGAAGATGAAGGAAAGACACAAAAATGGTTCCTGAAAGTTTCATCAGAAGGAGATGAAAGGGATGTGAATCAGCTCCTACGCAGCTGCAGTTTACAGTAGAGCCTCAGAGCGTGACCCCGGGTCAATGGCACTTCCCACAGGCTGGACTGAGGGCTCTGCTGCTTTGGGAGCTGGCTCATGAGCCTTCCTGTCACCCCTGCATCGGGGACACGGCTCCCTGAAGGAAAACAGCAGGCAGCTATGGAGATCAATCTTAACCTGCCGCCATGGTGTGCCAACACCTCTGAATCATCCAGAAAGCTGCACTTGCCCTCCCCAAACACTTCTGCACCAGCAGGTTGGCTCCACACTTTGGCCAGGGACAGAGCACTCTGCACCCTTCAGGAATCACCCAGCCACAGTGCAGGAGGCCTCTCCCATGAGACCCATACCAAGCTTTGGTGTGCATTTCTGCTGGGAGGGCTGGAGGGCCAGAATGGCCTTGACAAGAGGCTGAGTTTGGCTGTTCTGTGGCCCTGGTGTAAAGCTGCCTGGACTCTGTCCTGAATTAGAGAAAATTCTCCAGGAGTTTATATAACTACGATCACACTGCCCAGCATGTGCGTGATGGCATGCAGGATAAATACCCGTGTTCAAGACTTTACTCTTTATTAAACAAGCAACCCTTGCCTGTCCTGGGTCACTGCTGCAGAGCCTACTCTTGCCAAATCTCTGGGCAGTGGTATGCCATGAGTGGAAAAGCACAGTCCAGCATTAAATTTTAAAAAAAACCAACATGCTTAACCTCACTAGCTGTGAGCTGGAAGCCAAAAACTCTTTCTATAAGTTGCCACAAAATTTCTATAAATTGCCATAAAGGCATCCTGGTGCCTGCAGTCCTCTCTTCTGTTCTCCATCCATTTTCTTGTTTGTTGCTGCAGTTACTTTTACCTGGGGCAAAGGGAAGTCTGAAAAGATTGTCCTGAGCTACTGAGCTCAGGCTGCCCTAGTGACTGCTCAAATACATGTATGGGTTCAAAAACACATGGCAGCGCAAAAAATGAGCTTAAAGGCCCAAACACCAGATCTCCCAGAAAGAGCAGGTGTGAGTAACCCTCCAGCTCCTGTGAGACCCATCCGACAGTCTCTCCCTGTACTGCAAGCTGAATAAAGAACACTAACAAAAAACTATCTAGGAAATTAGTGCCTTTAAAGGCAGTCACTCGTTATCTGAGCTCTGCAGCACACCACTGCTCCAGCCACTGGGATGAGTGCCCAGCTATTTGCCACTTCCCAGTCCGAGACCTTTTATGTGAAAACCTGTTTGCACCAAGCAAGTGATACTAAGCCTTTCTCATACTGGGATGTTGGAGCAGAGAGGGAAAGGGAGGAAAGGTTAGCAAAGGTTTACTGAGTCATCCTAGTCCAGGCTGTGGAAAAAGGCTGCCCTGAATCTAGGAAGGGTCTAGGGTAAGAAAGGCAATTCTCATTTTAACCAACTTACATTTGGATCCTTACCTGTCCTTTCTTCATTTTTTTCTTTTTCTTTTTGCTTTCCTTTTCTTCTTCTTTCTTTTTTCTTCTTTTTTTCATCTTTTTCTCTTTTTTCTTTTTTCTTCTTTTTTTCATCTTTTTCTCTTTTTTCTTTTTTTTTTTCTTTTTTCCCCTTTCTTTAATGTCTCTAATCCACGAGGAATTTATATATGATTAGTACAGTCATTATTATTGTTCGGAATAATAGATTTTTTCACAGAGTGCCAGCGGGATTTGGCTAAAATCAGATCTCTTCCAATGCTTAAGACAAGGATTTGGGTGCAAGTCTACAGAACAACAGAGGGTCATTTCTAGCTCTCTTGCTTCTCAGTTAGGATTGTATTATTCAGAATAATTACATGTATTAAGGCATGGAAGAAAAGGATGCTGTACAACTCCAGAATAGCTTTACAGGACTTCCATGCATGGGGAGCTAATGTGTGCCATATCCAGCTGAACCCAGCACTCAGCACAGGTCCAGTTACAGACCTTCTGCATTATCATCTTACATCTGTAGCCTCTTGTGACATGAAATAATGAAGGAAAATCAGTCAAAAACTGAACAGTTACCATCCCCTTTGCATAAAACCGAGTGGGAAAATGTAAATCTATTCTCTCACATAGTATAACTTTGCTAAGATTACAAAGAAATGAAAAGCAATGTATCCTGTGTCCAGAGCAAGCCTTTTCAGGAGAACACCATTCATTAGTAATCCTTCCCCACACACAAACTGCTCTTCTCCCTTACATGCTTTCTGTCTCCTGACACCTGTTAGTTTCAAGGTTAGGATAATGGAGTGCACATCCCCAAGGAACCAACAAACTGAGTATGCAATATTTTACTTTCCAGAAAGAATGAGCTCAGCTCAGACAGATTGTTTACACAGACAGACCTCCCAAAACACTCGTAGTCTGCATTAGGTTTACTCGTAGTCTACAGGTTTATCTGATCTTACTGGTGATTTCATCTTACTGCAACACAGCAGCTCAACAGGACACATCTTTTGCAGATCCCTTCTGAGTGTGCATTGGTGCTCCACAAGCAACACTGGTAATGATGTGGGTGATGGTCAGCAAGGCAGGCATTTGCATTCTGCCCCAGTTTTAAGGAACAGAGGCCTATTTTCAAGATGAGTCAACTCGTTTTATGCCAAGAACAGTTGGCAGCAGTGCTTACTAAAGCATGTATGTTACCACATTGTGTTCAGTCATTTTAGTTTTGCAATCGTAGAGCCAAACAACAGGATGTGAGTTAATGCACCTTTGATTAAAGCTTAGGCTTGTTTTAGCTATTAATGAGCATCAAAGCTTATTGGCTACCCAAGAATGCAGTGACCTTTGAAGAAAGTTTGTATTATTTTAGCAAAAAGATTCCAGCAACATTCAGTCCTATTAAATTTCTAGAGAATTCAATAGTCATGTTGTGGCTAAAGGCATCAGGGTGAAATTAGTAGCCTATTCCACTTCCCTAATGCAACTTTCCACTTGCATTATAACTGACACAGATGAAGAATCTAGGCTAAGGACAATAATAAAACAGTATAGGTGTATTATGTCAGCATAAAACCATACTAGGACCTGGCACTCTTCATCTTTGATGGTTTCTGTGTAGCTTGGGCCCTGAACTGAAGCTGGGACATTTGCTGGAATAAGCGGCAAGGGAGGGATCAGGAGCTAAATTATTTTCACAATGAAGTTGCTAATAGAGAAAATGTGTCTGTTAAGAAATTATGGTCTAAATGGTTTGCAATGTCTCATTTTCAGAGAAAGAAAGGAAAAAGAAACAAGTCATATCACAGGGAAAAGATCGTTTATCCAGTTGCTTAAACTTCTTCCTAGACTTCTGGACATGGACACTGCTGGAGGCAGAATTAAGGCTAGAGGGACCTTTGGTAAGTACCTGTTGCTCCTTCTCACAGTAAGGCTGGCTCCACAGTGGTGTCCCTCATATCCTTGCTGATGAACCATAGTGCTGAGCAGGATAGTGACTGTACTGACTGTGGAAAGGGTTGCTCTGAATAGCAACAGGGCTTTTTCTGGGAAGGCACAACACTATTGCACACGTAGATATAAACCTGTACTTTTATACTCAGGAGGCTGCTCACTTTATAGTCTGCAAACCTGGCTGAAACCTTGCATAAAAATCAGGATGGAACTGAGGCTGATCAGCTTCATCAGAAAAAAGCTTCACTTCTGTACAGAAGCTGCAGAAAGTGTTTTACACAGTCTGTATTGCATTCGTTTAATGAGCTAAATAAAGGTTTCATAGATTTGACCTTGTCTGGCTTTTATGACTCTGGGAGAAGCAGTTTTGCTTCTGTATCTCAAAATGGCTTGAGTCATAGTCTCAGCTTTGCCTTGACACCACTTGCACCTGTGAGCTTGCCTAAGTACAGGCAGAGCAGTAAGAAGTTTCTGTGATTCAGCTTTGGTTATTTCCTGCTAGAAGTTGGATGCTCAGGGCTGTACTGAACAGTAACAGGGAAGGAGAGAGCTTTTTAGCTGCTCTTTGATTTTTGAGGGGCTTAGATTTTTTTTGTTGTTGTTCTGTTTTTATTTTTGTTCTGTTTATATTTCTTTCTCCTCCATTCTCCCTTGAACATTTCCCAGGGAAATGTGATAACGAGGCACCATTTTGCCATTTAGTCCACCAAAGAGGAATGGGAGGATTGTCCCTTGTACAGGTGCTCTTTACTCCAGAGGATTCAAGCACTGCCTCTGCAGCAGTCCAGGCTAATGCCAACCTGACAGCAATAGGTGAAATACAGAGGGCCCTCATCACCACACATCACGAAGGTGCAGGAATGCCATTAAGCAGCCTGTGTGAGTTACATTTCATCCATAATGAAATCAGCCTCCCACATTTCCTCTGAGAATGAAGTAGCAATAAGCAGAAGCAGTCCCTCTCCTACTCCAAATTCACTGAAATTATGCAAAGAACTCATCACTTTGAAATATGAAAGAAACTTCGTGTCCTTCTCAGCAGGACAAACTCAATTAGACAGAAAAAATGGAACAGCTGCTTTTTCAAAGAGACAGATGACCTTATGGTGTAATTTTCACACTCGGTCAATCAAAGCTTGTGGTGTGATTCATTGACCATGAGAATGAAACTAGACGAGAGACATAGTTAAAAGGTCATTCTCTTCTATGGATATAAGAGGCTCAAGTAAAATATTAAAAGAGCACATGGCCCTCTTTCAGGAGCTGTTGGCCACACCTCCAATTGCAGTCAAACAAAAGAAGTGAAGAATGCAAACACTGTGCAATGATGCCCAACAACCAGGCACAGACTTTCATGCTTTGTCCATGCCCCTATGGTCAGTGGTGCAGGTTTTCCCTGGACTTTTCTAGGGAGATTGGACCTGGCCAATGAAGCCAGTGAGAATTTGTGTGTTGATTACAATGAGCAGACCTGTTGTGAAGGAGAACGGAGAACAGCTGAACAGAGATGACAGCTACAGCTTATGAAAGCAGGTGTTGGGATTTAGCTTCAACTGTTACCATTTGCCTCATTTAAACCAATATTCCCAAGCCTGGGTACCTATAAATACAATAAAGGAATGAAAGTCCCCATGGATAAATGTACAAATACAAGTCAGAAAGCTTTTTCAGTATATAATGGTGCCTCTTGCTTCTTTGCTGCAGGCAGCATGGTTGGCACAGGTAGGACCAGAGCAGCCCTTTCCCCTGCAGATTTGGCTCTGGGTCCAGGAGGGGGATTGCATCTCTCCTGAACAGAAAGCACAAGGAGGCAGTGGTTTTGGGGACCATATCTCCAAAGGAGAAGGTGACCCCACTCATACCTTCTCACCAGTGAAAACAATGGGGTGGTGAGCAGACCACTGTTAAGAAAGGGAAGTCCTGAGAGACCATGTTGGGGAGAGAGATTGCTGAGACAATGATCTGAAAACCAGAAGGAAATGTTCACCATGCCCTGAGAACACATGGAATGGCCTGTGACCTGGAACAGAGAGACTACGGGGAGGGATGGAGGAACATTTCACACAGGAGCATGGGGCATTGCTGCTGGCAGTGACCCTTTTGTGGGAGAAGTCCTGTGCTGCACGCTGGCAGCATGGCATTAGCACACAGTTAGGTGTTGGCCACATTTTTGGCTATCTATTCAAAGATGAAAGGCTGGCTGCCCTCTGCAATGCTGAGTAAACAGGTGGCCAACTCTGAGCAGAGCTGCTCAGTTCTTGTATTCTCCTGCAGGAAACGTGTGAGCCAAAAGATCCTAATCCTCGGCTGTATTGTTGTCACCTGTTTGCTTCTTTCTCCAGCCCGTGTTGGGTCACTGCTCTCAATGGGCTGTTGAGAAACCTCCCTCCACAGTTTCCATCCTCTGCCCTAGGAGTCTCTTTCATAACTTCCAGCCAGGCATGCAAAACACCCCTCCTATTAACAAATCATCTGCTGGGCTGGAGAGAAGTTTTGACTGGAGCCTTCTCTTTGTACAAAACCCACTAGTTTGGGTACACACATACACTTAATGATTTATCAAATCCTATTGGTTTAAAACTCTAATACAAAGTCCCTCTAAATACTCATCAGCATCTTTTATTCTTACATTTTTTCAGGAAAAAAAAAGAAAAAACAATTATTTTCATTTCTATGTTAAAATGGTGTTTCATTAACAAGCATATAGTTAAAAATACAGAAATGATAGCTCAACCCCCAAATTAACTGCAGTTCTTTTCCAGCTTTCTGGAACTATTTCCCAGCTGTACTGGTTATCCATGCAGCTCTTCCTTCCCTTGTCATGAACAGCCTCTGGAAGTCCAGTGTACAACACCTGCAGCCAGGAAGGCAGATAGACTGTTCCTCCACAGTGTTCATATATTACCCTTGTTTGACTCTCCTACAAGTCTGTTGACTTTGACTAGAGATAGAATAGAAATTTACATAATTTCCTTCAGGGGGTTTTGAAGGCTGATAACACACTGCTGCTGAGAGTGTTATTTCCCTATTTTATTTCCACAGTGGAATAAATCTGGATATGCTCCTGCATATTGCTGTACCTGATGTTTTTTCTATTCACTTTTGATTCGGGAAAAAATCACATCATAAAAGATGTACCTACAATTGTTACTCAGCTATGGTTGAAAAAGAAAGAACACCCAGATCCACATCTCCTTTTCTTATCTTTGTCAAAGATGAAGGAAATATTAATCAAGCTATTTGACAAGGTCTTCCCAGTCTATACAGTGCCAGGAAAAGGAAATTGAGTGCATATGTGGCTGGAGGCAGCAGCACAGCTATGACAGGCTGCAGTCTGAGTAGAGGACTCATAACATTAACACTCCTCTCTGCTCCCAGCTGACCTAATACTTTGCATTATACGTGGTGCTCATTATAACCCAGATGAATGACAGAAGCTGGGATCAGCAGACTCGTGAGAGGACAAAGATGGAGGCAGATTAAATGATTTCTTGTGTGGTGAAGCCAGATAATAGGGTAGCCATGGACCTGATGAATCTGGTGAATGATCTCTAGTCATGTTTTATCTGGCCTTAGGTAATGAAATGAAGTTTCTGTGTCTGAAAGCCCCTTTGAAATGTCTCAATTTAAATAAATAACAGCAGGGAGTGGGAAGCACTTCTGTAGGGGCACAAAGACATGGGAATGAGTTTACCATTAGGAGTTTTTCAACTCTTATTTTTCCCTTTCATACATCAGGAATAGAAAACTTTAACTCACAGCCAGGATGTCAAGATACCCTGTGCAAGAATGAAGAAGATCCAGTGCTGCAGGAGGAACTGTGAGAGTTTAAACACCCAAAAGTTTGGGCCATTCTGTGATAAACTAATTTTCTACATCTCCATCACCTTTAAATCTGTCATCACCAGCCTCTAAACATGACAGAGTTCCTCCTATGACCAATCTTGTCTGATATTTGACATTTTGCACCGGGAATCTGGTTTTTTTTGTTCCTGCCTTAAGGAAATTAACTGGTAGGAGTTCAGCATACATTTCATGGGGAGAAAGGTTACCAAATTCATGAAGCACTGTTTCACACTGCTGCTGTGGGAGGTGAGCCCTAGCAACAAAAAGCACACCAATTTTCTAACACAGTGGTCATCATTAAGATCCATAGAACATTCACAGCTGTACCTTTTCCTACCCTTTTCCACAAAAAGCTTGGTGGATTGTTGTCATGCCAGTATCATAGTTCATTTACTTTCCAATGCAACCTACTTTCAGTGGAACCTAAGATATGTATAATGCTGTACTAGCAATTTCAATATTTTCTTAATTGATACATTCCCTTGGAGCCATTCTGCACCACTGGAGCAGATCAAAGAAGATTGGCTTTCCCTCTCAGTGCTGCAGCAGAGCCAAAAGCATCCTAATTCCAAGTAACACAGGAAGATTTCTTAAACACCATCATTTGAATTTTCCTGAGTGCTCAGCTATCAGAACACACTGTTCCCTTTGCTCTCTCTTTGCCCTGTTCCCTCATGAACCATTCTTTTGTCCTTTTACTTCCTCTGCTCTATTCCACCTGTTAGTAGTAGTATTTCTCATTTTTTGTGTTTATTTTTTCCCCCTGTGCCTAATTTTCTCTCCTTCCTGCATGCAAAGCCCTTTTTTCTATTTGCTGTTCTTGTTCCTGGGTCTTTTTTTTTTTTTTTTTCTTCCCACTTCTCCCTCCTTTCACTATACCTCTCCCTTTTTTACCCCTCTGCTCTTCCAGTATTTATTGTCAGTCCCTGTTTTTATTTCCCACTGATCATGGAAAAGGAGGGTTATCATGATGACTCTGTAGCCTTGCACAAACACCTGAAGGCCTGGTGAAAACCAAGATTTATGTCACAGCCTTGCAAACACAATGGCACACAGTCCCTGCCCAGGGCATTTGCAGTCCTTTTCCCTAGGGACGTATTTCAAAGACTAGAAGGGAATTTACCTCACACAAAATGGTGTCTTGAAAATCTCAGGCTAAACACACAAAGGGCTGGATGGGTGACCTGACTTGCTCAGAGATATGGACTGATGTTATGGAATGAGGGGTAGGAATTACTTGCTCATCTGCCCATCTGGTACATTAATGATGCAATAGGAAAAAGACAGGAACTGCATCAGATTTCTTCCTCCTATGAAAAACAAACCAAGAAATCGAAGCAGCATTTGCAATTAGCCTCACAATATGTGCAACAGTCTGGAGTTTTAAACAAGAAAAGAGCTTACTTTTCCCCCATCTCTGTTCAGCTGGTGCTTTAACTTCAGGTGATCCTAAAATACTTGCCTTGCAGAGGCAGGCAGCACCTGTGTGATTTCTGTGCAACTCTCCAGACACTTGGGTCCTTAGTTTTGGATTTGTCTTGCAAGTGCTGGATGTGACCAAAAGTCATCGTGGTCAATTAACAGCTGTTCCTGACAATTCTGCAGAAATCTGCAAAAAAATTATGTCACTTCAGATGGGGGCCAAAGCCACACAGGGAGTAGACCCTGTGCAGCCCCTGAGTAGCTCTGTCGTGTTCTTTGCAGCATGGAAATCTGAACAGTGATTTACATTTCTCTTCTAGTGTATTTTTGTTAATGAGCCGTTTTAGTTTCTGGTGTGATTCCCTAAAAATAAAATACTTTGGACTGACTGTGTCCAACTACAAGGCTGTGATGCTTGATCTCCCTAAGTGTCATTTCAGCACAGTGGGGCTGCCTTTGAACTCCCCTCTGGCTTTCCTTTCTGCTAACACAAACAGAAGGAAGCAGACCTGCATGGCTGAATCATACTTGTATGTTTTCCAGGCAGCTCCTGACTCCCAGAGCCTGTTCAGAACAGAAATGTCAGGCACAGCAGGACTTAGTCTGGCATGTGGGTGGATTTACTCAGGCATGGAAATGAAATCTGGGCCCGGGAAGCAGTGCTTGATGGCAGCGGGATGGGGCTCAGCCTGCAGCTGGAGCTGCAGTTTAACCAGCTGGGGTGGCACAGCATTGATGGAAAGGCATGGTACTCCCTGTTCTGATTTTTTTTATAACTGCTGCACTGGGTATTCTGATGGCCTGACTTCAAGGCTTCACAAAATTAAAGAGGGAGAAAGTAACAACTGAATTCACATTGAAAATATTTTTAAAGGTGCAAAATGAATGAATTTCTCATCATTTCTTTTTACTTCCATCAAAGTAGGAAGAAATCATGTTTGTATATTTGAATTTTGAAATGTATACAGGCACTGTGGTCCTTGATATTTTGCTATTTACTTTTAATAATGAAAGCAAATGAGAAAAGGAAAGCATCTGTCAAGCATGCAAGCACCTTTTGAACATGCTCCATACACCTGCTAGAAAGAGACAGGCAGCTTCTCTCCACTCCCAAGCCCAGAAGGGAAATACACTCTGGAACAGGCTAAATCTGAACAGCCCATAGTGTGCTCCTATCCTCACACTTCTCTCTCTGCCCAGAGAGAGGAAAAGGCAATACGAGGGCTTTAGAATTTAGCAAGAGATTTCTATGACACAAGCTCTGTTCCCTCAGATGAAGAGAAAAGAACAAAAGGGTACATAGCTAAGAAGAGAGAGAACTCGGGACCACCAGTACCAGCCCATTCCCACCAGCTCTCCAGCCAGAGCAGTTATCACAAATCTTGCAAATGTTTCTTCAGGAACCTCACAAGTAAATGTGATGTGCACCTTCTAGAAACAAGAGAGTCAAAAACGTACTGGTTTGTATAAAGACCTATCTCTGCTTCTTCCTTGTTTGACAGCACATCTCCCTGCATCATTTCAGGTTATATGTCATTTTTGTCATGACAACACTTGTCTGAATTGATGCTGTGCTTTTTTGTGCTCCTCCTGATGGACCAAGACTGGCTGTGGGTGTTAGATGCAAGTGTTTAATAAAAAATATTGCCATGGACATCAGAGATTACATAAGGATATAAAATTTCTTGATTAAGATTTCATCTTTAGGCAAGTGCTATGTAGGCAAACATTGGCAAAACATTGTAAGGCAAATGAGCAGGATGAATCAGCAGCAGCCATTTTATAGACTATAGGCTAGATAAAATAGTTCCTAGACTATTACCCACACTCACCCACCCACAATGAATTACTGTGCACACCATTGATAATATCTTGGAACACATTGAAAGTGATGTTGACTTTATAACATTAGCTGGTAAACACAGCCACAGGAGAAAAAATTCTTAGTCAAAAAGTAAATTCTTAGTCAAGAAGTAATTCTTGACTCAAAAAAAAAAAAAAAAAAAAGAGTCTGCCTCCTTTCCCTTTCATGTTATCAGTGGCCTTCCCAAAATACTTTATGCTGTAATTTGGTCTGGAAGAGTTCCTTTCTTTCCAGGTCTCTCACAGCATCATTATAAGCAAGGGAATCGTTGCCAGCTTCCTGCAACTCCCCTGGGCTGTATTACCAGGTCCATGCCCTCAGTGTCTGACCCTGCTATCCACAAGAGCCTTGGAGTACAAGGGTGAGCAGTGCTGTGTCAGCTCTTTGGATTTCAGCAGTATCCATTCTGCATGTGATTCAGAACCACAGTCTACCCACATATATCTCTCTATACAGCCACGCAATCCTGTTTTTGTTATCCCTGCTGTTCCTCCCACCTTCCTTCCTATTGCTTGTGTCATTAGCTTGTTGCACTTCAGCCACAAGTAGACTATAAATTCCTCAGGTCTTCTTATGCTTCAGTATCTTCTTGCCTAATTGGAACTTCCAGAACTCAAGTAGTCGCTACAAAACAAACATAGACCTCAACAGCTGGGACAAATAAGATGCATACTTGTAATTTCAGCCCCTAAGGTCTGTTTGACCTAGAAACCCATATTCACTTCGAGCAATTCCTCTTGTACTTTCTGCTTTAGGTCAGAGTTGAAGCTGGAGCAAACTGTAAGGAAATGCAATAAATAAACACAATTATTTAATGATCTGAAAGTCTGGTATGTTTGCAGTTTCCTGGTCAGTTGACAGCTGGATAAAATCCAAGAATCAAAAAAAAAAAAAAAAAAAAAAAAAAAAAAAGAAAAACATTTGGAAAAAAAATCTCTATCAGTAGAATGTCCTGAAAGGAAAGCAATTCATGTGTCACTGCTTCTTGCAACACAGTCTTCCAAAGACTGAGAAAACTACTAGCTGTGGCTAATTTCATGTTTTCAGGTTTAAATAAGATACATACCAAAAAGAAGAGGTGAGGTGCCAAGAACTCGTGCCGTGTCCTCCAGCATCATCTTTGCAATGCAGAAGATTGAGTGTGTGCTCAGAGGAGAGTGACCCAAGGACATGGGGCTGGGAATGCCTACGTGGTGGGTGAGACTGGGGTCTGTTCCTGGAGCTCCAGGCACCCAACCAACAGGCTGGGTCGAGGATGTGAGTTGAGCTGTGCACACCCACACACACGTGAGCCACCCTACCCCTTTCGGTGTCCTGCTGAAAAAAACACACCAGCCTGTTGCCTGTTGCCCCATGTGGGCCATGTGGCCCTCACCAGCGTACAGGGCACTGTGTACAGGGCACTGTGTACAGGGCACTGTGAGGCTGATGGCAGAGCACTCAGACCAGGCATGTGCCCAGATCCACTGCCCTGCCACATGGCAGCACAGAGGAAACTCTGTGCCTGACACTGAATACAACACTAAAGGAAACTAGTACAGCACTAGTACAACACTGAAGTTAAAAGCAAATTAAATTAAACAGAAGAACCTGAAAGTTTGATGGACTGCCACCCTGACCCAGTCCTGGGCTCCCCACTTGCTGCATAGATGTTTCAACAACTAAAAAGGCCCCTACAATGATCTCCCTGAGGCCAGGGTTAGTGAAGAAGAGGCCCTGCCTGAAGGTCCCGTGCTGTCTGGACACCTCAAGGCACCCGAGGTCCAACCTATGGCTCAGACTCCTGATGAGATCATAGAACCTTAGAAGGGATCTTAAAAACCATATAGTTTCAGTCCCCCTGCCATCAGCAGGGACATCTTCCACCAGACCAAATTGCTCAAAGTCCTGTTCAGCCTAACCTTGAACACTTCCAGGGATGGGGCATCCACAGCTTCTCTGGGCAATCTCTTCCACTCTCACAGTAGAGGATTCCTTCCTAGTATCCAATCTAAACCCACCCTCCTTCAGTTTGAATCATTCTCCTTTGTCCTATCACTTACAAGCCCTTGTAAAAAGTCCTTCTCCAGCTCTCTTGTAAGGGCCCTTCAGGTACTGCTATAAGGCGCCCCTGGAGCCTTCTCTTCTCCAGGCTGAACAGCCCCAACTCTCTTAGTCTGTCTTCACAGGAGAGGTGCTCCAGCCCTCTGATCTTCTTCGTGGCCCTCCTCATGACTTGCTCCATCAGGTCCATGTCCTTATGTTGAGGGGCCCAGAGATGGACACCCTACTCCAGTTGAGGTCTCACCAGAGCAGAGGGGGAGAACCACCTCCCTCGACCTGCTGGCCAAACTCCTTTTGGTGCAGCCCAGGACACAGTTGGCTTTCTGGGCTTTGAGTACGCATTGCTGGGTCGTGTCAATCTTCTCGTCAACTAACACCCCCAAATCCTTCTCCTCAGGGCTGCTCTCAATCCATTCTACCCCCAGCCTGTATTTGTGGTCTGGATTTCCCCAAGCCTTGGGCAGGACCCGATGGGATTTGTGTTTCCAAATCTGATGGCAGCTGTGTTTACAGCAATGTCACAGTCAGAAAGGCTCAGGAGCTAGGGTCACTGTAGCTGATGGGTGGGCAGCCTCACACTTCTTCTTTTACTAAAGAGTACCCTGTTCATTTGGCCATGGACAGATTTTGGAGAAATCTCACACATATATCAAAATAAACTTCCACTCAAAGGTCAACAGGATGAGGAAACTCACTATCAAGCATATTGGAGCTTGCAGCAATCTGCAGATCTGTTTGAACATGGTCTGAAACAGGCTCTAGACATTAAGAAAACAACTTCATAACAGCCCTTTGTCTAAATTTCAGCACAGAACAAGCCTGGATGCCTTTAGCATGGATTTTTTTTTTCTTTACTCAACAGTTTTTACTCTGCTCAGCGTACTTACCCAACCAGCTGCAAACCTCCCCAGAGTTGCAAACATAGTGATGAGTCAGTCTAACGCAGTCTCCAGCTCTTTCCCTGGAAATCTGGCATGCCTACTGATGTTACAGCATCAAATCAATTTTTGCTTTCTTTCTTTGGTTTCCTTTAGTACATTTAGCTCTGATTTACACTCTGAAATTAATTCTCTTAAATGATTTGCAATGGTGGAGATAATGGAAAAGGATTATAGCACGAGACCAAGGAAGAAAAAAAACCGGAAAAGCCCAAAGCTGCCCTGGGCTGAGGGGTCAGCTCTGATCCTGGGAGCAGGTTGACAGGGGCTGTGACCCGCGGGCAGCCAGCTGCCGGGCTGCGGGTGCCGGCTGTCCGTGCCGGTGCCGGCAGGGCTCCCGAGCCGCTCTCCCCGCAGCTGCCCACTGCCAGGGCTCGCAGAGCGGCCCTTCTCCGGCAGCGATCCTCAGCAGCTCCCGCCCAGCTGTCCCTGTGCCCCCGGCCGGGTGGACAGCTGGGATGGACAGCTGGGTGGACAATCCCCGCAGCTCCTGCATCGCGGTCCAGGCCCCCCACCGTGGGTCACCCTGCTCCTCCTGCCAGCAGAGCAGGGAAGAAAGCCAAAGGTCCCAGTTCGGCGTGGAAATCAGTAGAACAGGGAGAGCAGGATCTGCACCAGGAGCTCCTCTGCACACAGGTATCTGCTGCAGGCAAAAGTAAAACCTGCCCTAAACTGACATCCAGCAGCATTGTCTTGAGCAGCTCTGTGCTGAAGGAGGAGGTCCAGGCATACGTGTCATATGTATGTCAGAATAAACCTGTGCTCAAGGGTCAACAGGATGATAAAACTCATCATCAGAGAAGATGCTGGCAGGCGTAACTATACTATTACATACTATAATACATTATTTGCAACGTGGCTTACATCAACATATGTTCAAGAACAGCATCAGTCACCTACTTTATCATCATGAGGGCTTAAAGAGAAGACCTTTTTGTTCCCCCCGTGTGCCTGTGCAATGAGCAAGCATACTGGATCTCGCAGCAATCTGCATGTTTAACTGAAGGTGGCCTGGCAGAGGGGGAGAGGGGACAGGGAGGGACAGCCAGCCATGGATGGGGGCAGCACCCAGCCCTCTGTCTGCATGTGCCTAGGGGTCCTCAGTGGATCACCTCGCAGATTTCTGTCCTTCCACCCTTAACAGGATGAGAAGAGCTTGAACGTGAGATTTCAGCTGAACAGCAGTTGGAAGTCAAGTTAGGCCAGATACAAGACATCTGCAGTTCTCAGAAAGCATCTATAGTCCAAAGCTGTCTGCACAGGAACTTCAACCCTTTAGGGAAGAAAAGCTTTCAGTAGAGGTAAACAGACTCTTACTGGTGTCAAGCTTCCAAGAGTTAGACTTACAATTCTTACAGTCACAAATGTGATTCACAAACATTTCTTGTTTTCTGATTTTTTTCTGACTGAGCCCACAAACTCCAACACGTGATTTCGAGGAAGGAGAGTTGTGCACTGCTTGTTCACCCAGCCATGGTGCCCATAATGTCACAGTACTGCATATACTCACTCAGCAGGGCCAGTGTTGCCATATTAGATATTAAACCATGTGTTTAACACTTATAAGTCACTTTGTCCTCATCTGCACTATAATTTTGTTGTACATCATATATGCAAAATGAGTTTCATTTCTTCTCCCTACACCTTTGTTTTATTGCATTTACATAAAGCTGTCAAATATTTATGAGGATTTTTACACCTTTATGAAATTAATTTCTTCAACCACCAAGGAGATGACATTTCTGAGGTAATACTGTTATTTCCCAAAACCTATTTTCTGGTATCTTTGGCCTCACTGAAGTGGCACATTTTTCATTAAACTTAGCAGTACATGAAGTCGTTAAGGTGACAGTAGTTTGCCATTATAGCTGTTGTAGCAGTGCTGGTAGTGACTTCACCCTTGGGTCATCTGAGGCAATTATTAAGTAAAGTGTCAAGAGATATTGAATGACTTTTAGAAAACTTAGAATTGCCTTGCTATAAGTACCTCTTCTACTCAGAGAGCACAGAAAGCTGACCTTCATAGCTCAACTCACCTGGAAAAAGAGAGAGAGTTACAGAACACAGCAGCCATCACAGCCAAAGATACTAAGGCATCCTGTCTTTCCCCTCCAGTATTCACCGTGAACTGAATCATTTTTTTTACTCAAAGCAACATGTTTTCATTCTGATTTTCATCTACTCTAGTGATTAAAGTTGCCTGCTAACCCTGAGGACTCTGCTGATCTCCCTGCATGTCACAACCTGTCATCAGAGTCACAGTTGCTCTCATGCAGCGAGGGAAGACTGGATGCAGAAACAACAAATAACCCAGAGGAGCATGGAGCAGCCTGCTAACAATATATAGTCTGTGTGTTTCCTTCCCTGTACAGCAGTTAAAATTATTGAATTAATGAAAACCTTTTAAAGAGATATGAGTCTTATCTTTGAACCAGTGAGCTGTGGATCTGGGCATTTTTCAGACAAAAATCCACACTCGCTTTGCAAGTGAGAGAAAAATAAATTTAAATTCACTACACAAAGTGTCTGAAGAAGCCTGGAGCAATACAGAGCTACTGATATCTCTTCATACTGTCTGAACTGGCCACATAAATTACAGGCCGAACTGTCTAGCAGTGTGCCTAAAGGCAATAATTTCACCTTGGCTTAAAAGGATGCTAATTTTTATCATATTGGAAAAAATAACATTTTGCAACCACTTTATACAAGCTGCACAAGTACAACAAACACAGGGCAACCCAGCAGCATCAACAACCCTGTAAAATTTACATAACATAAGCCTGTGGTTTTGGTTACAATGAACTTTTAAAAAATTTTACAGTCAATATAAGTTAGGATTTTCAGAGTCAAATCTTAAAATTTACAGGGGTTCATTGCAGAGGTTTTTTATATCAGCATTCCTGACTCATTTATCATTAATTATATTTTGAGATTGCTGATGAACTCAATTTTTGAATATCACTTAGAAGCTAAGAGGTCCCATGCACTTCACTGTGACAAGCACAAAAGACAGCTGAGACTGTAAACTCTGCAGGGCAGGAATCGTGCATGCTGTATGATAAGTAAATTACTTCAGGCAAGATCTTGTAATTTATCAGTTTAGGCAGGGCTGATGGCAGGCATCTGTATTCTTTTATACATAAAAACCCCCAAATCCTTATCAGTCTGTAACAGTAATTGTGGAAATCTTTTATTCTAGAGGACCAGGGGGTGGTACTACCTCCAACTAAAATTCAGTGGAAAATTGCAGCCAAATGGTTCGGCCATTTCCAAATCCTGCTCTCCTCTTGCCTGCTTGTGTTAGCACTTCCAGAAATGGTTTGTTTGAACAGCTGCAGTGTCTCCATGCTGTGCTGCAGGGACTTGAAATGTGACTGGTGATAGAGGGGGGAGGTGATAGCCTTAGTTTTTCTAGGGCTAAAGCTGTGAAACTGCATTCAGGGTTGGCCACATTATGAACCCTGCAGGTGATTTAAGTGTGTGTGAGGGGAGGAGTGGGGAAAAGGTGCCACAGTGCTGTTCAGTATCATCACAGGAAAGGAATCATATTCTGCCTATTGGCTGGCATCTGTGTGGCCAGAGAGAAGAAAGGCAAGGGAAAGACACACCTTGCCAGATGATGCAGTGTTAGCAAAAATAAACATCTGCAGTTACCTGCCACAACTGGCAGTGCAATGAAAGAAATGAAAGAATATGTGTCCTGAGAAGATGTCCACCCAGCCAAAGATGTGTTTCCAGCCACAGCAACTTGCTCCAGAGCTCACACAAAGGTGGGCACGGTGAGCCGTGTAAGGAGAGTCAAATACAACCTTCCTCATGTCCATTCCCTGGGGTAAATGTGCTGGGAGTGTTCGGACAGCTGGTGTCACCTCCTGTGCAAGTCAACAACACTGCCCCTTTGCTCCCTTCCACCACCACTCGGTGCTGCCTTTGGGGTGCAGGAGGCCACGTGCTGCTGCCACGGGGAGCTGCAGTGCCACAGTTGTGCTCAGTCACGGATCTGCATTTTCGCTTTGCACAGTCAAAGACTTGGGTTTCATGCTTATGTCTTTGAACAGAAACGAGGCACAGCAGTCACAGCTCAGGAAGGGCTGTCTTCCAAGGGTCTGGTGACATACCTGCTGTGACTAACATAGGAGCTTGCTCTTCCTGGAAGAAAAGAGACTGGAAGGAGCTGTGTGTCCCACAGGACAAAACAGATTTCCTCAAGTCTATCTTCTGCTCTTCTCAGGTCTGAGAAGTGCCAGAGTGCTGGGGGTCACTCCATATGGCTCCATGAACAGGAGTTCAGAGGTGTAGATGTCTAGGGCTTCTCCAGGGTGCTTCCAGGCCATGGGGGCAACTGTGGCTTCTGATGGTGGTATAGTTATCGTGGGGAAGATCTGGGCTCTTCCAGAGGGCAGCCGAAGAAGCAGACACACAACTGTGCTTAGCATACAAGTGACCCAGTGGATTTCACTTAAGCTGGTTTTGTTTTAGCCATTATTTTACAGCCAGCCAAAGTTTCTTTTAAAACATTAGAGAAAATTCAAAACTTGTGAAGATGGTGTTTATTAACATAGTTGTCACTACAAATGTAAAATAGATCTTTCAGCTCCTTGCTTAATAAAAATGGTGGTTCTTTTTTTCTCCCATGAGTCTTCTCAGTCACATCTTCCCCCAAAGCTCTTGCCCTCACTGCCTCACAGTTCATCAATGCTGTTCTTCAGACTATTTTGTGCATGCACAGCTATATGTCTACACATCTATATATGCTATTTATACATCTATATATAGCACACAGCTATATGCATACGTATCTATAGATAGAGGAGTCAAGGACACAGGTTTTTGCCTCCTACAGAGTGACAATGCTTATGGTGATCCCTGTGCTGCCTGATCATGGTCATCCCTGTGCTGCCTGATCCCTGTTTGGACATGTTATATGTCCTTTGCATAAGCTGGGTTGCCATCATAACCGCTCCCTTCAGCTGGATCAGGCACCAGACACAGTGCTACAGGCTGTAGTTTTTAATCAGAAGCTTCAGATTTTTGTATGATTTGACTTCCCTTCCCTTCCCTTCCCTTCCCTTCCCTTCCCACCTTGTNCTTCCCTTCCCTTCCCTTCCCTTCCCTTCCCTTCCCTTCCCACCTTGTGACTACAAAAACATGGACTATACAAAAGACCTCAGACATCAGACAGCAGTTAAAGTTCTTATTATCTTTATAAGACCTCATGGACTTGAAACATCCTATTCATCATATTTCAATGTTTTCAGAGGAGCAAAGCTAGAAGTGTGTTATTTTATCAGCAGTTCTCTGTTTAGAGAACCTTATTTACCATCTACCAATTACTTGGCAATTTCTTCTGCATTCTTCATTAGCGACAATAAATGCCCATTATGTTGCCTCTTTGGGTAGACTGGTTTAACTAATTTCTTTGGGCCATTACTTTTACTGGTAACCACTTGTCCAGTTTTGTGTATTTTTTAATTCAAGCTTCATTATTGGTATGGTCAGAAGTGAGTAATTTTTAAAGGTGTTAATTAATCTAAGAGCCTCTATGCCACCGTTTACTTCACATCAGATCTTTTGCATGTTTCCTGCCTTTACCGATTTTCTATGCATATTTTAAGTGGAAGTAGATAGCCTCTTCCATGGACATCATGCCTGTTTTTTTTTTTTAATGTGCCCATTCTTTCAAAGAGCAGTCACATATAAGAGCAAAACTTGCTCTGGTGGATAGAATGTAGTCCATCTCCTACTGTTGAGATTAATCCAGCTAATTTATTGCTTCTTGTTTACAGTCTGAAAGAGAAAAAGATCTTTTCCCATCAATCTTCCTGGCAGTCTCTAAAATGCACTATTTATTGCTCTAAAATTTCTGGTTAAATAATATTCAGTCACCTCTGCAGCAATTTCAAATGGAGAATGTCCCTGAGGACAGGTAGTAGTCGGCAATGCCTTTTCATTGTATGGGATGCCATAAATGACAAATGACAAGTGAAGACACCATTAAGCTTCGTAATTTCTTTAGATGAGTTTGCCTGACACCTGTTTAAATTGAACACCAGCATTTGCAGAGAGAATACCAATTCTTTGCCACAAGCCTTCATATGGATTTTACAGGGAGAAGAGTATTTTGATTGCACAATTAAAAAATTCCAGAAGAAAAAGCAAATTAGCGTCATGCATAAACTGTGAGCAATCATTGCATGAAACCAGCCTTAAATGCTCTGGAAATACGCAACCAGAGTAACCGAGGCAGAGGAAAATCAGCTTTGGGGGATTTCAGCATACCCAGGGACAACCTGCAGGCCTTGGTGCACCACACCAATGACCAGCGAGATGCTTCTGGTGAAACCCACGCTGACCTCATCTGTTCACAAACAAGCTGGTTCCCCTCTCAGATTAAGAGGTCTCTAATGACAGCACCCTGATTAAATCTAGTTTGTTAGTGTGCAGCAGAAGTGATGGTTTGGTTACTGGGCAGATGTACTTTCCCAGCTGTGCTTTTCCCAGTGTGGCCAATATGGTCTCTGCTGACCTCTGGCTAAAGGTCACCATTACTTTGGCATTGCTAATGAAAGGGCTCCTTACCCAATTCAATCAAAACCAGAAATCAGCAATTTAAACTGTGCACTTGAAGAATTTTTGAAATTAGCGAGAGAATTAAAATTAACATTATAATTCCAAATTTACAGCCTTAAACCTGACCAAAATTCCATACAAGGCCACAAAAACCCACACAATTAAATCAGGCTTACACCCAAAAAGTAACCTTGACCGAAAGTCAAGGTCATCTGACAGATTGCTATCATGATTGATTTGGGTCTGATATCTCAAATATTTATTCTAATTTTAGACACCACTCACATTGCTCAGATGGGCACGTGCTTTTAGAGAACTCCCCTATTCAACAGCCCATCTCACATTCAGGGTCCTCAATGCAACACAGACTAAGGGTTGTACGTGTGAGCATAACTCAGCCTCCTTCTTATTGGTAAGAACAAGAAAAGGAGAAAAAAAAGCAGAAGCAGAGGCTGAATTTTCAGAGTGGACTTTTAAAAAACACTTGCTTCTTCAACTGTCATGAGTTAGCAGAGCATTATAAATAACCAAATCCATGCACATTGCCCCCATGCTGTCCCTTGTGATCAGCACAATTAATTAAAACATTTTCTATAGCTGTGCAGCTGGATAAGTGCATACTGATTGCCTGTGCAGAGCATACAACAGGACAGAGCCAAATCTTAGTTGCCACATGTAGAACTCCTGCCTGAGGTAGAAGCTCTCTGTCTGAAGAGTAATGGGCTTAAAGGTGTGAAATAAACCCCTCAAATCTAGTGGTACCAGTCACAGTTGTGGTCAGTGCCATCCTTAGGAGTTCTACTGGTTCCCAGTCTTCAGGTTTACTTAAATTACGAGTGTCCCGCCTTAGTAACAAAAACAGATTAAAGAGGTGGTTCATCTGTTTAAAATATTTTCTATTTTCAAAATCCTGGAAGGTAAAATATGTGTCCCTGCTAAGACAACCCTTTCTCTACCCATTTACCCTTATGTGGCCTTGTTCAAACTGCATCTACATGCAAAGTGGTCTCCTTCAAGAAGTTTCTGATCTCTGTAGTTCCAGTGAAAGCAGAAAAATTCTCCCTGAAAATATGTTCCAGATCTGTCTCTCAGGAGCCAAGACTGAACAAAAATGAGCTGCCAGCTGCAAAGTTTTACATATGTAGCAAGAAGAGTAATGGAATGAGAGCAACAGTTTATTTGTAGAAGTAGAAGCAAGCAGTCTAAATAAATGAAGCAACTGATAATTGTTTAGACATTCAGAGGTTTTGTAAACGTTTCATTAAATTGATGGGATCAAATGCATCATTCCAAATTTTTGGGTCATATAAATTCATGCGTCTAGGCCCTTTAGCATATCTCTCTTCAGCATTTTGTTTCCAAGCTAGTGAAGGCACTGATTCTTCTAGGTCTCAATTAATTACAGGTCCATGACCTTTGTGAACTTCAGTTCTGAAATTCAGAGAACACAGACCATGTGATCACAGCTATGCCTAGACAGTGTATGGGCTTGTAAAACCTCTGCCATGTACAACTGCAATCATTTAGTGTCCTTCGGTGTTCTTCAGGAGAGCCTAACCCAAAGGAAACTTGTGAGTGCCTGCTCAGAAATAGGAATGTCTAGATCCAAAGCAAACCAAAGCTAAGGGCCGGAGACTCACTGCCTTCAACTGGTCCTACATTAAATTGTCTGATGACCCCAAATGCAACACCTGCCACCATCATTCAGGGGAAGGTTAGATCCAGTGAAGTCACACCTTCTACAGCAATTCAAAGCCATGTAAAGTCAGACACTGCCCTTCCATCTCCACTTTTCTCAAATGAAATCTTTTAAGGTGATTTCTTAAGACCTCTGCCCACAATGTTGGCAAAAGTTGGACTGTGTTGCTGGCACTGAGCAGCCAGCATAAAACAGCAAATGATTCTCTTCAGCAAAGAAAATTGATCCTGAGTAGAGCTGTTTGGTTTATCCAGCAGAGTTGGGGAAAAAAGAGAAAAATGCATCCTCTAATCATCTGGCTGGAGTTGCTAGCACAAGCTCAGGTGGTCCAGGCCAGTAATGGGAGTCTCTGTGAAAATAAAGCCAAGCCTCAGAAAAGGGTGTGTATGTTCTTCTGCCTCTGCCTTGGTTAGATTCACATCCTGTGCCCTTGCTGCTGGTGCACAGGTCAGAAGTGGAGCAAGTCCTGGCTGGGTATGTCCCAATATCTATATGGTGTTTGTTTCCTTTATGTTTGGCTTTCAGCTGGGAACTAAACAGTCCACAGAGCTAATGGGGTACAAATTTCTTTGCTCTAAATCCAGAGAAAGGAGCTAGATAATCAAGACCTCACTATTTTTTTCATAGTCAACCTGTGGTTCCAACTTTGTGCTCTTGGGACCACCGGAGGTCTGAATTCTGTTTAATTAGAAAGCCATGGACAACATGAAGACTCTTCTATGGAGACCATACTTTCTGATAAAATATGGAATCACAGGAAGATAAAAAGATGTTTTATTTTGAGAGAGTAGAAACAGTAAGCTAGACTAGAGAAAGAAATCATGAAACAAATCTGAAGGGGCACCTTTTCCCTCACCTGTTCAATTTAACTGCCTTGTTTTTAAGTCAGTGAGCTCAGAGCAATATTTTTCCAGAAAGACCAGTCTGCCAATACTGATCAGTTAACACCCCAGAAGGTTCCTCTTCTGGTCACATGACAAAACAAATGACACGATTATGATAAAGCTTCCCTGAAAGTCAAGGATGTATAGAAGGGCACCGACTGCACACTGTAATAGAATGTAACAAAAGCAGGTGTAGAGGTGACACAGGCGTTACTGCCAAAAGATGAAGTCAAGGCGGAAAGGGTGGCAGGGTGTGTTTGTTGTGCTTCTCTGGAGGGATAAAATGAAGATGATAAAGGTCAAAAGAGGATTCTGAGACTGTAAGAGTCATACCTCTCTTAAGCAACACTATCAAATGTCTAGTTGTTGAAATATGAGAAGAGCAAAGCACAATATCCAAATGCCCATTGCCAGCCTGCTGTATCAGCAGCCTCATAAATCTAAAATCAGGAAAACTGTTGTGAGAAGCTGAGGTAATATCAGAGCTTCATCATTTATTTAAAGATGCATCTACAAAGTAGAATGAGAAAATTACTAAAACTTGCTTGATCCATTCACTACTAAGAGACACCAGGGTTGAAAAGAAGTGAGGATTGCACAGGGGATAGGGAAGTTCTATCATTACCCACTATGGGCTAATTAATCCTTAACATCACATAAAGTGGTGAGGGGATCTTGAGTGTCCATCTTTGCACCAGGTAAGGGCTATATCTGCCTCTCTACCAACCAGACAGAAAAACATATTCTAAATGCATGTTAAAATAACCATTTTCATCCTCTTTATGGACAGGGCCAACAAATTCCGATAAGTTATAAAATAAATGCGATGCCTCCAAAGCATTATTTCTGTAACCCTGTTAGCTCGAGAATACACACAACACAAAACATAGGAGATTAAACTTTTAGCACACAATTTCTATCAGCTGACAAATAATAATCTTTGACTTTCAAAGCTCTGGCAGGGAGCCATTTAAGAATTATAGGCTGAGCTTTGAAAGAAAATGTGTATTGAAATCCCACTTTTATTAGTTGAGCTATCATTATTACTATTCAATTATAGTACAAATGTGCAGCTTTCATAATGTAAAATGCCAATTCAAACTCATTTGACAGGATTAGATGCAATGTCACTTTCTCTATTCAGGCCAGTTCTTCAAGATGCCCCAAATCCCCCTGAAACCTACTGACAATGCAGACTGGAAGGGATCAGACATCTAAGAACAGCAAAAAGGATTAGAGAAGCCTTCCTTCCAATTAGCAGTGGCAATAATTAATAGCAAAATGCCATTTCTGCTGGGTTGTTGCTTGCAGAAAGACAAGCCAACAGGACAGACTCACCCTTTTACAGGAATAAGAAAGAATAACAGTTAGAAAACAGTAATCCCTGATAAAAAATGCTGAGGAGGAGAAGAGGTGGGAAGAGTATTGAGGAGTCCTCTGTTTCAGTAATACTGCCTTGTTGATCTTCCCTCCCTCCACCATGTGGTTTCTATTTTCTTGTATTAATCTGTGCTTCCCCTCCCTACATTTTTTCATGTGGTTGCCAGTTTGAGGTCAACGACTACTAAGAATGGACCGAAAAGAATTTCCAGGATGTTTTTTAAGACTATTAATAACTGTAGCAGCTATTCAAGCAAACAGCACTTCATGTTCATTGTACTCCAGGGTGTAAAATCATCACTGATTCAGAGTTTCCTCCCATTACAAGTTGTACAGTCAGGTACAGTGTAGGGTGTTGGAGGCAAGATGTCACTTCCAGCGGGATGCTGAAAAATAAGGATCCAATTCTGTACACATCAATGGGGAGGTTTTCCAAAGGTGAGAAAACTCCAGAGGCAGGCCTCATGGGGGATTTTTAAGTGTTGCCACTTATAGTACTGCACTTCCTAACTTCCCACCACCCCACAGGCAGGCATCTTCAAAGCCCTAAGATGTGAGGTATTGCTCAACAACATGCAGCAAGAGTGAAGTACTTGTAAGTGAGATCTGCAGGAGACAGCCAAGCCAGCAGACTGCCAGAGTCTACACGGAGAGGTGGCAGATCTGAAATCTGTGATTAAGTTTCATGAGTACTGAGTCATGGAGGCCTGAGCAGCATCCCTCACCACAGGGATGCAGGGGCACTCATCTGGGCCTTGAAGGAGAAAAGGCACTGTGAAACCCACAGCACAGTGAGTAAAGTAAAAAAGATCTGACCCGTGATGTTCAGGACAATACACCTCAAAATTACACCAAAGCCTTCCATAGGACAGACTACCAACCCCGTTGATGATCAAACAGGGCAGAATACTGTGGCTTCACAAGCCCCAATACACTGCTTTAACAGATGTAATGGGCAAATTGCAAAGACACAGTCTCATTCCTAGCTATCTTCTGTGTGAGGCCTAACATGGCAGACATGCTCTGAGGATGCCTCAGATTAGAAAAAGTTAGAAAAAAATAAGGCCTAGAACACGAGAGAGGCCGAGGAGGAGATGATCTGAGAACCCCTTAGAGGCCCAGGCATGAGGCAGCCTGAAGACGCCAGGTGTGGCTGCTCACACACAAACAGATGTCTCTGTTTATGTGTAATCCCCTCTGCTTCCAAGGGGATTACACGTCTGACCTTGAAATACTTAAAAGGACCCAAAGTCTATTTTGAAGCTGATTTTTATAAATTGGAATATTATGCTTGTTAAAAAAGAAGAGACTAAAGCTTGCACAAGAGGAAAAGAAGGACTATGTCAAATTTCAGAGTGATGTACAAGGGCATAAATCACATGTCAGAAGGGGAATATCAGCAAATTAAATGATGAATTCAAACCAAGAAGAATGTGTGCTATATTCTACTCCTCCTACAGACAGCAGCTTTTGGGCACATAGGGCTTTCCAGCATCCTAAGAAATTCTGAAAATTATTTATTTTTTTCCCCATGGTTTTGCCTTGTGTTTGCCTTATTGATTTTGTAATTCAGAGAATAAATGAAAAAAGCAAAGGGATACTTAGAATGGATATTCATTTTCTTTCTTGTCTTCCCTGAAAATGACACAGTTAAGCAGAAGGAAGATTACAGACACTTGAGGATTTTTTTTGAGATGCAAAGTTAGGTCTGATATTTATACAAGCACTGACACACCCAATCTGAGTCACAGAAGTTTCCAATACTCATTCACAAAGGTAACCAGAGACGAGGAGTGACCCAAAACTGCAAGTGACATAGCTAGACCTGAAGGGCGATGAATTGGGGCTCCCACAGAAAGAAGAACAAACCTCCAATAAACAATGTGTCTAAAGATACAGTTGAATTGTTCCTTCTCTGAAGGAACTGCAGCTCTTTCTCTTTTTCACTATTTCTGCCACTTATGGCTCTGAAGAAGCATTTCAGGCTTGTATACATTACACTGACTTATCCCAGCTAAGAGCCTGATCCAAGCAAAGGGAAACAATGGAGCAATTTGTCTGGTTGATGGCTGCAGAAATAGAAGATTAAATCATAGAACCATTTAGGTTGGAAAAGACTTCTAAGAGCATCAAGTCCAACTGTTAACCCAGCACTGCCAAGTCCACCACTTGGGAACCATGTTCCCAAGTGCCACATCTACGTGGCTTTTAAACACCTCCAGAGAAGGTGACTCCACCACTTCCCTAGGCAGCCTGTTCCAGTGCTGACAACAACAATTGACAACAACAATTCTGGTGAAGAAAATTTTCTCAATATCCTGTCTAAACCTCCCCTGGCACAACATGAGGCCATTTCCTCCTCATATAGCTGGTGTACCTTGGAGCAGATACTGATCCCCACCTGGCTATGACCCCTTTTCAGGTAGTTGAGAGTGTGATAAGGTCTCCCCCTGAGCCTCCTTTTGTCCCTCAGTTGCTCCTCTTAGGAGTTGTGGTGTCTGTGGCCATACCACACCATAGGCAATGCCATGGGGAGCAACTTACGTTTTTTTGTTGAACATTACAGTTACATTTCCTGCTCATTGCCTCAAGGACTCACATTTACCAGACTCTGCTAAACTTGGGAGTAACTTCGGTGTTAAGTGAGTGCTAAATACATACACTCAAACCTGGTTTACTCCTTTATCCACTCTCTCCAGCGTCAGAAGGCCTGGGGCAGACTCCTGGGGCAGAGCACAGGGAGAAGCTGAGCTGAGGCACCGAGTAATGCAGAGCTCACACATCCCAGCAGAATGGGAATAGATACTGCACTGCTCTGGGATGGGAATTTCAGTCGCCGGGCTTTCCTCCAGGCTTATTTATTACCTTGGGCAAGTTATTTAACTAGTGTCCTGAGGGCCCAAATTAAAAGCAAGGCAGGGGTTATCCTTTTCAGCAACTGTGCTTCTCGGGCTTTTCTAAATATCCCTGAGGCCAAGGACTTTTTCTCACTAGAGCTTGTTCCAGCCATGATCCAAATGTGGAACTGAATGCCTGTGTGGTTTTTCTCTAATCCACTGGGCAACACACTCCCACGCAGAGGAGTGCCCGTTCCCCTCTCCTGGTTAACTCTCCTTTATTTCCCTCTGTATCTATGCAATGATTGCTCCAAAGCATTTGCATTTCAGCTGGTCCAACATTCCCAACATTATTTACTCGTGTCGTTGGAAATCTAATGGCATTTCTTCTGGTGCACAGACATGTTTTGATTAACTGTGGTTAAATTTGAGCTAATGCCATTACATGATCCCTACCTTCATTGGCAATTGCAAGGGAGTTAATATTGCATTTTCACTTCCTGCCTTTAAAAATAAGACAACTGTATTGTTTCAAATTGCTCTGTGTATAGCACATTCCCTTCATAGTTTTGGAAAATCTGGGAAAGCTTGTGAGATATGATAAAGGTCAGCAGAAATCTATTCCCAATTGGACATCCCTAGAACAGTGTCTCCATTGAAATCCTTGTGGTGAAGCTTTGGACACTGGTGTGCACACGAGTGTGAGTGTTCAGAGGAAGGCTGGCAAGAGCAGTCATGTTTTGGGAGGAGGAAAGGGACAAAGGGGCACTGGTACTGTTGAAAGCGAATCTGAAGTAGATTTTATATCCTCTGAGCTAAACCAGTAAGAGGAGTCTTGGGGGACACAGCAAACGAGTTTTGCTCACCTGTAAAAAGCCAAAGATGAATGCAGAGCTGGAGGTCACCATAAGCCTGGACACGGCTTGGAGTGCTGTTCTCACAGCTGTACAGACACAGCCCCATCACACCCCCTTGGAGGAAACCCCTGCCCAGTGCCTCTCTGCGGGCTGGGTCTCTCCAAAAGCTCAGTCCCCGCAGATCCACTTCCAGGAGGCAGAGTAGAGATGAAGGTCCTTCTTTGGCAGTCCTGGGGACAGAAAGGCCAAAGTGCAGAGTTCTCCTCGAGCAGCCTTTACACTGCCCACCCGTCCCCCCGTGAGCCCAGAGCAGACGCCGTGTACAGGGAGCGTGGGGTGCAGCCCTCCATCCTGCCTCCAGTAAATCCACTCCTGCTTATCACAAATAACTTTTTGTGGGAGGTCACATGGAGTGAAACAAGTTTTATTCAAGGGCACCACATTTTTAGATCAAAAGCTTGCATTTATATCCTGAGTAGAGTAGATTAGGATTCAAGTGGATGTGGATCTGCAGTCAGGATGACATTTCCTGTTGATTTTTCCTATCACTTTTCAGGGCAGAAGTTGGATACATGCGGTAGATGGGTTTCCTGAAGGCATGATGTAATCTTTGCCATACAGATGATGGAGTTGAGATGCCTAACACCAGAGCCAGAATGGTGCTTCATTTCTGTCATCCTTGATGGCTGATCACTTCTGAGACTTGAGGACTCCGATAGGTACCAGTCACTGAGCTGGCCTGATTTACAGCTGCAATTAATTTTATTTTAGGCAGGTGATTTCTCCTTTTGTTTCACTGACTTTTCATTCCCATTCAGATTTTGAAAGACCACAATGGCTTTTTATGTTATTTGGGCTCTGCTTTCTCAGATTCTCACCCAAATATTTAGCACAAAGCACAGACTGCTCTTTCTTCAGCCATCTGGCCAACTGAAATCAATGATTTTCCAAAAATTAGACATCTGAAAATAATGTTAATGTATTCTAACCCCTTTATATATACTGAAAAAGTCAACAGGCAAGTTGTAGTATGGAGAACGGGATATTGGTAGGGCACACCGTTCATCTTGCCCTTCAGCATCCCTAAACAATCAGACTAAGGCTGCAAGATCATAAACACAAATCCACCTTCTCCTAGAAAGCAATACCTCCTGCAGCCCAGCATCTGCAACACCAAAGATCAGGTGTGGAAACTGGTTTTTTTAATGGATTTATGCTGCTGAACAGAAATAGAAATGTATATTTAAATATACACATGCATGCACACATCTATGCCTGGGATGTGGATCATTACTGTCACATTAGATGCTACTTGCCTTGACAATAAAGCCTTTCTAACTAAAATAATTTGTAGGGTCCATAGTCAACATCTTTATCAGACAGGGCTGGAGAGCCTGTCTTGGTGATGTAACAGACTCCAGTTTGCTAGAAGACAGAGGGTTTAGATAAAGCTGGCAGGAAGGAGAATGATAAGGAAAATTACTGACTTGTGAAATTATTTCTTCTTCCGTGTGACACAGCTACCTGAGGAAAAAGAGAACATAATTTTAGCCTCCTGGAGCCCCCAGATATCCCAATGCACAGTGACACAGGAGGAGGAAGCCACCACTGTCTTTAACACCAGTGGCAGTCCAAGAGTTAAACAAAACTCCAGTATGCATTCAAGGCACCCAACTCAAAAGTATGTATACAATATGCATGCAATAAACCTGCACTGTACATGTGTTTGTGCTTTTCACATTTACCTGCACGGCACAACATAGTCCCTTGTAGTTCACAGATGTCAACTGCGAGTCTACCAGGAATTCTGCTTTTGCAGGACTTTTCCAAAGAGGAATACCCATACAAAATATTTAATGGGACAATCACAGTAGTACCAAATGATGAGGACTAAGAAACTGCAACAGCAAGTGAATTGACATTTTGTAGAATTTTTGTCATCCTAGACCAGTTTCTAAATGAAAGACCATCTTCACATAGAGGATCATTGCAGTGCAAAGATATGAAAATTCTAACTGATCCTCCCTCCACTGAAGGAATTATTTTTTGATTTGTTAAATTTAAACAAACATTTTTCAAAAGTTTTCCTAGCACAGCTTTTCTAAAAAATCTATTGCAAAATCAGTGCTTGATATTGATATTCACAGTATGTGGCACTTCTTACATGCATTAATTCTGCTAGCAAAACCCCCAAACAACTATATGCAGAGAGCAAGTACTTCACTTTTACCCAGTCTGTGACATAATATCTATACGTTTATCCCACGCTTCATGTATGTGGCCATCCGAAAGGTTCATGAACAAATAACTAGAGACAGCAGTTTCTGCATTTCCAGCTTCCATTCCCTGCTCTCTGAAGGTGTCAAACCACCATGACATGCTGGCTGGAGTACACAATCTCCAAAGTAAATCTGAAGGGTTAAATTCCCACTGAAGATGATGGGTGTTTCAGTGTGCTGGGGACATACTGGTACCTCTCCATTATCACTGTACCCCTTATCTGCTAACAACAACACAACTATTGAAAGGAAACAACACCCTCTTTGTCAACATGACTTTGCTGTTAGAATGGTTTTCATAGCTTAAAAAATGCTGGGCAAAATTGATCCCAGATGAGGATATCATCGCTGTCCGGCCAGCAAGGATAAATTATCATCAGCTTTCAAAAGCAGCAGTCTATCTTTCCAGTGCTGGCAGCCAAGCAGATGCATGCCTGGATGGACGGTGTGGGGGTAGCCATAGTAACCATCACCCTGTGAAGCTCCTGCTCACATCTCTCTATCTATCCCTGCTGGGGAATGAGGCCAAGGCTCGCCGCCGGGGTGCCGATATCCGGTCAGACCTTCGCCTCCCAGCTCCAGCTGGGGTTTCCATTTCTCTGCAGCAAATTTCTAATCTCACCTCCTGTGTCTTCACTTTATGGATTATGAGTAAAACTCAGTCCCAGGGGAAGATGCCTCGAGCAAGCAGCTTCCCTGCTGCTGCAGCCCATGTCATGGGGGGGATGTACTGGTGCCTTTTAACCTCTGCTGGGTGCAGGGAGCCCCTCAGCCTCCCCTGAGCCAGGCAAACAACTCTCCTGAACTCACCTGGAGTACTGCATGGCCCATGAAGAGGCGATGGGGTTGACCCAGCTCCCAGGCTGGGTGTAGCCCGTCAGCCCTCATCCAGAAGCACACAGGTACAAGCAGCTTTGTGCTGTACCGGCTCCTACAGGAGCTGGCTGGAGGGTGCCCTAGTGCAAACACCACTCTGGCTCATCAGAGGGGATAACAGACCTGAAAGGCAGCTGCTAGGTCTGGATGTGGGAGAAGACTGCTCTGACAATGACCCATGGTGTTATCCACCCGCATTTTCACTTAAGGTTTTATCATCATTTTCATCAAAGGCAAAATTCTCTTCTCAGAGCAAAATGACACCTGAGTGATACCTGAGGCGACTCATCCAACTGCCCCGGATGCACTCAGAACGTGCTTGCTGAAAAGCAAATACAACAATCACTTGTATTAAGCTGGAAGACTAAAGCCTGGTCCTGTTTTGGAATCATGGAATAGTTGAGGCTAGAACTAACCTCTGGAGACAGTCCAGTCCCATCCCTTCATCCTTTTCTGTAGCCTGTACTTCATCACTGAAGGCAGCGTTGAAAGCTTTGCTGAAGTCAAGATAAACAACAAGCAACACACTTTTGCTCTCTGCTCATGCTCCGAGCCAGTCAATGCACTGCAGAAGGCTACTGGGATGGCCAGACATGATCTTCACTTTGTGTATCCGTGCTCACTGCTCCCAGTCACCTTCTCATCCTCCACACATTTAGAAATGGTTCCCAGAATGATTTGCTGCATCACCATCCCAGAGATCAAGGTGAGGCTGACTGGCCTGTATTTCCCTGCATCCTCCTTCTTGCCTTTCTTGAAGAAAGCAGGACATCTGCTTTATTTTGATTCTCAGTAACTGCCCCAGTTGATGTGACCCTCCAAAGACAATTAAGAGTGGCCTCACAAGGACATTGTCAGCTCTGGCTTCATCTGTCAGGTTCCATAGACTTCTGTGTGTCCAGTTAGTCTGAATGTTCCTTGTCCTGATCTTCCTCCACCAAGGTCAGTCTTTCTTGCTCTAGATTTTCCTGTGGTTTCAGGAACCTGGAATTGCTAAAGGCAAATCTTATCCATGAAGAACAAGAGAGTGAATATATGAAGACCTCTTTGTCTGCAGCCTCCTACTGCAAACTTGCTTGAATCAATGTGTATTTGTTTGTCTGAAGATACTCTGAAAACCAGAGCTAAGTCATAATCATATTAAGTGTCTGCCAGCTACTGCTGGTGACCTGATCTACCTTCAGGAGGTTAATTGGCACAGCAGTCACCTGGAGTCAGGCAGTATCACTCTCTGCAGCTCCACCCTTCAAACAGCCCTTGGACCTCAGCCAAAACAAAATCAAACTCCTTCCAATTCAGTTTTGGGAACTGTGAGAATTTGTTAATTTTAAAGCTTGCTGACAATGAGCAGATTAGGTTAGACAGCCTGTTTTGAGCAGACTAATCCAAGTTTTCCCAGCACACAGCTCCAAATACCATTGACTTTATTAGCATGCACAGAAAGGGCAGCCATAAATTACTGAATGTATTACGGTTGTCACCTCCTTCCTTCTCACCCATGTGAAGATTTGGAATTGGCTAAAGCATGACAGGTTTATGAGTGGAAGAGAGCAGGTAAAGGGAGTTGGAAACCACCCATCATTACCTCTCAGCAGGAAGGGCAGGGGCTGCACAGCCCTGCTTACTCGCCAGCACTGCAGCTGCGTGCAGCCCTCCTGCTGCCAGCACATGGACCCTGATACATGCCATCCCTCATCTTTTCATCAAATAAACAGCTAAATGTTTAAATTTATTTGCACATTTACTTTGCAAGCATGCACCTGAAGTAAAATCCCCTCACTTTACTGGAATGGCTTCTTCTGCCTTACTCTTTGTTTTTCCTTTCTTCCCCCTCACCTGAGGCTTGCAAAATTACATTTGTGAAGCACTGAGGTGTTAAGCAAGGAGCACTGAGAAAAGAAAAGCTTACAAACAAATGAATAATTCTGTATTCATAGCAGGGTTTGAATAATGGTCCCTAGAACCACATGCTGCGAAAGGAGGAGGAAACCAAATATTGAACAGATGCTCATTAGAAAAGCACCAGCCATCCCAAGCCCTGAAAACACAGGAGTTCTGTGTGGGGAAAACACGGCTAGACCATGTAATTAAAGGCTGTATCAGAGTGTCACAGGAGGCTGCAGCAAGGCTACCCTGGGTTTGCAAGCCTGGCACTCTTAAAACACAACCACTTGTCATTTTCTGGGGTCAAAAACCAGGAATTCAGGCCCCCCAGGACACAAACTGTGCTGTGCGTGGTTCCAGGGACACATTCCAAGGGGGAGTCGAGAGCTCAAAAGAAGGGACCTCTGCCAGTTAATCCAACAGGAGCGCTGGCAGCAGCGTTTGATATCCTCTCACTTGTACGCAGAGTTGGGGTGAGATGCTTTGTGCTGGCACATGTCTGGGCTCCTCTGGCATTTGCCAGCAGTAAAAAGGACCCTGAAGTGCCAGACACTGGTGTGACTCCCTGGGTGTTTTGGTGGGGCCAGTATTGTGTCTCCGTGTGCCTTACCTGCACAAGTATACAGTCCTGTCAGGATGTTTTAGCACAGGTGAAATAATACATTCCTCACTGGCTCCATTTTGGAAAGCAGTGGAACTACTTTGGCAGAAAGTTTGGAATGAAAAATCAGCTTCACACAGACAGTCAAAATGAAAAATTTAAGGTCTGATGGGTTTATCTGGCACAGCCATCAGCAGTTTACAAGAGAGGTGCATAACAGAAGCATTGAGCAAACCAGCCCTGCCCTGAAATATTAATGTTCAGATTGAGATGCTGTGATTTTATTGCTGCTTTTGTGGAATACAGGTGCTGAGAGGGCATGACTGATCTCCAAATCTGTTGGAGAAGGAAGAGCAATTGCTGTTGGATTGTAATCACTCCCAAAGCTTTCTGCAGAGAAACACTGGAAGAGAAGGCATTTTTGTATTCTAGTGAGATGTAAAAACACCACAAACATGGACCAGTGTGACTAGCTTTCTGAGACGGTATCCTGCAACAATTTTGACTCTGGTTAATGGAAAAGGAGTCTGTAAGCTAATGAATGGAAAATTCAAAAGAATCCACTGGGAAGCTCCCAGGAATTAAAAACCACACGAATCTTCTGTTATTTTCTGGGTTTAGTTTTATTCCTTAAAGCTCTGCACCACACTTTTCAAGCTATACAAATCATCAACACCTCTGCCACACCTAACAGCATCTTCTGTGGCTTTGGTGGTAGCTTTTAGCCTACGGCATGAGCTGGGGAAGGTACAAAGCCACCTTTCTGAGGGGTGAGGAAAAGGAAAACCATTTATTGGAAATTTCCCCTCTCCAACATGTGAAATTTATTTCCCTTTCCCCCAGGTCTCCTCAGGAGGTACCCTTGTGGCTCTAGGGGTGTTGATTCTTGCTGTAGTACTAGACTCATCTTACCTCCTCAACTTGGTTATCTGCTCTGAGCCAAAGCCTTGGCTTCTGCAGCTCTCCTCTGAGTCACCCTTGCAGCACTGACACCTTTTGTTAAAGGCAACAGATTTAATGCAGAAATTTCTGGGTTGCTTTTTTTTTTTCTTCCTTTTGCCTTCTCCCTTCCCTTTGTTTCCTTTCTCAGCATGAGTGATGAACCTGTAGAGATGTTCTGCGCCTGCAGATTTCCTATGTGACTAGCTTTAATGTAAGGGAGTAAATACTGCAGGTCTGCCTACCAGGAAGAATAAGTAGCTGTGTGTGTGTATATATAGATATACACACACCAATATGTGTATATAGAGAGGGAGCACAATGTAAGTACACATAATTACAAGTAGGTAAATATCATGGAACAGCTTGAACCTAGTGGAAAATTTCTTTTTTAAACACGGTTAAGTTTCCAGTTTTCACTGATGCATTGAGCATCTTCAAAAACAGCCAAGTGCTCATTTTAATAGCAAACTAAAATACCACCGACTTCCTCTTTGATTCAAATAACCGTATGAAAGAGTTTCCCCAAGATAAGGTTATTTGCTTTTGGAAACAAAGGCCTCTGTTTGCCTGGAAGGCGAGTGCCGATGCTTTCTCGCGGGCAGCCGATGCCGCGGCCCCGGCGGAAGCAGATGGCACACGGTGCTCCCAGGCACAGCTTTGATCTGTGCCGACTGGTCCCTCCAAAATTGCTTTGCACTTAGCTTCTGTGTGCAGTGAGGATGATCTGAGATCCCCACGGGGACCAGGCTGCTTTCCCAACCCCACCTGCACCCTCTGCGAGCCAGGCGTCTCTCTCTGCTGGCATGCAGAGGGATGCACCGGCAAACCGGAGCAGCTGCGAGCTGCGCTGTCAGGGTGAGAGGCTTCCAGAGACACACATCATTTCACCGACACCTTGCAAACTGCGGGGCACCACGCGTTTATCTTCTACACCAACACACGATTTACCTTGGCCATGCAAGGTACAGGTGAGATCCAGCCTCGGTACAGCTCAGTAATAATGCAAGACAAACCATGCTAGAGACACTGACGGCTCAGGTTTTAACTCTCATATTTTTCAAATCCTGCACTGCCTAGTGTGTAACTCTGAAGTTTCTTGTGGCCTGTTAGCTGCTGCTCTCTCATGCTAGTTAGACATAACAAGCCTCTCCAAGCTTGTTCTCCAAGGACACCCAGATTGTCTTAGGCCCAAAATGTATAAACCAAAATCTAAGAAGGGGGTAAGCTTGGGGAAATTACATCATTCACTGAAGCTTTAATTGGAGAATTAACCCTGATATGCAAATGAACCAAACTTATAAAAGTTTGTTTTATAACTTTGTGAAGAACTCATGACCCGGGGTCCATCTTGGGAGTAGTCTCTGGACTCCCCAGGATGTACCTTTGAAGGCCCTTCAAATAAATACTTACCTTTATTCCCTTATTTCTGTTTAGTCTCTGTATTTTAGGTGGCTGTCTCAGACATCAACACAATATGTATCTCAGGAACAGATCCCACTGGGCCCGGGTGCCCACTAATTTGCAGCATCTCAGCTCTAGGAGTCACCAGGTTGCTGTATTTGTGCCAGGTGAGAATCAATTGCAATAATTAGCTGTAAGCCTCCAATGTACCATGAAAAAGAATTGTCCAAGTTTTGAATAGATTACTTCTTATTATATGCACCTGTAGGAAATAAATATGTTTTGGAGTTTTTTCTACAGTCCTCTAGCAAGAGAATGAATATCCATGCTATGGTATAAAAAAACATCATCAAAGTTCCCATTATTATCAAACTCTCAGCTTTTGGGACCCAAAATCCAATTCCTTTTGAAAGTGTAAGAGCACACAAGCTGCCCACTGCCCCACAGATATTTACACCTGGCTTTCTCTTCCCTTTAAAAGAGATGTACGAGGAGTATTCCAAGAAAAGGCATATATGGAGGTGCATCCTTCAAACCACACACTACTTAGGATTCTAAGTGGTGCTGGCCTCATTTTCTCATTGCTGCTTTTCATCACCGAGGCAGCTGGACACAGACTTAGGATGGTGTATTAATTAACCTTTGAATAAAAAACACACTCGCATTTGACCGGAACATCTTGCTCCAGTCTCATGTTGCCATCCCTTTGAGGTGCAAGCTGGTTTCCAGGGAGTTGCCCTGACTGATATTAGGGCTCCATTTTGTCCACTAGAGGATGAGAACATGCAGTTTTCAACTGTGAATATTGAAGGGATGGAGGCATTGCCATAATTCTGCCTGGGAAGGGGCCAGCAGGGAAAATCCAACCAAGCTGCAGTTGCTACTTGCCTTCTCTTCAGCCTCTATACAAATACCAACTCCCAAAGCACAAATAACATTTAAGTGACTACTACCATCTCACTTCCACCATACCACACTTGCACACCCCTTGTACACTGGATAAATGGCAAGTTCAAGGTGGGGAGGACTCTGTGGCTGTCCATGTCACCGTCTTCATGCCATCTTGGAAGGAAGATATGTTCTCTGAAATTTATAGTCAAATTCACTATTTGCAACTTAATTTCCCCTTTCCTGCTCCAAAAAGAAACCCCAAAGCATGCACCATTTTCAATCCAGCTGCCGACACGAATGCAGCCTATTTGTACCACCTGTTTCTCAGGAAAGAAAGCAAATTCAGGTTATCTGCCTGATCCCAGCCTTGCTGAAGTTGATTGCAGTGCTTGCTAAGCCAGAGCCTGACCCTGTTGCACTCCCCAGCATAATTTCCACCGACTTCAAAGAGGTCCCAGGACTGGTGCAATGACTCCCGCGGGCTTGGCACCAGGCTTTAAATCACTGTACAAAGTCACTTGAGAAGCTGTCGGCAGTCAGAAATGAGTCATTAGTATGCTGCCAACACAGTATTCAGTGACAAAACCCAGCTGCCACTGTAGTCAAGAATGCAGTTTCTTCAGCACTACTGTAAGTCTTATTAGCATAGAAATCAAGTGTATGTATGTAATTGAATTTCTTTGTCACATCCTACTATGAGATTTTCCATCAATCCTGATTGTTACTAAATTTGAACTAACAGCCCATATTTGCACTTAAGCAACATCTGAAAGAGGACTACACAAAGAAAGACTTTCCTAAGTCAACACATCCTAGAAAACAGCAGCTGTGCAAAGGCAGAGGCAAGCAATATTTCATTTTCCTCCCCATAGCACTCCATCTCTTGGCACCTCCGCTTTAAATCTGGGTTCTGCTGGCAGCTTTGCATTTTCTCTCTGCAGAAAAGAGCTGCAACGCAGCCGGTGTGAGAACGGGGGCTGTCCCCAGCAGGAGAGTCTGTCTGCAGGATCTGTCAGGATGTCGTGGTGCTGGTTAGTGTTGATTAGGAAGTGAGATAATGCTGTAGGTAAAGTTCATTTTAGGTCACTGGTAAACTCAGCTCCTGGGAAAAAAAGAAGGAATAAAGCCAAGAGGGGAATAGCAAAAGTGTTGAGGAGCATAATTTCAGGGTTGACTTCACTGACATTGGAATGTTCAGAGGCAAAATGAGTCTCAGAAACAGATACACGGGTTGTCTCTGCAGGTTTGGGGTGTGCTGGGGTTAGGTAAGGATTGACTAATCTAGCCTGGATTGAGAATGCAGCCACCATCACCATGGCTGCCTTTTCAGTGGTTATTTCTCAAGGGACTATATTAATCCAGTTGAACCCCCTAGCCTTATTTTCCTATGTTTTCCCAGCACAACTGTGGTCTAAACCAGACACCTGATGAAGTGGGAAAGAGATGGTGAGTGAGGAAACTAAATATCCTCTCCCTGTATGGATGGTCGCTGTAGACCTTGATTAGGTTTTGTTGCTAATGGCTGTTGTTTACACGTCCCTCCAGCTTTGCTACTACAACAGCTCTTCTCCAAGGTCACTGTCCCCAGCAGTCTACAAAGCCATCAGCCCTGCCCATGAACTCAAGAAATAAAGTCCTATAAACCCTGAGTAGCCTAGTACCAAAGTGGGGTGGGAGCCAGGGCACAAGATGGATCCAAGGACCAAAAGTAGAGTCACTCTGCAAAATTTCACTGTTCATTCTATTGCAAGATCCTGACATGAACCCATTTCCCCTGAGACGGCCACAGATTTTCAGGAAACATGACTGTTGCTCCTACAGCTCTCAGGACCTTTGAAAGCAGAATTTTGCTCGTGGTTTTTTGTTGTTGTTGTTGTGATAGTTTTCTTGGGTTTTGTTTTTTTTTTTTACGGTGATAGCTGCAATTAAATAGAGACAACAGGGGCCAAATAACTTTTAATATTGCATGCTCTGTAAGTAGCAAATCATAGTCAGATTTTTCCCAGTATGTTGCAATGCCATGGGATACTAGTATTATGAAATGGGTATCATCACCGACTGATGGGAAGGGGCAGACACAGAGTTCACTTCAGGGTCCAAAAGTTCCCACTGAATATTTTCTTCCTCAAGCAACAAGCCCCAAGATCAGGTGTCTTCTAAATCAGTTGGAAGGAAGGAGTGAGCGCCTTTTTCCCCTGCCACAGTACAACAGAAACATGAAGGAACAGCTAATTCCCACCATAAGCCATGACCCTGAGCCTTGGGATGCAACCAGGAAGGACACTCTTTTTAAGGAATCATGAAGAAGGAAGGGAGTGGGGAGGCTTGTGAGTAGCATTAGCTTTTCCCTGTAGTTTCCATCCATGCTGCTGATTAATTACTTCACTTTGGTCAAATTGTGTCACTGTGTCTCCCTTTGGATTGCTATAAAATTGACTTTTGTTCCAGGCTGCGTTTATCATTATTTCATTTTTCACTTTCACTCCTGGGAATTTCTTTTGCTACTGTGATTTCAGTTATTGTGAGCTTGTCCCTTTTTAATTTTACACAAAACTCCAGGTGTAAAAGGTAATAATTTAGGAAAACATAAGGATTTTAGAGAAAAGAAACAGTGATCTGATGGTTACTGCAAGTCTCTGTCAGCCAGGCTGGGAGACCTCCCACACTACCCTGTGGCTTCCTTTGCCCTCCTGGCTCAACAATGCCAAGCAGGTACCAGCCTACCCTCTGCAAAGAAGGGGCAATTTTGGAGGCATAAGTAGTATGAAGTAGTAAGAAGTAACTTCAATCAGCACTTGCAGAATGCTCTCTGCAACAAAACCTTACTTCTGCAGGAGCATGATCCCAGCCCTGTCCTTGAGTTGATGTTTTTGGCACTAAGTGATATAAAACGGGGATTCCTCTGATGTCACCATTTGTCAGATCCTGTTGCAGTCACTAAATATCCCCAAGGACATGGAGTGCATTTGCTCCAGCAAAACACTTTGCACTAGCTAATATTGCTGCCAGCTCCTCTTGGGGAGTTTTTTCTTTTTTGGCTAGTTTGCTAATTTAGTAAATATTTAGAGATCCGTGTTCCGATAAAACTGCAACACTGGATACCATTCCCTTTTGTTCAAATTTGTTTACAGAAATAGGAACAATTATATCAAGATTCCTAGCTAATACTCACTGGGCTAAAGGCAAGAGATCCTAAAAGGGGTAAAAAAGGGGTGGGAAGAAAATCGAGAATTTGTTACAGCAGTTCAACAGTGCCTTGAATCCTGCATAGCTAAAGCTGTAACAGAAAACCTGTTTCCAAAGAAAAAACAAAGAGAATTCAAAAATAAGGCAGGGAAAATGAAGGTTCAAGATAGAATATCAAATGTTAACATTCAAAAGCTGAGAGAAATATGGGAAGAGGCTGCCTCTAGCACATGGCACGGAAAGCCAGGTTGTGCAAGGCTGTAGGAAGACATCTCCCAGGACACCTTATGCCCAGGAAAGTGCTTCTGCTGAGCCCAGGCCCCTGGGTTTCCTACCCACTGGGGCTCCTTTTGCTGCACCCCACTGCACATGGGTGCCCACTGGTCTGCCCCCAACCCACCAGGGGCCGGTGTCCCTGCCCCAAGCCTTTATATCCAAGGGAGTCAGCAAACCATGGGAGCAGCCACCCAGTGGGCAGAGGTCTCCAAACCAAAGCAAACAGGGCTGACACCAGACAGTCCGTTCCAAAGCCCAGACTATTTTAGGAGGAAATTCACAATTCCCACCAGTCCTTAGCAGGCCTGAATATTAAAGAGAGGCCAGAATACAACCCAAAATGTCAACAAGGAAATGTTGTGCCCTTTAGGAAACAAAAGGCACCTGCTGACAACAGGCACTCTGGGCTGAGCTTCTGGCTACCCACCCCAGGAACTTGCCAGTAGTCACTGCTGCATGGCTTTTTCTCCCAGGAATGAAAAAAAACAGGAAGGCTTCCCAGTCCCTGCAGCTGCTGTGGCCATGCTGAGAGCAACACACATGGTAGATGGTTAAAAATGGGTTCAGCTGTGTCCATAGGACAAATCTTCAGCCAGCCCACAGGCAGGCCATTGCCCCTCAAGTGTCCAGGCAGAGGTCAGCAACTGTACAACCTGAAATTACTTTAATTATAGGATAATCACTTTCTAGTGTATTGAATAACTGCCTGTTTCAGACAGGACCAGCCCCAGGGAGTCAGGTCCACTTTAAAAGGAAGGCTAATAGCATGGTTTACAAAGCACACACACGGCTCCTTTGAGCCACCTTATCAAGATGGTTCTTTAGGGAAGCATAATTTACCTTGTCACAACGCAGGCCAAAGCACGAGGCTCTCAGTGCAGAGGCTTCCTCCTGGATAACGGACTAGGGAGGCAATTCTGTGGGGAGACATTACTGTGTTTCCAGTCCCCCTTTTACCTGCCACCACAACCAGTCCAGGCAGGACAAAGAGCAAAGGGATGGAAGTCCAGTGCTTCCACACATTGTTACACTGCATCCCCAGCTTGAGTGGTCCCAGGGAACCCCCAGTACAAACCCATTGCAGCTCTCCAAAGGAATTGTAATTATCCTCTCTTCTGCCAAGAGTGTTGGGATAATCCATAGGATTTATCTCTGTGGATGCCTCTGTGGCTGCTGTATCTGGTCCTGAACATTACTGAGGGGTCTGCTCTTCTTTCACAGTGCAAGAATCTCAAAATATGAAAGGAGCTGTCTTGCCCAACAACATCCCTTCATACACTTCTTCCCCTTAACATTTCCCATGAGCTTTCAAATCATTGCATTCTTCCCCTCTTGACAATTACAGTTTAGTAAGATTTAAACTCTTCCACCATGGCAGGATAGATGTCTACTTTGCAGGGGCTGAGCACACAGAGAAAGGATACTCTGGGATGCACTACATGTCTTTGGCTCCTCTGAAATGTGAAAATAAAGCATGACAGATCCCTGCCACATGACAGCAGACTCTATATTTGAAAGGAGCACCGGGTATGCTGTGATCAATAGTGTAATTTTGGTGAGGCCCGGTGCACCATCTCAATGTACATTACCATGTGTGCACCAAAATAACATGGAGAGCTGAAATGCATTGGGACAGCGGCTGTACCTGAATCTGCTGATTCAACTCTCAAAGCTGCATTTAGCAGCTGTACTCTTTGAGCCCTGCAGATGTCTATTTTAATCATCTGTCTTAAAATATCAGCTGGTTTTGTGCCCTATTCTGAGGCTTACCATCCCTCACAGAGGCTGAGTTGATTTCCCTAGGCACTGCCATCCAATCAAAATTGCAAACGGGCAGGAAAGAGAGAATATAAGAGCAAGTTGCTTTTGTTTGCAGTTATTTCCAAACATCTTGTACAGCTTGTGGCTGAAACACCTTGGGAGGGCAGAGCTGCAGAACCTGAGCCTGCCATCTGGATGAGACCGGAGGGACCCTTTCATTGGAGATCTGAAACATGGCCAATTGAGGCAAAATCCTCCTAAAAAGCAGGGATTCAAGTCAGCAGAGATGTCTCTTATCCAAGACTTCCTCCTTCTATTCTGACTTGCTGGCTAGGAAACATGGCACTGAACAGCAGAGAAGCTCTTCCTTTATGTGGTAAAACATCCTGCCACAAAACAAGCCCAAGGGTCCTTCCTAAGCCACACTTACAGCATCAGCTCATCAATTTGTCCACTGCCCTTCTAGGTTATTTTTTAGCAAAAACTAACAAAAAGAAATTAATAATATTGTTCCTCTCTTGAAGGCTCTTCTCCCTCTCACTGCTGTGCTGACCCCCACACTGACCATCCAAGGTGTGCTGTGCTCCTCTAGTCTTTGTATTTTAGCTATCCCCAATGCACCTGCAATTTGTGCAGACACGAGCCTAGGATCACCTGTAATCTTGTTAATTATTATAATTATGGTCATTAAGGACATATTACAGAGTTCACTGTTAATAGGATCTTCCATAAACACTTTCAGCCAAAGCAGCCAAAGCCAGATCTCCATACACAACTCTTCATGACTTCCAAAGGACAATGAGTGTGAGGTGTGGGATCTCATGGCCCTCTGCCCTACACTCTCAACCATGGAGCTTTGCTCATCCATGGCCCGTGTCTATTACTCATCATCATGAAGCCAAGGCCTTAAGCACATCTCCTTGTGGCCATAATAAGGAGGAAACCCCTAGGAGGAAAGGAGATTGTAGCAAGATGGGCATCAGTCTCTTCTCCAGCCTCAAGTTGCACCAGGGGAGGTTTAGATTGGATACTAGGAAAAATTTCTTCACAGAAAGGGATGTTATGCATTGGAACAGGCTTCCCAGGGAAGTAGTTGAGTCATTACACTCAGAAATATTTAAAGGACATGTAAATGTGGTACCTGGGTACATGGTTTACTGGTGGATTTGGCAGTGCTAGGTTACCTGTTGGACTCAATGATCTTAGAGGTCTTTTCCAACCTAAACAATTCTATAATTCTTTGATTCTAAGAGGTGAAAATGCTGTCTGGGAGGATGGACCACAGCCCAGAAGCTAGAGGTGGGAGAGGTGTGAATGGCTTGTAGATTGGTGACCCACCCTAAACACCATAAGGAGAAGGTACTCTTTGGCCTCTGACACGAGCCTGTTTCGCACTTGTCCTGGCCAGAGCTGATGCCTATCTTTCATCTTGCAAGAGTGGGTGAGGTGGCTCCAACCCTCGTGCCACAGTCCGCCCAAGGAGGCAGTCAGCCTTGCTCCCCAGGGCAGCCACTGCAGGTGAGGCCAGGTGAATCATTCGCTTGACTCACATCGATCTTTTTGCTACAATTACACCCTTCAGCATGGAGTTTAGGCTCTTCCCCTGGTCAGCCAGGCTTTGCAGACAGCAAGCCAGACCTTTGCAAGGCACCTGTGTTTAGAAGGACGGGGGTAGGCTTGCCCTCTGGGGACAGCAGCCTCTCATCACAGCAAAACAGCTTGAGTGAGTTATGGTTTCTCATGCGGTGTCATGCAAAATGGTCAGGCTCCTGCCATGTGTATGACTCTCCACATAGCTCAGAGAGCCAACTTAAAAACTGATCCTGAGGGCTTTTATGCTAATAAATGCAAAATAAATTTTAGCTGCTGTTTTCAATTTTCGAAGATCTGTTTGTCCTCCTAACTATGGCATGGCAAGCTCTGCTGACGGTTGTTCCGCCAGCACTTACAACACATCGCATTAGGTGGTCCTATCTCAGGGCAGGAGACAGCTGATGGATGGGGAGGGGAATCCGATACAGCCTAACCATGAGGTCTCACTGCCTGCCTGGGAAATAAAGGACACCAAAATATAACTGCGTGGGAAGGACTTCTAAGAAGAATTCGTCCCAAACCATTTCTGGAAACAGATGATAACATTATTTACTCAAATACAGGAAGCTTGAGATTGCAATGAATGATGAAAGGGTGAAGGGGAGAAATATGTACTTTCCCCTCCCCCTTCCCAAAAGATAGAAGTAAAATCCCCACTAGCAAACCCTCGGTTGTTAGGCTGTGCAATCATAAGCTGATATATCCTCCTGTGTTTGTGCATGTGCACATCTCCCACCCACACACTACTGCCCATCCTCCTTTGGACCCTAGTGCCAGGGGCTCTTTCCAAAGCCAGGCACAGTATCCCACAGAGAAGAGTCCAGCTGTTGGGATCTTTCCCAGAAATCGAACACTGCCGCATTGAAGCTTTTCTGGCCTTTCAGTAGTTAATCTGGGATACCCAGAAACCCTCTCCAATGAGAAGGGATGGGAAGCGAGGGGATGTGTTTAAGAGATTTCGTATTTATTTATTTATTTGTGTTCATGTTTATGTAAATTTTGCATAAATCTAGACTGAACTTTGGGAGACTGAGCTCTCAAATACAGAATCCAGCTGTTTGAAATCACGAGGAATGTACATTCCCACCAGCAGAGTAAAACCAAAATATAAAAAGGCAAATAGCCCAGCTAGCCAAAAGAGGGGCAGAGAAGGAAATAGATCTCACAGAACAGCACCCTATTTCCTTGTGTATTTATTTTCTTTTATTCCTGCTGCTTACTCTGTGAGGGGTGGGGGAATAGATGCTGGTTGTTTCGGAATCCACTGCAAGATGATGCATCTGTCAGCATCTACTCAAAGCGATTCCCAACCATGGGCTCTGCCATGCCCAAACCCAGTGAAAGCAGCACAGTCCCCAGGTGTTTTACTATGCTGACAGACTGATTGATCTGGATGCAGCAGCATTTTACTTATCTCAGCAGTGCCAATCAGCCCAGCCACTGTGAATCTGCTGGTAGACCAAAGAGTGCCTCTTCATCACACCCCGTGGCTCAGTGTACCCACAGAATCATAGAACCACATAGATTGTGTTGGAAGGGACTTTAAAAGCCATCTAGTCCAACTCCCCTTGCAGTGTCCAAGGATATCTCCAACTAGACCAGGTTACTCAGAACCCCATCCAACCTGAACATTAGCAGGGATGAAGCATCTATCACCTCCCTGGGCAACCTGTTCCAGGTTCCTGTTGCTCATTGTAAAAAACTTCTTACTTGTATCTAATCTAAATGAACTCTTTTAGTTTAAAGCAATTGCCACTTGTACTATCCCAAGGCCAGCTCAGCTCCCGTGGGGCTTAGGAAAGCTGAAGATCACAACCATTCTGTTCTTGGCTTCAAGGCACACTGACAGCATTCTCAGTCTAACTGCAGGATGCCAAGCACCAAGACAACACAAACTCACCATTTTCATTTGTCTGTCCTCAAAGCAATTCAGCTTGTTAGCTTTGTTTGAGGGAGCTTTATGTTAGTACAAGTGTCAGCTGCAGACCCTTCTGCCAGCATCAGGCCACATCTTCAGCACAAGCTCCACATCATGCGTTTAGTAAAATTTCATAGCAATGTCAGCACACACACATGCACACACCTGATCTGAACATGCACGTGTGATGGGCCACTCCAGTGAGAGCTGCAGTACTGGTGACCTCTGAGGTTCAGGCTGCCACTCACTGACTTCAGGGTAAGTTATATCTGTCCATTAGGCACAGAAACGTATATAACGTCTCTGCAGAACACATTAAAGTACCTGCTACAGAGATCAGCCCTCCCTTCCCAACTATTACTTCATAAAAGGGGGAGAAGTTGACCTTCTGAGCATTCTTTTAAGCCCTTAATAAATTATGAGGTTTTCAACAGTCTTTTTTTAGTGAAATCTGTGAATATTATAGCTATTATTACAATAAAGGTTATAATAAAGGTTTTGACAATCTGCTTTGCCACCTAAATGTGGCATTGGGATTATAACGCAAATATGTCTGTTTGAGTGGGAAAAAAGCTAATGTATCCTTAGGGCATGCATGTACTTAGCCTTGCACCCTGAATGAGCTATGCAAGTACATGGACTAACAGCTCTCCATTTTCTGTAGATAATCATTTGCACACACCCAAAAACGCATTGGCAGAAAGGAATAACCAAGGGTGAAGTCAGCAATTCAGAGGTTAATTACTATCATTAAGGAAAATATCCCACTTCAGGCACATCAACTTTAAAGCTAGTTGGAAGTGGCCCTCTAAGAGGTGGAAGCAGCAAACAGTCATAAATAGCTGCTCTTCAGTGTGTGATATAGTAAGTGTGATGTGATACAAAGTCTGTGATAAAATTCATTGTAAAAGCGCCTTGCCAAACGAGAGAAGGGGCAAATCAGTTCAATGAACTCCGAGAGCCCCTAAACCCAGACGGATCTCTCACTGGTGCCTAAGGTGTTTTATCCCCTGGCCCGGCACAGCTCTGGGGCTGTGACAAGTACTGTGACCTTGCACCAGCACTTCAGAAGTAACAGGTAAGCCCTGATTCCTGCAACGCTGGGACCTGATTGCACCACCACAGAAAACTCCCTGAGTTTCTGTGCAAACCCTCTGCAGCTTGAGGGCGGATCCCATCTGCCTGAATAACCCAGTTTTCTCTCCTCCTGTTTTCCAGACAGGAGCTCAAAGGCAGCAGTGCTCCCCCAAACCTCCCCTGATGGCTCTTCATCCTTTCAGCAGCCAGCACCGTATTTCCTAGTCCTCAAGACGGTCTTTGCTAGTCCTTGGTACGTGAGTAGCTGTGACTGAGCAGAGAGAGGTAGGGATAGCACTTGTGTGTGGATACACCTTGGGGACAAAGTCATCACTTCGGCTGAGCACACGCTATTGCCTCCTGCTGAATGATGCATTTCAATGTCAAAAATCATGTATTAGTGTTTCAGTGACAGGTTTTTTTACATTTACGATGCCTGTGTTACAATAATACCCCTCCAGAGCCCACTGGTGACTGAGTACTAGTAATTAAAATGATTCAGATCATCCTTATTTACGCCTTTTCCCAGTGAAACTGCCTTGATGACACTTCCCTTAAGTGCAACACCTGCCACTGCAGAGAATCACTAAGGAATGAATTACAGCCATGATTAAGTTTCAGCTTTCAGAAAAGAAAATGCTTGAACTAAAACCCATCACCTGTTTTTATACAAATTAAAAACATTGGTTTTCTTCAGTAAGTCAAAGCTCCAAACACTGCAGCACCCTAAATTCAAGCAGATGTTCTTTAGTCACAGCTATCTGCTATTACTTTTTCCTCAGCTAAACAACAGTGCAGTTAGCAGAAGTCATGTGAAAGGGGCTGACATTAAATAGAGAATGTCGTTAATGTTATGGTTCCAAAGAAAAGTGAGATTTCTTTTATATTCGTTCATGACTGTGGCTGATAATTGCTTCCTGTCTTACACCTACACAAAATTCATGAATATAATTACAGCAGCACAGTGCTAAGTTCAGTCAGAAGGGAGTATTGATTTGTGTATAAATCAAAAGCCATCTTCCTCCAGTTCTATTTACATGGGAAAAAAAAAAAAAAAGGACTTTTCTGAAAAAGCTGCAAATCAAGAAAGGGTACCGTATTGCAGAAAACCTCACTTGTAGATTATATGGCCAAAAGGGAATATGATAATCTAAATATGTCTACATATGCAAGACACAGATTTCCCAAATTAATTAAGCTTTTCTCTACAGTGTATTTTTTGAAGAAAAAACATCCACTTATTTTGGTAGATTTTCAAGTGCATAATTTCATTTATATGCACATAAATTATTTCCATGTTCTGTGCAGCAGAGCCTGTTGCCTGGAACAGGAGTAGATGCCTCTGTTCTTGGGGTGCACATCCAGGTGACTATTACTCACTGGCAAAAGCAGGGATGCCAGCTAGCACTAGGGTTTGCTAATGGAGTGGGGAGGAACAGCTGTAATTTTTTAGCTCACTCTCTTTCTTCCCGGGCTAAATCCTCCTCATGACTGGGAGACACATAATGAACTTTGCAGTAAAGACAACATGAGAATGAGGGGATGTTTCTTTTCTTGATAGGCAAAACAAGATCACGTCAGTCCCTCTGCTAAACGTCCATCACCAAGTATTCAGCTCAAATTAACTGTCTTGGGAACACTTGCAAGTTCCTGACTTCACCTGGGACTACTAGCAATTAAAGCTTGTTTCTGTCAGCCGAGAAAGAATCAATCAGAACCGATGGCTGCATGGTTCTGCACGGATGGTTCTTTATAGTGAGCCACCTAAACAATATTAAAATTGATTTTTTGAAGCATTCTTAGATGTTTTAATAAATGTATACTAACAGTCTATTTATGAGGCCACAGTGTAGAAGGATTAAAGCCTGATCAGTTGTGACATGCCTTCATTTTTAAATAGGAGCCTGTTTGAAGAAACACAATCTATGTGGACTATAATTACATATATTAAGTTATGCCACAATCTGTTCTGCCACTGACTATGTAAGATTAAAAACATTGCTAGGAAATGGCTAACTAATTAATCAAACTGGCTTGTTTCCAACAGCTTTCATTTGATCAATTGTACCTCAGATCTACTTTTATAGAAACAGTCAACAGAAGTGAAAAAGCTGCTTCAATGGAAAGTGCTTTAAGAAGGTGCTTTAAGAAATCACAATAAAGAGTGCATTTTTTTCCATTGCTCTAACTAATACAATTCAGAAATTTGAAAAACAACGAAGCATAAATATCTTATTTCCAAGTATCAAGGAAAGATGGTGGATGAAGGGCACTGCCAAAGCACACCCTATACATGAATATATACAGCAGCTATCCTGTTTGCCAAGTGCATCCCCCTTAGATAAAAAGAGAGCGTGAAATACTCTAAGTCCTAAGACTTAAGAAGCTGCGTTGTATTAAGCACTTGTGTCACTGAGTTTGGAGAAGATACCTGAACAACATCCTGAAGCTAGGTAACTAAGGACTTAAAGCTATGGAAAAATGTTGTGGGATTTTCCTAGCACTTTCATTTACTAAGACTCCTGCTAGAATCTCAAAGACATTATTGGTGTATTCCTGTGGCTAGCAAGCAAATGACCAGCTCTGTGGGGGACTTCACAGACTAAGGTTAAGAGCAAATGCTCACACGTATGCTAGAAGAAGAATTTAACATCTCAAAACGACATCCTGAGCCCACATCACGTAGCTACCTGAGAAGATGCTAAAGGGCAAGGGATGGCTTCTTTCTCAGACCTCCTGAGGCACTGAGCCACAGCAGCACCTCCCTTCTGAAAATGAACATGTTGTCCCCTGGTGCATGGGGGCCACATCTTCATTTTTGCTGTACACAGACAGCGCCATAATCAGTCTTGTTGAACCCAGGTTGATTTAAAGAATGTTAGAAACACAAAGGGGATGATAATGTAATAAAATCAGCAGCTTTTCAACAAGGTTCCTAGCACATTTTCTACAGCATATTTTGTCTGTTAATAAAGGCATATCTAAGGAAATTAAATGTATGATCAAACAGCTAATAAAAAAACCCTGCTGCCTCAGAGAGCAATGTCAAAAGATGTGGTAACCCCTAGATTTTGGCCTTGGATCTAGACTACTCCTAGAGAAACCCTGGGGAAAACACTGCTTCCTGTCCCTTCCTGTGAAGCAAGAGCTCTGGGCAGATGGGTCTAGGAAGGTGATGAGGCAGAAACTAAGCTAGAAAATAACTTGGCTCTGTAAAGTGAGAACAACTGTATATAGAACATAAAGAAGACAGTCCTTGCAGTCATAGATACACAAGTCCTTTTACGAACATATGATTTTTCTCCTACTGAATCCAAGATGATTCAGACAGTGAGCCTACCAAGGTGCTTTGGAAACTCACTCAGTAGCATATGTGCATATTGACTTGTCTACCAGCTTGAGAAATTGGACCCTGACTGTTCACAGCATGACAGCCTAGGTTGCAAGAAGGTGACACTCTCTTTGTGTGCAGAATTAGTTAATCCCCATCTGCTAGTGTGCCTACAATTCTAGTTATCTCCTGAAAAGAGCCTAAAAGCCAGGCAGATAATTAAAACACAAGATGTTTTAAAATGCAAAATTTTTCATTCAGGCAAGCAGCTAAAATATTTTTTCCATGATGTCTCCTTCTTCCTCCTCTTCCCCAAACATTTGGTGAATTTGCTTTCTGACAGGGATATTCACTAGACATTCATGTTGTATGAAACTCTTACAGAATATCTATAAAAAGCAGGTCTCAATTATGCCACCACCGATGTTGGCATATGCAGCCTCCACCTTGCCAGTCAGGAGTCACTGCGTGTCACACATACTCACTGATGAAGCAGAACACAGCTGAGATGGCATGGGATAAAGAGAAACACCACCAATTTGAATGGGTACAAAAGCTTTCCAGGAAGACCGATACATTCCATAATTTGAAGATGTCCGTTTGGCCAGGTGACATCATAAGCCCAATCAGCAAGCAGGATCTTCAGTGAATACTTGGTTGGAGAAATACCTCGGATGAAGATGAGAGAAGCCAGCACAGGGCAGCCTCCAGCAAGACGCTGGCCCAGCAATGGATAGCCCTTCTCCCCAGCTGCTCCAGGGAGCAGCACCAGCTGCTGTCACACAAGGACACGAGGAGCCTCGGTGGCTCCAGCACAGGATCAGGCTGGTATGGCCGGGCAGGGCAAGGGTCAGAGCTGCCTTGGGCCCAGCTGCCAGAGACATGTCACTGCTGGCACACGACCATGCAGGCACTCCACTGAGGGCCTTGGTTTTAGCCACGTTTAAGATTACTTAGTATTTCAGCAAGGGTTTTGCAAAATTGCATTTTTCAGCTGATGTTCCTACAGTGGTACTGGGATGGTTCCTGTTCGCTCTATCTGCCTATAGCCTAATAATTTGAGAAACTGTTCCTAGCAACATTACAAAGAGTGAACGTTATTCTTTGAGCACTTAACACGTGGCTAAATTTGACTGAAGCCCCTTCCAAACTCCATAGTCCTTAAAGGCCTTGGAATTTGAATCATCATACCAATTAATTACTTAATATCTGTGGCCCAGTTTGAAGCAATTAATGTAGTTTCACCTTCATTTATTCAAATTAGAGTTCATCCTGAGTACAGGCTACGTAAAATATGAGAGACTTACAAAGATGAACTGGGTTACAAATGATCCCTGGACAATTAATTTTTGTTCAAATGCTCACTGAATTACACATGTATGCCACATAATAAATTCAATAATGTCAGAAACTTCATCTCCGTGGTAAAAGTGTCCTGACATAAGGACTGTTCATGTTCCCCAAATGCATCCATTTATTCACAAAAGAAATCTCCAGTTACAGCTTCCCTTAGAAGCCTTTATCCAGCACAGGAGAATTAAAATCTCTTCCTTTCCTAGTGAGAAGGTTTTGTGACAAGGAAATCTGGAAAGAAAAGGAAAAGCTCTTACATTGTTGATTTTTTTTTCTTGTAAATCTAATAGTTACTACACAGTAACCACCATATGAGCATTTAGAAATGGAAATACTGTTCTTTTGTTCCTCTTTTTTACAAGGCTGCTTTCCCACATGAGATTGATGTATGCAGACAACCATTCACAGTGTCCACAGGAGACCTGGTCTGTGATTGAGGACATCAGGGTGAATGGGACAAGTCACCTGTGAACACTACAGTCCTGCTTTAAGCAAAACATCCCAAAAAATGACCCCAGGCTTGACTCCTGTTGCATCACGGGCAAAGTTCCTTTACCTCTCTCTGCCTCTGCATTCTCGCCTCTGGGTGAGACCTCTGGGTTTCACAAGACGATGATCAAATTTGATTATTTGATTTGTTGATCAAAGGGCTGGACCACCTCCCTTATGAGGACAGGCTGAGAGAGTTGGGGCTGCTCAGCCTGGAGAAAAGAAGGTTTCAAGGACATCTTATTGCACCTTCCAGAACCTGAAGGGGGCTACAAGAGAGTTGAAGAGAGACTTTTTGCCAGGGCCTGTAATGGGAGAGGACAAGGGGGATGGCCTTAAATTGAAAGTGGTCAGGTTTAGATTAGATATTAGGAAGAAATTCTTTATATGAGGGTGGTGAGACACTGGAAGAGGTTGCCCAGAGCAGGTGTGGATGCCCCATCCCTGGAAGTGTTCAAGGCCAGGTTGGATGGTTCTCTGAGCAACCTGGTCTAGTAGAAAGTGTCCCTGCACTTTATGGCAGAGGGGTTGGGACTTAAGGCCTTTAAGGTCCTTTACAACACAAACATTCCATGATGATTCAATGAATATCATTAAGGTCCACCATTTTTCTCCTGGAATTATCAGGACTCTCCTCATGAGAGCAGGACAAAGCCCTTTGTTAATATAATCTTTCAACATCCAACTACCAGTGATGAGCTTCCTGAAGTAAGTGGCTTGGAGGGTTATTCTCCAAACCTGTGGGAACTTGATTCAGAGGAATCCTCCTCCCTTAACTGTCCCTTACATCTCTTCCTCACACCCAGTCATGGGGATCTGATTCCCCGTGGGCACTGTCCTCTATGGAGAGGTTCCAAATGGAGATGGAGTCAGGCAAGGAAAGCAGCTCTCACAAGCTCCTGGCAGTATTGCTGCAATCTGCAGGAAACTCGGTAGACCTGTGGAAGGAGAGTGGGAATCAGAAAGCTCCTTGCCTACAAGACAGGCAACCCAGAGGCACTGAGAGTGAGGATAATACACACGGTGAGAGAATACAGACGGGTTTTGTGAAACTGTGCTCTGCTATTCAACACCCACTGCTAAACACCCTCTGTTTAAAATGTCCTGAAACTGGAAACTGTCTACCAAAGGTAGCCTGAGGGCAGCTCTCCAGTTTGCCTTGTAACACTAATCTGCTATCAAGACAAGGAAAACAAATAAACCAGATCTTACAGTTGGGCAGGTAACAGCTCCCCCAGCCTCTTGTTCAAATGGGAAAGCTAGCTAAGAGACATATTGGTGGGCCCAGGCAGATGCTCCAGGCTGGACCGAGTTTCCCTCTCAGTGCTGTGGGGTAGGGCTTGTGCCCAGCAGTGACTCTGACTCAGGAGAGGGGCACATCCTGGCCTCCTGACCCACGAGGGGGTGAGCCTCCAGGGCAGCCAGGTTTCAGCATTCAGACATGTGAGGAGGAGCACAAAGAAGCCCTTTATGCTGCTGCAATTGCAACATTAGATTTCAGTTTTATTCCCAAACATGAGCTGAGCTCTCAGTCATAGACAGGCTTTTTAATCAGCCCTGGCAGAGATGAAAAGCCCGAGAAAGAGAGGCAGTGTCTGTGCAAGAACAGCTCATTTGCATTAAATAATTATCCTGAAGGAGAAAAACAGCAAGGGAGTTAATTTTTTTTAATTATAAAGAAATAATTGCAGTCTGGAGGAGCATATAGAATCCTAGCTTTCCCTACAAGTTACCTATTTGCAGTCAAACCCAAACAGCAGGTTTGAAAGATAAGAAATATCTGTTTGTTATTAGTTTGAAAACAGAGTATCGTATGAGAAGAAAGATGGGGAATTACTTCTGCATTCCCAAAAGGCTGCTGCTTTTATGTCTCCTCTGCACAGCGGGATAGAAAATCAGTATCGCAAACATAAATGCTAAAAATACAAGAGCTGACACAGAAACACATCCTGTAATCTGTTAGGAATGACTCTGTCGATGAATGTCTGTGTGTGTGTGTATGAGAGAGCAGTACAGAGTTCTCGTACAGGGGTATCTGCCTGCTGCACAAACAGCTTGTGCAACCTGCTATGTGCTTCCTCTTCTTTGATATTGCTTATTTAGTAACAAAGAGAAGGGATTCAACTCCAATATTTCCCCATAAAAATTACTTTTGAACTGCGATGAATAATAATTATACCAAGTGCCCAAATTAGGAACTTTTTTTTAATTGCCGGGAATTTATGATAGGGGTTCCAATCTCTTCCGTGTTTTTCGGATTACTTCCCTGGATGGAGCTGAAGTCCTGAGCCTCCTAGCACATAGCACAAGAGCACAGTTTTTTGGAACATGAGCATTCCACTGCAGGCTCTACTGCTTCCACCAAGGGAAGTGCCAAAATCTGCAAGATCCTGCGCGTTCCTCCTGCAGAATCAGGGCAGTGCTCAGCCATTCACTGCTGCTCCTCAGCACAGGGCAGCGAGCACATTTTATCTTTACACGGGTAGCTCATGGGCCGGCTGGAGATGAGCTCCCAGCAGAACACTCGGTAACAACAGGAGGACAGGTGGCAGGAGGGAGGCAGCTCCTGTGCTCCCTGCTGACCTGCGCAGTCGCTCTGCAGTGCACCCCTGGCCATGCCAGGTGCCTCAGGGCCACCAATGGGGACCTACAGGCACAGCAACCATACACATCTCAGGGTGCCCCAGCCTCCCTGGGCTGTAAAAGTTACAGGTGTGCCGTATTTCTGCTCTGAAGGGGTCTACCTCCTGCTTTCACCCACTGCATCTTGCTGTGCCTTCTCATCCTTGATTAAAGACCTGCTTGGTAAATGCACCTCTAGCAGAGGTGACAGCCTAAAATTTGAAAAACATTATTTCACTTTGAAAAGAGAGAGAAGTGCAGTCACAGGGGAGTCTGGTAGAAGAGAGAGGCAGGACAGAGAAGTCATAGCACTGGTCACTGGTAGGATAGGGCAAGGAAGGACTCCCACAGCCAGGAAGATGGGCAAAGAAACAAGGCTGGACTTGCCCCTGAGAGCACATGACAACTGCTGCTTTGCACCTCAGCTTTGCCCTGTCACCAAGACCAAGTGATGGCATCGTTTATTAATTCACATAGCCTGACCTAATTTTTACACTGCTAAAAAATCTGAAATATTAGTTTCTATCTGTAAGCGAAAGCAGGCTGTGAGCTGACAGTTAGATACCATCTTCCTGTGATGATCAAAATGGTTGCTGCTGAGATCACAGCAAATGTAATTAATACAGAGCTTTTGTGTTGCATAGGAAAGCAGAAAAATATGTAGAAAAATAACAAACCACACAATTATAGAATAAAATTAACAACATTAATTCCTTCATATGTCAATTCTAAAATTTTCTTGCTGTCTTAAATTCCCAGTAAATGTCCTTTTCAGGCCCTGCAAGCTACTGTGTTAGAAAATTTAAAGGCTTACAATAGCAGATATACAAATCAGACCGTAGTGCTCATCTACACAAATGTCACTGGGATGTGACCACCAGGAACACTGATTTACATTTACAGCTCTAGAAAAAGGATTTGGTGTCATGGACTGTGTCAAGTACCCAAGACAGCATAGCAAAAGTTAATGTGCATAATACATTAAGCTAATGGGATTCAGTCAAGGGTGAATATGTCTCTTTGGGCTAAGAAAGCATCAAGTCTGCTCACGTCTTCTGAACGCTCTGCAGTCTGCCGAGTGCTTCTGCTGTGGGCATGAATGTGAAACCAGAGCAGGAGAGGAAAAGAAGCAGGGTATATCTGAGAGAACAGGGATGAAAAGATGTCAAAGAACACTAAAAAAGACTGATTCTCTTCAGTTAGAGGGGAAAAAAAAGAACTAAACCCAAGAGTTTCCTTCATATACCTGTTTTGAACCAAATCCAGCCTTGACAGGCTGACCATACTGCCTTGAAAGAATATGGTCAGAATGGCCTTGTTTAGGGTGAAGAGAATTTAAAACAGCAAACTTATTTTTGATAAACATAGGTGAAGAAATACTTCCCTCTACTCCTTTAGACAGATAACTTCCTCCCACCTCTACCATGCCATGAAAGTTCATAAGGAAGTAAGTTCAAAGAAAAGACTGAAAATTAAATCTGAAGAGTAAAGATAAATACCATTGATTGAAAGGATTATATTTTAAGGTCAGTTTGTACTGTTTCCACAGATTAATCGAAACAGCAGCACCACCACCACTACCTCCCCAGCCCTTAGCCAAGGCTCTTCCTTGGCTTTGTCCTCTTCTTATACAGAAGCAAGGAAGGAGGAATTTACCTTTACTTATAGGCAGCAGATGAGTCAGGTTCCCAAACACGCAGAACAGCCCAGAGCACAGCCAAGAGTTTCTCCTGCAAACTCTCTGCTTTCAAGGGCTGAATCAGCACTTGTCTTCAAACATCTACACACCATTTTTAAGGTCAGCTCTTAACACTAGAGCTTCTCAGCTGTTTTATGTGTAAATATAAAATTATGTTTCCTCTATGGCTTGGCTCAAACCTTTCTTTTATGGCAATGCATTTTATTTCAAGACTTCAGAGTTTTCTATCATTCTCAAAGAAATGGAATTTGAAAAGCTGAGGAAATTCTTCTTCATAAGGTGTGAGGTAAAACATGGGTAAAACTTCCAGCAGAGTGTGTTCATATAGGTCTTAGTAGTCCCCTCTGTGTGTCTGTGTTTGTGTGCAGGTGTCTAAGCTCACCATGTCTCCAGTTCCAGCTCCTTGCATTCATATTCTGCCTTCTGGGGGTCTCCTGTTTGCCTTGTCCACGTCCCACCAGCCCACCCAGATGTGCCTCTGCTTTCCCCTCTTTGGCTGCCAGGCACTTGTACCTTTCCTGTGCCATCCTACGTGCTGGAGCCTTTCAGGAATGGTTTTGTCACCACAAAGACAGGTAGGATACATGGGACAGGAGAGTATTCTCAGGCACACCAGATTCACTTTTAAAGGAGACTCACAAGTACTCAACACAGGGAAAACTACGCAGTATTTCCCAATGGACAGAGATATTTAATAAGCTGATAGTGTTTTCCTGAGTGCAAAAAGGCCAGAATAAATTAAAATATGATTATAACTCTAAGCTAAACACTAACTGGTCCTTGGTCTGCAATGCAGTTGTATATTTGTACGCTTAAATGTTGGTGTAAAACAGTTGTCAGAAAACTGGCTTTCTCTGGAAGATCTGACACACAATCAGTGACCTCTTCAAGAACTCAGTAAAAGCTTAAAAGATGATAGATCTAGCTTTGTGATCTAGCAGCCGAATTCCAGTCACATTTTAAGGGAAGATGGAGATACCAGAACTGAGACAAGCTATGAAATATTCAAAATACTTGGAGGATTTGAGCAGTAAAGCTTCCTTGTCAGCAGAAGATATTAAATCACAGAGATCTGGATTATGCTGCACAAAGTCTTGCCCTGGAAGAAGATCCACAGAAATAAATTAAAGTATCAAGACTATTCAAAGGCTTCATTATTTTTCACCAGAAGGATGTCAAAATCTGATCTCTAATAAAGTCGATTTCATTCCTTCCCCTTAGTCCTGAGAATATTTGCAAACCTTTTATCAATCACACAGTACTTAATTAAAACCCCTGTACTGAGCTAATATGAATACTGGTCATGACCTGAATGGCATCGAAATCTGAAACAAGAGAAGAAATGAACTGTGGTGGATTAGACCATCCTCTGAATAAAACCTGGGCAGAGATGGTAACCCCCAGTGAAAGCTGGGTGCAGGAGAGAGCACCCAGGCATGTCAGCAGGACAGGCTAAGTTCTTGCCACCGGACTCGGGTGAGCAGCTCTGTGTTCAGAGGCTTTGTTCAACCCCTACTGAATCCCTGAACTAAATTCAATCCCTATTACGGGTGGTCGTGCACAAATAAAACCCAACTGAAAGACAGCAAGTAGCAGAAGATCTTCCCCGGACACAAATAACATACTATTTTAGTGGACCATTGTTGAGGCTAATGCCTGATGTACAAGGAAATGAGCATGAGATAACATTTTCAAAATAGACCGTGACACTTTGTGGCATCGTGCCGTGGCGTTCTGATGAGTAATGTCCGTCCTTACCGAGGCGCCGTGTGATCCGTGCCCAGGAGCCGGGCACGGGTGCCAGCCCGTGGAGCCGTGCCCGCCCCGTTACCCCCGGCAGCACTGGCAGCCCCCCACACCAGGGCTGTGTCCCCCTCCGGAGGGCTGTGTCCTCACGGCACAGCTGCTGCTGGTACCAGCACAGAGCCCAGGAGGGCATTCCCGTGCGAATTTCAAATCCTCTTCCTCTGGAGACACAGCAGCTCTTCCACAGTGCCAGGCTGGCCAAGCACGCAGTACCAATTGCTGCAGAGAGAGAAGGCACAGAGCAGAGGCCTGTGGAGAAGGGGAGCACTTCTGGAAGGGTGGAAGCCATGTGCAACAGGATTTTGTTGTCCTTGCGCTGATAAACTGCCTGAAAACTGGCACCAAATCCAGCTGGCCTCATATGAAATGTGTCTTCATGTAAAGCAGAGTGATGCCGAAATACTCATAGCAACCCACATTCCATGCCATGAGTGGAAAGAAAGTAATTCAAGATATGAGAAAAATCATTACATCTTCTGATTGGAAAGACCACTGTATACATGTATACATATATGTATACACATATATATATATATACATGTATGCATATATGTATACATATACATGTTATTATTGTCACAGTTTACAGTAGCGATAGCAAAATTTTTGGCACGAAAAAAATTTAATAGTTTACATCAGAATAGTAATTTATTTTCTTATTGATTTCTCTGGATAGATAATATACATCAGACAAAACATCAACACCTTTTTTCTAAAGACCCCAATTTTTCCTCACTCAATCCTAGCCTTTTCTTGTCCCATTTCCCTCTCATTCCCCTGCCCTCATAATAAAAAAAAATTAATGTGGAAAGTAAGGAAAATCAGATAACATATCTAAGTAGATGGAGAACTGCTCAGACCCTTTCACAGCCCCAGTCAAAATTTTGGAGTAGGGTGGAGGGGGATGGAAGCAGCTCAGTCCAGGTTACTTGCGTCACATTATGCTCAGGAATTATTATTATTTCTTACTTGAAAAAAGTTCTAGGTAAAAGGAATTTCAGGGTATACCCACAGCCTTTACAACCATATACTGTTCTTCATGAATCATTTCCTCTGAAGTTAAGGAGATGAGGTACACAATCGTATCATTGCACACGCTTGTATAAAAGGTACAAAAGGCCTTTTCTTTTAAAGTTAATAGCAGGAGAATGAAATAATCTCTTCTTTTTTTACAAGAGAATAGTTTCATTGTTCTGCCCACATACTTTATTTGTTGATCTGACATCTGTAATAGTGAAGTGGAAGAGGAAAGGGAAGCGGATGAGAGAAATAAGTGAATTAAAATATTTGGGATAAGCTTTTGGAGAACACTATACGACTATGCTTGAGTAAACTTGACGTGATCTAAGTAATAGCACAAATAATCAAACACTGAAGGAAAAAGCCCACTCTGATCTGGTTGCAAACATTGACCTCTCTCATACCATCACCCTTCCTACGGTGTTATTCTAATTTGCTTCTAAGGCTGTTCCCTGAAGACCTAATTCTCCTTTGTGTGTAGACAAAATTTCCACTGCTGCCTCCGAGAGTTGGTTTTTACTATAATGTGTTTGTTTCTGACAGCAGCTCCTTGTGCTGACTTAACTCTTTCAACTTAGATTTAGATGCCCCATGGGGTTCACACCATACTGCTGTGGACAGTGCTGAAAACATCAACTCCTTGGCAGGGCTGGGGAGCCTTGTCCTTGTCTCCAACCCAGAGTCCAGGTGAGGAGCAGCCCCATGGCCTCACAAGGAATGAACCAAAATGTGGGTGGAGAGAGCCTTTACACCTCTCTTCTGCCAGAGAACACCAACACTCCAAGCATCTCCAAGCCACCACTGCCGGGGGTTGAGCACCTTCCTCAAGGGAATAACTCCCACAGAACAGGGCTGTCTGGAGGGCTAGCAGCCACCTGACTTGGTGGCCCTGTTCCTGTCACCAGGCAGTGGAATTTATGGTGGAGAAGAGGAAGAGACTGACCTGCAATGAAAAAAAACATACCCCAAGATTTGCAAAGTTCTGCTGATAAAGGCAACATTCCTTGCATTCCTTCCTTGTGCCAGGGACTTGTTGCTGAACCAACAAGACTTAGGACCTTGAAGAGCAAGTTAGAAGAATTTGGCACTATGCAAGAAAGCCCCTCAAATTTTTCCAGTATTCCTCAGCAATGTCTCTGCTTGTTAAATTATTTTCTGGGTGTAATGCGAGGGATAGGTTAATTAGCACATACATATTTATGTGGACCAGCTGTCTACTCTGTCTGCTGTCAGAAATGAAAAGTCCCCTGGGAATCTCTATGAGAAAACACACTTTGTCTTCTAGGAACAGAATGGTTTTCTTTTAATATCCCCTTCAACTGTAACTCATTTAGCTTATAAATCCTGACAACAGATTCTGGCCACTGATGTACTGTTTTCTTATCCTAAGCATTTTTTTTCTCTCCTTCCTCCTTGGATACCTTATACTCTGTATTTAATGTGAGACACAGCTGTCTCTGCCAGCAGGAGTTCACATTCTAAAAATCACCAAGATTTATGCAACAGGTGTTCTACCAACCCACTGTGATAACATTTTCTCCATGCAATGAAACAATATACTGAGTTGGGATAAAAAAATAAATCAAAATAAAAGAAGAAAATATTTGCTGGCTGGAAACTAGACTTGGTGCAACTTCAGCTTAAGATCTGGGTTTTTATTTTTGTCTTACAGGAAACCTAAATAGCTTCCATGTAAGTAGATGGGTGAAATTAGGCAGGTAGAATATAAGTAAAGGACTGACAACCCTGGGACGAGGTTTAGTAGCAGAAGGGTAATTGGGAAAAATCTTCTTTTAAATATATGTGTATCAGTTGCCCCAATGCCACTTCACTGAATAGTTCAGATACCCTTACCAAGCAACAGAAACAAGGCCACAGACCAATGCATTTCAACTTCTTGCAACTTTCAGTCCCATAAGATTTTTCCAGTCCATGATATGTAGAGCCCTGGGTAGAAATTTTTAAGTCTAGTGGCTTTTGCTTTTTTCTTGTAGTCCCATTTTGAAGATCCTTCAGTTAGCCACAGACCACGAGTTTAAAATCATTGCTGGAGTCAAACAAGCCTCATGGCTGATAGAAACTCCTCATATCCCCAAAAAACTGAAAACAGCCAATAATAGTTTAAAATATATGCTGTGTGTATACAGTATATGTATATATATGGAGTCTATATATAACGTAGAATGTTATTATATCTAGACATGTGATATATAATATTATAGCAAAAATGCCCCTGCTGCCAGGCAGTTGCAGAGAGAGGAACACTTTAAGTGTTTTATTCAGTGATGTAAAAAAGCATTCAAAATTTCATTCAGTATGTATGTAAGAGACAGAATGACACTCGGTACTCAAGCTTTCGAATGGATCAGATTAACTGTCCCTCAGGAGACAGAGTTATGAGCTCAGGAAATGCTTGAGCACTTATCTGCGTGCTTTCTTCTGACAATGTGTGGGGAGGCAGAAAGTGGGGACAGCAAGAAAAGCAACCATTGCACAGGGGAAATACACAGTACAGAAAATGGCACCCGAGTTCTGTGAGTGGGATCCTGCTCTCCACACCTAAAAGAAAGAGGGATTTGGTAGCTCAAAATTCTTTGCAAAGAGGACTTTCAGTCTGGGCACATCTACCCATCTCCTGCCTCTCCCCAAGGCCAATGCCAAGTGCTTGAATGGCCTTAATCCACACTCAGGAGTAAGACCACACACCCCTGAGAGCTGTGTGGTTTTAAAGACAGGTGGAGCACATCACCCTGCCTTCTCTAAACAGCTTTATGACAAGAGAATTCAAGCAAAGAAAGAAGCCAAAAAGGAAAGCTGAAAAAAAAAACAAACCCTATCACTGGCTTACACACACATGGTTGATCCAAACAAGTGATGATACAGAATAGACAAGACAGTGCTGGTCATGACCATACACGTATCTCCTCAATGCTAGTAATATATTTGAAGTACAAAGTCTAGAATATTTTGTTTAAATCAGAGGATTCACTATCGAGGCATGTAAAGAAAAATGCACCAAATAGCTGTGACTAGGAAAAAAATGAAGGGAGGATTTTTGAAGTACAGGCACTTCATGTTACTGTCGTGTGGATACCCACTGGAAGACTGTAGTGCCAAGAAACTGAGCACAGTGCAACCTGGAAAAGCACTGTGCAACTTCAAAATTATCTCATATCCCTTCCTCGATTACTGCTGATCTCTCAGTAAGACAAACCCTCTGCCTTTCAGTAGGCACAAAGGAAGCAAAAACCTCTAAGGGTTACTGTGCACCTGAACAACAGTATCAATAAGCTCCAGAGGGAAATAAAAAGAGGCAGCCAAATGTTGACTGTGAGGATTTAAAACTCTGCTGAAACATGTGTTTCACATTCAGGCTTTTCCTGTGAGTTAGCTAGCTGTTCTGAGGGTACTGAAGATATATAAAAAAGACTTCAAGTCCTAAACTGAATGGAGGGATTATATTTGTTAATACTGTTCCACAGTTCTCTGAATCCTTGAGGATGAACAATACCTCCCCACATATGTGACAATTAGTGTTGTGATTTGGGGTGCCTCTTTGCTAATTACGGTGCAGCCATCAGCACTAAAAGCATTCAGCACTGCACGTTGCATTATTAAGACAACCTTTGTGTTTCTGTGGTGACCAGAGGTGGCTGTGGATTGCTTTCAGAGGAAATGATCGGGCCTTCAGGTGTGTGAAATGCTGAGACTTCATGCTGCCAGTGTCAGTCACAACCAGCATGCTGGCAGCAAGACGAGCTCAGCTGCCTGAGCCACAGTGACATTGCTTGCAGGAGGCCACAGGTGGGTACTTCATTTTGTGCTTTCTCCTCTTAAATAAAGCCTCCTTCCCCACTGCATGGCCAGCCTCTCTGGAGGCTGCCACAGGCAGGGTTGCAGTGCCAACAGCCCCTCACCCAGCCGAGACTGCCAGCAGCCACGCTCCCCCTGTGGCCATGCTGGGTCGGTGGGCACTGTCCCTGCCAGGGATGTGCTGCAGAAGATGCCCAGCCAAGCCCTGCTGCAGTGGGAAGGGTGTGATGCACAAGCACAACTCTCCTGGCAGCCTCCAGCATCGCCAGCTGACAAGGCAGGTGGGATGCACAGGCAGGTTCAGCTCGTGGCATCCCACCAGTAGCAGTGCAGACCCTCAGCTGCCACGGTCCTCCCCCTGCCTGAGAGCCCTCAAGGTCACTGGAAATGGAAGCTCTTTGGCCAAAGGTAAGTTATTCCTGCAAGGGATGTATTGCTACACGGTGCAAGGGCAGCCAGAGGTGCCGGAGGTTTCCCTTAGGCTCAGCGCAGCAAGCACCGCGCTCGGAAGCAGCTTGGCCTGAGCCTCCCAGCCCTTCCACGCCTCAGAGCGAGCCCTCCCCTTGCCTGCCTTTCCTGCCTATGGAGAGGGAGCACACCATATGTTATCCCCTTGTAGCTCATCCTCCTTTTAATGAGATTTCCTGTTTTCAGCTAACAATTAGTGCTATAGGGCCATGGCCTTATGGTGGCAGTGAGAAAGGCCGAGCAGAAAGTCCCATATGGCTCCAGGATGATGTTCAGATAGATGCTCTGTCAGGGAAACAGCTGGGAATATTATTTGGAAGTGGCTCTCCCAGGAACCACCACCAGCTGACAGGCTCCCCTTCTACTTTTAGCCCCTCAAGCCTCTGCCCTCTGACTAGACAAGCAGGGAGATACTGACTCCAGCTTCTGCAGGAGCACTCCCACACCAGGGTGGGGATGGGATGGGCATGCTTCCCTCTCAGATGTCTGACAGCCAAGAGGGACCAGGCACCTGCAGCAGGGACAGTTCCAGGACTGGTCAGGCTCCACCAAATGTGTCTGGACCCTGCTGAACACAGGAGAAAACTGAGCCCTGCTCTCTCCACCTGTCCTGGCATTGCCAGCCCCACACGTGCCAAGACAAAAGGGCATGCTGGAAACCTCTGAAGGATGCGGTGAAGAAGGAGCCTGACTCACCACTGCAGCTCCTAAGGGTCCTAACGGCAGCAACAGAGAGCATGGGGGAAACAGGGCAGCGAAAATAAATAGCTCTACGCTGGAGGAAGTTCTGAACATTTTAGAGCTTGCAGCTGGGCAGCTCTTCTGGAAAACATTTTAATACAGGGAACTAAATGTGTTCCCTGAAAGTCTGCACTAAAACTGGATCTCTTGAGTGAGAGGATGCATCCTTTGGGCGGTAATTTGCTGATGCTATTTCAAAAGTGTTGAGGTGGATCATGTACAACTTCTCTCAGCATCTCAGTCATTTTAGTTTTTATGCTCTGCATTGTGGGGATGGGCTTGTTCCAAGCTTTTGCAAACTCATAACACAGCAGTACTACACTGGCTTCTCAATGTTAATACAAAGACAAAACCCTTCAGCAGACTCACTTCTGCACTAACATGGAAACTTCATTCCAAGGGGTAATCAATCCAGCCTCAACTACTCTGTTTTATCAGGTCACTTCCCTTTAGGAAACCTTTTCCCCTCCAAAACAAACAGCCATTTCAAACGCAAGTCCATCTTCATGACATAGTATTCCCTCTATGTTTTTGCCATGTGATAATTGATTTGCCATCAGGCAGTCGTATACTTAAGTCCTTGTAATACTTCCAGAAGAAGCAAGATTTCTCACAGACATGGTATATGAACCTACAGAGCCCACAGTTTTTAGTAACTGAAGATATTTGTGACTGGGGATGGGAAATGATGTTGGTAACTTGGCTGCAATGTCCAAGGGTCACTAAGGACCTGAAGGCCTTTTGCTCGGAGATCGTTGCCTCTCCAGGCTGCTCTTCCATGACTCACTCCACAAAGCAACCTCATTGCCACAGCCAGGAGGAAATGATTCATAAATACTGACCTTTCCCCTTGCCACCCCTGCAAAATGAGGTCTGTGTATAAGCACTCACAAAGCTGGAGCCATGGGAATGACAACTAGATAAACCATCCACTGACGGCAACATCACGCAACCACTTCCTCGCCTGTGCTAATGGTGGAGATGTTTGCTGTGAGCCAGGCACACTCATAGGAGAACATAACTGGGGCAAAACAGATGAATTAGGCAAGGAGAAGGTGACTCAGAATAGGGGAGGTTGAAAGGGAAGGGTCAGAGCTGGACGAAATCCCTTGGTCTCCCGTTTGCAGATATGTGAAGTCAATGTCTTATAGAAAAATAGAGAGAGTTAATGAAACTGATGTCCTTCATGCCACACACAGCCTGTGGGATTCACAGTGTCAGGTCAGCAGTCATTAAAGAATAATATTGTTTTGCTATTATTTGCAACTTCCTCAGGACATAGGATGCCCAGCCTTGGGTTTGCAGCCTGTCATCAACACGCTGCACAGATATGAGGTGATCAGGGGCTGGGACCCAAAGCACTCTAAGCTCGAGCTCCTGTCTCAGGAGTGGATTCAGCAGATGGGAGGCAAATGCAAGACGGAAGGATGGATTCCTCTTTGTCTTCCTTGTGAACCATCCTCATGACTTAAGAGGTCCTCCCCACTTCTAGGCAGATCTCTCATTGAAACTTCCCAGTTTAGGCATCCCAGAATTTATTTCAGTCCAAATGCAAAGACATCCAAAAGGACCATTGTTTTCATTTCTTTAGCACACCGTTTTGGGCTTCAACTCTGTTCAGCAGAGCAGTATTCGCAGGTCTTGCAGCATGCCTCATACAGCTATGACCAGAAATGTGTAATTAAACTAGCAGGAATGTCACCAGGACCTGGCAAAAGAGACTTGCTCCTTCGTTTTAAGACCATACTTCTGTGAGGAGTTGCCACAGAGGAAGACAGTAATGGCAAACTGTTCACTCTCTTTTAGTGAGAGTTGCCTCTAGGTACAAGCTGCTCTTCATGTACCAGATATAACAGAACCTCCACCTTTGGACACAGTGAACGTGGATGGAGGGTGTAACAGCCAACGTGTACTCACGGGGAAAGCATCAGTCTTCAGAGGTGGGAATTTTCTTCAAGTTGAGACATTAGGGCGGCCCCAGCTGCAGCACAGAGCTGTGGCCAGCCTGCAGTGGGGTGGGCAGCCAGTCCCAGTGTGGCAGGCTGCCATGGGCACTGCTGTGCTGGAGTTTGGGGTTGCATTGCCCTGGCTTGCCCCCCTGCAGCCGGCTCCCTGACCAACCAGTCCCACAGCTGACAGCATGAGGACACGGACTTGCAGCCAGGGCAGGGCATGTAGGACCCTGCAAAGGCAGATTAAGCACCTGCTCCTGCTCCCAGTACCCTGTGATGAATTTGGACTTCCACTTTTCTCCCCCAGCAGTGACAATGTTTTTGCAAAGGAGGCAGCAGCTGTGAATCCACCCCAAGTGGGGTGCACAGGGTGCTGGCTGCCCAGGAGCAGGCAGCTGCCTGGCAGGGCATCCTGGGGGCAGCCACGCGGGTGGGACAGTGCCACCTCCTCCTTGGCCCTCCTCCGTGGGAAGCAGCCGCCCTGCACAGCTCTCCCAGGCTGCATGGGACAGCGTGTCAGGGCTTGCAGGCAGGCTCAGCAATAGCATAAATACAACTCTGGTTGCAAGGGCTGGCTCACAGGCAGGGTGAGCAACAGAGGAGAAGACAGCTCAGTAATTATTTATGCTGTACAGAGAAAAGAATTATTGGGCAGCTATTGGCAAGCAGGCAGAGGTACTGAGATAAGCCAAGCTTCATGGTTTAAGAGTTCTGGGGAACCAGTGACCAAGAGCAGCATTTTGGCTCCTTGGTGCCATACAGATCCATCTCTGCCAGTATGACAGAGGTTCACCTTCCTCTCTGCTGTGCTCGAAACATCCTGCAGAGAAATATAGCAAACTTTCACCATTAATGAACAATACCTATTTTGTTACCACTGACAAACTTTGAATTCCCAGAAACAATTGGGAAAGTGGAACTGTGTTGAAATGGCTGCTACAGACTTGGACCCAGGTCAGTTGTCCTTTCAAGGGTGTGCATGTGCACATGGGGTGTACTCTTCAAGCTGGGTACCATGTGCCAATGAAGCTCTTTCTTCTGTGCACACCCCCATGCACACTGTTCTTCCGGGACTGACAGGACTTGTTTCTCAGAAATCACCCTATCAGAGGGTTAACACCTGAATATCTGGTACTTTTCCCTTTTGGTGCCTACATCTCCTCCCAATAGCAGCTAAAGCAAACTATGACAAATGCAACTGATTTTTTTTCTTTAATGTCTTTTTCATATTGAATATAATTTGAATAGGACTCCAAGCTTCCCATTTTGATAGCAGATTTCCTAAAAGGACAAGTCCTTCACTGAAATCAGTGAAATTCTGTCACAGATTTCAGCAGTGCCATAACACCACTTCTAGAGCTTTACTCTTTATTTTCCTGAATGCCCCATTCACTTTAGCTGTTCTAAATTTTTTGAAAGGTTTGACCAGCGCTGTTAGCATGGCAAAGGTGGCTGCACCAGAAACACATTCCCCTGGGGTCGAAGGGGTCTCCATGAGGTTGGGTGGTGCCTATCCAAGGAAAGCCAGGTCTGGTCTTTGCTAAAGCTTCCACCAGCACGTTTTGAAGTCTGTTAGACTCCCTCAGATATGGGCACTATCTGATTACGAGGCCAGGGAGGGGCAGGGAGAGGCCTTGGTGTCCCATATCTATCCTCAAGACATTTCATGGAGCTGCTCATTTTGAGGTCACTGTTCCTTAAGCCATTTCACCAATGTGTCGCTCCCACCAAAGGACCGAGGCTCTCCCTGTGCCTCTGGGTAATGCTTAGGCCAAAGGGCAAAGGTTAAAGTATGGGGTGTCCTTCCCTCTGGGCCAGCCTGAGATCAAATTGCCAAGGAGCCCAAGCTGTAATTCAGAGGGAGGGGGGTGAGTTATGCAGCCCCCTCCACCATCCACTTTCCACCAACATGCCAGCAGCAAATCCATCCTCTGCAGAATAGCCTTGCAGAGTGCCAGGGGACCAGAGAGGAGGAATCTCGATGCCTCTATCAGGGACTGACCTCCTTTGTGGGCACCTGGGCTCTGGCTCCTGCCACGGAGCCCTCTGTGTTCCATCACTCCATGAGCGACCCTGGGGCTGTGTGCATCTCCACTCCTGTGCACACCCCCATGCACACTGAGTACAGGCGTTAATTTCTGCAGCAGAGTAGACCCAAGAGCCTTGAAATCATCCAACATGAAACATTCAAACACTTCCTATGTCCTGAGCTGCAAGATGTAAATATGACAGCTTGTCAAGAATGGGCAGCTAGTGAACATCTCTGGCTGCTGAACAGACTAATTTTTCCTCATTCCTAGCAAATCACTTGCATGTGTTCTGTGAACATGAAGGAACTGAACACCCTGAGTAGGTGGTGTGCAAACCTGGGGGCTGGAGATCTCTTTGAAGCTGCTGACAAACTTAAGAGCAAGGTTTCTTGGAGAAGGGGGGTGAAGTATACAAAAAACTGAGCTTTCCTCTTCAAAAAGCCAGTAGGGATGTGAAGGGCTGGAGTAAAAGGAGACAGAGTTTATAAAAGCCGAGGATTTTTATGGGTTGAGAGTGGGCAGCAATTAATACAGCTCACTGCAGTTCTGAGCTTTTTAGCCCACTGACATTGCAGCATCTATAGCAACACCGCTAAATAGACCAGCAATAGTAAATCTCAGATACAGCTTTCCTGTGTCATGCAGTCAACATCTGGGAGCTGAAAACAGCTGTATTCTGGTATGCCTTTGTGCACAGGAACAGGGGTGGCCCTCATGAGATGGCCCTAAATCGGGGCTAACCCTGCCAACTCCAGAGAATGTTGGAGTTTAGGGGATAGGAGAAATTAGGAGTTAGGCACCTGCATAAGAATCATACTGAATGAGACCTGGCTTGCATGGCATCACAAACTGGGAATTCTTTGTTATAAAAGCATTTTTCTTTTCCAAGTGGTGCGTACAGACCTTGCCACCCTGACCTCTCCCAGGCTACAGGTCAGTGAGATACTGGATTTTACGGCAGTTCTGTGAGGTCTAGGCTAAAGAAAGGCCACACACACAGTATTGGAAGACCCATTAAGAGTATCACATAAATATCCTGAGCTTTTAGACCATTCCTGCCTTTCAGTGCACCTTAACTCTTGCCTGCAGCAGAAAGGCAGCAATGATGGCAGCAAAGGCAAACCAGATTTCACCTTAATCAATCACATGTGGAAAGCAATGTTAGTAGCTATGAGAGGGGGAGCACCATCCCATCTTGATTTCTGTGAATGCTTTTCAGTGACTGCAACAAAGGTGTGGTAATAAAACAGACCCTCCTGAAGGACACTGGTGCAGCATTGCTATCGTAGGGCTTTGCCTGCCACGTACCCCTGGGCCAGTTCAGTGCAGACTGTGACAGCTGAATTAAGAGCAAGCTCCAGCTATGCTGGAATTTCATTTTACAAGGGCAAATCTAATAGAGGATGGCTGCATACAGATTGAGCAGAGGATGTAGCTGTGGCTGCTCCAGCACTACCATACCTTTAGGAGACACTAGCCTCAACAGTAAAGCACACAGAGTGGGTGGTGGAGCAGCTGTTGTCATCATGGGTCCCACTAAACTCAGACATGAGGAAAAGAAAAAAGAAGGCTGAAGAAAGACTAAGCATATCCAAAGTTCAGCAAAAGTAAATTACTTCTCCCAAATCCAGCTTGATTTAAGTTTTCAACTTTGAGTGAAAAAAAATCCTTAAGTGAATACTCTGAAAATTAGCCATTAAATCCACTCAGATTCAGTTAAATTAAAACATTAGAAAATCAAAGGCAGCAAAATGATCTTTGTAGCCATGACAGATTTGCAAATACATATAATTTTTACCCTTACACAAGCTTTGCATTGTGTTAGATCTCTGTCATTGCCCAGAACAAAAATTAAATACTAAATTAAGGTTACCTGCATAAGCACTTACCCTTTTGCACTGTGTTTCAACAGCAGAAGAGATTGCTGAGGATTTTCTACTGCCAGGGAAATTGACCAAATTATTTAGAATTACCTTTGAGAAGAAAATACCCTTTGGTAGGTGGCTCTATGGCTGAAACCAGCAGAATTGGGGAAAAACTAGGAAGAAAGACCCCAATCTTGCAAGTGAAGGTGCCACCAAGCAAGGATGCTCCAGTCCCACCCCTGGGATGACTAGCACCCAGCCCACCGGGCAAGGTGACCTCTGTCCTCACGGTATGTTTACCTTGCCCCTCCAGCTCAGAGCACCAATTTCCCCCCAGCCCAACCCAAGACACGTCACTGGAGCCGTTTCTGAGTTTATTGGCAGCAGAACTGCAGGGCTAAAGGTGTTCTGCAGAGCCCTGTAAAGCTTTCAGCGCTCATCCAGCTGCTCATTGCAGTGTCAGAGCTCACAGAGCTCCAGTGAGGAATGGCCGTGCTGGTGAAGCTGCCAGCAAGGCAGCGGCACGACACAGCCCCAGGGGGCCAGCGAGTGCCTTCGGTGGCGTTTATGACAAGGTTTGTTCTCTCTCGTGGGACAGAAGCCTTAGGAGCGAGGGTGGCCCAGAAGCCTTCTCTGAGCAGGTGCAGGCGGCAGGAGGAGGGAGGCGGGTGCAGAGCCCAGCGCTCCGGCTGCCCCGGGAGGCAGCTCCTGCGCGGGGAGCCCCTGCTCAGCCTCCCTCCCGGTGACCAAGGGCGACGGGCCGGGTGGCAGGCAGCTGATTGCCCCATGGCCGCAGTTTCACAACTCCAGCCATCTCTGGGCCAGGACTGCAAGCTTCGTAAGCCCTCGGGAAAACACACAGGAACGCTTTCCAAATTGTTCGGGAGTGATTGCAGCAGCTTCCCCGGGGCAGCAGAAGCTAAGTGCTCCTTCGCAGCTGCTGCTCTCAACTCTCCGGGCGAACTCTTCAGCGTAGGAACGGGCCCACCTGTCATCCCCCCCTTTCATGCGAGCTACTCTTTTCTCTTAATGAGGAGGAGAAGGGGGAAAGGCTAATTGTTCATAATTATCATCATGTTATGATGTCTTACTGCCATCTCAGCCACCTCTCTCTTAGCACCCAACAACTCAGCCTGTGCCTGCAGAATCGTAGCGTTTGCTTTGGGTTCTGCAGATGCACAGGGCTGACTGCCTCGGATCAGAAAGAGGTCATCCGACCATCCCTGTCCATCTTCCTCAGCTCTGGAAGGACAGCCAGTTTATTTTAGAGGCCCAACCCCCACCCCCCAAAACAGCAGCCCTTTCCCAGGCCAGCTGGGTGCCCTGGTGAGGAATGCTGACAATCTGCCGTCCTGGAGCAGAGCTGTCAGCGTTACTTCCCTACTGCTGAGCCCTCAGTCATCACTCACACGAAGGATAAGTATGCAGCCCGCTGCCTTGTGACAAGAGCTGTGACTTTGTTTAGGAGCCAAGCACTAGGAAAGAGTACCAGGGAAACGTGGCTTAGTGGAACAGGAAATATTAACAATCTGTGATAAAAATGAAAAAAGCAGCCAGTACACATCTAACTCAGCTGTAGGCACAGCTCTGTGACTGGCTGTGAGTAGCAACAGCCTCCAAAAAAAATAAAAACCAATAAAGAAATAGCTTTTCCAGTTCAAGGCTGAGTTTCAGAAGAACAGTAATTTTTCATGTGTTCATCTGTGTACAAGAAAAGCCCCTAAACAAAGTCATCTGTATATAGCAGTAACTGCTGGCACAGGAAAGGACATGGAGTTTTTGGCTCCACAGATGGTTGAAGGAGCTGTTGTGAAAACCCACAACGATAGACTCACAGCCCCATCACCCTCCAGCAGCAAGTTAGGATAAGCGGGTTGGCTACTACAGCTTTGTGCATCAGTCAGTTTTGGGTTTTTTCTGCTAGAAAAACAAGATTGGGATAAGTGTCTCTCCTTAAAAGGATTTTTCTCAAAGCTCCTTGTTTCTGAGTGAAATGGTTAAATGATAGCAGAATAGTAGAGAGAAGAAAATTATTACCCCCTTTTTTTTCTTTCTGTGTTTTAGTCAAAGCAGGTATCAGGCTGGAAAAGCTGTGTTAACACTGGATTCATATCTACAGAGTCCTTTCAAGTTATTACGGGGTTGATAACCTCTCTTTGTCCTTGTAATCCACAGTAAATAGAGGAGTTTAATCGCTCAGGAAATAGGGAACAACTCACAGATCCCTTCGTTCCTTGTACACTGTTTGCACAATGCCTAGTGCCGGGAATAACCAGAAGCTGATTTAATAATCTGAAGTCATCCAAGACTCTGCTAAATCCCAAGTAAAGCTTAAGTGTTTCTGCCTTGCTCTTGTCTCCAAGGATGAATTTTTAAGACTGGAACTCAAATGGCAAGGCAGTCACTCATTTGTCTCCATCCAAGGACCCGTGGCACTGGCAGGGGGATGGGACACTGCACGTGCAGGTGATTGTAAGGAAGGTCTCCACCAAGCACAGAAAATGAAGCAGCCTCTGCTGTGAGAGGCAGCACTTCTCACCCAGGGACAGGGACCCTGGCCATGGGTGGAACACGGCTCTCTGGCTCCCAAGGCATGACCTTGGGCAGGCAGCAGGGGCTCTCCGGTCCCGAGTTTCCTCTTCTCCAAAACAGAGATATGATATACAAGTGGGCTGAGAGCCTTGCAGAGAGGTGCTATCCCTGGTACAGTGAATTATTATCCCCAGGCCCAGGTCCAAAGCACACAGCAACATGGAGAGCCATTCCCTCAAAGGACCCTGGCTCTGGCACCCAAGCCAAGAACAGGCTGTATGTGTTCTCCCAGCTGCAGGTTCACTGCTGTACTGTTTTTTACCTTTATAAATGAAGTCGGTGCAAAAGATCCTAAAGGCTGAGACTCAAAACCCAACAAAAAATACCGATAATGAAATAATCTCCTCCTAGATGGCATATGACCCAGTTCTTGAGTCTCCTGCTCCTTACAATCAAAGCCATATGTACAGTCATAAATATCAGAAATATTTACAAAACACAGACAAGATTTTAAAAACAAAAGCAGTGATTTCTTCATCTCACTGGAAGCCTTACAAAACATGGGGTAAATTGTCTCAATTGAAATATTCTGCTGACCACAGAGGGCTGTATGCTTCATTGTAATGGTTAGTCATTCTATACATATTTACTGGTTCAGTTAATCTACTACGGCTGCTCACAAACTATTGCAAGGCAAAGATTAGGAAGCAGGGTCATTAGAAATTTTGTTTATGCAAAATCCACTGTGGTCACAGCACAATACAACACAAAAGGTAAATCAAACCCCCATTCAAACGATCATTTCCCCTGCACTTGTGGCTGTCATAGCCAGAGACATCTAGAAGACCAGGAAAGGCTGTAAAAGTGGCTAATTTAAAGTTCCCGTGATAAGTCTGTACTGGGATACATATCTCTGCTTTGATATTTTTCTAAAAACCTACTCAAAACCAAAAAAAAAAAACCCAAGCACTTAAGCACAGAAACCTCACCTCTGGCTTTTCCTACAAGTCTCCTAAGGAAAACTTGTAGGTGCTGCAATCCAACCAGGCTGTTGAGGCAGAGCATGAGCTTCATGCAGGTGCCAGCTGGCAGTGCAGCCTCACTCCCCAGTACTCCACCCAGGAGCTGATGTTCCTCTCCTTGTAAATTCAGTGGGTACCATTAGGCCAAGACTCTACAAGTAATCGAGCCCCATGCTGAGGTCCCAAGCAGCTCCCAGGTCCTTTGGGTGTCAGGACACCTTGAGGATGTTCAGCTCTTAGCAGTCCCAAAGGCACCTTCGCTCTGCTCATCTTCAGTGCAGAAGGCACAAAGCATTGCTCTGAGAAGTGTGTACCAGGGTCCTTACCTTACACATCAAAAATTCCACACTGGAAAGACAGAAAAAAAACCTTATCACAAACAGCTGTAGTACTGTTTATAATATTTTTTTAAAAAAAAGCTTATTTCAAATTTATAAAAGACTTAAGTTGAAAGTTGATGGTTGATTTTACAAAAAAAAAAAAAAAAAGGATAGGTGTGGAAAGCAAACTGGCACTTTCTAAAAAGGACTGAGATGTTCCTGCTAGAAACAAGCAGTCAAAGGAGTAAAGGCTTTAATTTAGTTCTGGTTTGGGTTCAATTACAGAGAAAATTGTTCCGTTTCAGCTGTGCTGTGAATTCAGTGAAATTGCGTTCTGGTCTACATTTCATTTGGGGGAAGGGGGACACACACATTTAGATTGGTCTTCTTTCATATTTTGTTTTGCTCAAAAAGCATAGGCATTAGTTCCTCTTCCTCTCCCCCTCATTTAATTGGAAAATATGAAAGGCCAGAATGTCAGTGTTACCCTAATCACACATCATCAGTACTGGCACAGATCATGGGCAAAAGTCTTGCTTCTGGGGTTTCATTCCTGGGTTTTCTATATCAAAAGAGAAGCAGCCACCATTTGTGAAAAAGGTCAACATCTGTCCTAGTCTGGAAAAATTCTGGTTGATTTCAATGAACTTTGAATCAGATCCAGATTTTCTTACTGTAATCCACATTGTACTGTAGATGAGAGAAAACTTAAGAGAAAACCCTAGTAAGGCAATATTCCCCATTAGGAAAATAATGGCCCTATTTCTAGGACCATTTCATATGTACCATAAATATGTAAGCGATCTTATTTTACATCCTCTTAATCCAAAGTTAAAGCAGAGAAGCATGTATTTGATGCACTTTTGTAAAGATATCACCATTGATGCTGGAGCAGAAACAACCACAAATTATAAAACTCTTGTTCTACTATAGTTACGTCCTTACAGAGACACCACTGTTATTAAAAGCTCATAAGGGATACGTCTAACAGCTGTAAGCAACAGTGGGTCCTTGAATAGACAATAAATTTAGAGATGCTTAACTGACTTTTCAAAGCTGCTCAGCACCAGCGCTTGTGAGAGGTCAGATCTGTAAGCCATCATTTGCATATCAATATTAAGTTCAAATGCCTATACTTTGGGTGTTTACTATTGAAAAGAGAATTTGTACTTGTTACAGCAAAAGCCTTCTTATGGAGGAGGTTACTGACATCTCCCCAGTGAAGGCAAACAGCACCAACATGTCTAGGTCAATGCACACTGTGTCACTGGAAGTAATACACCTTCAGGAGATGCTTGAAAATGAGGACCTGCTGCAATACAAATACATGTCAGGGGAGTTCAAGACATCTGAGCAGCTGCAGCTCTATGGAGACCCCAAAGCAGCACATTTTTCTTGTCATACCTCATTTCTTTTCCCACGAAGCTAGAAAAGAACAGGTTGGAGTTAATGCCGAATGGTGGATGTGTTTTTTCTGTATTGATTTCAGGTTACTTGAAATTCAATCCTAGTGTTTAAGATATATGAAAAAGAGAAATAAGGAACATTTAATGCTTCAGTTTAGACTCCTAATGTCACACAGAGCAAGGCTTTTACAGGTGAAGGTGATGAGACTGAATTCTGTGCCAAAGACCTGCTGTACATGAACAGGGACACTGAGTATTACAGAAATCAGCTGCACTTGGTGTGGGTGCTCACATATCACACACTGCAAGAAGCAAAACTGAGGACTCTGAGTCTCATAATTGTGCTATATATATGAAGACTAATTGGAGCGTCTGAGTGGGTCTTTCCTTCAGAGAGTATCTACACAGGCTCAAAGTGTTCCTCTTAGGCACTTACATTGAGCTTAAGACATCGAAAAAGCTTAGACCAGGCTTTAATCATCACAAATAGCCCACTAAACAACCATTCTTCCAACATATTGAGAGCTCTTTCAATAGATACTTCTTTATTTGAAATGGAATGTATCTTGAAAAATATGAAAAATAAATCACATCTCTCAGAAATCATTTATGAGTCATATTTACACACAAATTTTTTCTTGACGACACTGGTATTTCTGCTCACAAGAGGATATGCTAGAAAACATTTGGTACATCACTGCAGCTATAATTCAGAAGCTGGCATTTGCATATCATGAACCTTAAAAAAGAAGAATTACTTCAGGATGTCACAGAAACAGCATCCACTTGATCTTCCTTTTCCCCCCAGTTCCTAAATTGTCTTGGTCACCACAGCTTGGATTTTCTTGCTGAATCTGCCCCTTGATTTCTCTTTTTTTTTTTTTTTTTTTTTAATTACAACAAGTAATTTTGACCTCTTTATGAACAGACTGTCCCCACTTTTGCTATCTATACCAAGCATTTGCCCGTGTTTTACCGGCATTTTTGTTTATTCTCTAGTGAATTTACTTCAGCCATATGCGGTCAGATTTCATTCCTTTTTCTTTTCTTTTTTTTTTTTTTTTGGAAGAGGAAGGACAACTTGACTTATTTACTTGCAAAGCTCCAGTAAGATGGAGCATGATGTGCTGAACATATTTTCATAGCCATTGCTTACAAGGCAGTAACAGACAGTATTAAATCCAGAAGTTCAAATGAAGACTATGCAGTAATAGAGGGGCGAGATGAAAAAAACCTCAGAAGCACCTTTTGTAACATCAATTTCTTGGTCTAAAATTACTATCAGGCAAAAAACCAAAAAACAAAAAAACCCCCAAAAATAGGCCAAAAACCCAAAAAACCCCCACACGCTGTGGAATTCAGAGCGTGAGAAAGTTGTCAGACTGTCCCCATCAGACAATTTAGCCTTATTTATACTGACAGGGCATGAGCCACACAGCCCGACTGTCCCCAGGGGACCCCAGCCAATTTGTTCCCACTCAGTTTCCAGGAGACAGTTCAGAGACACAAGGGAAAAGCTTGATCCTTACACCCATCCCACCAACTCAGGCTGGAGGTATCAAGGCAGATTTTGTGGTGTGACCACCTCTCACACCAGGAGGCTGGCTGATGCCAAGGGTTTTAAACAGGTAACACGGCAGGCAATGACAACCAGCAAAAGTTTGTTGAACTACATCGGTACAAAAGGTTTTCAGATCATCCTTCAGAACTACTTAAAACAAGAAACATAAAAGTGGGGTATTGACCTTGAACCAGTGAAAAGGAACAGCAAATTCAAAACAAAAGTTGTTTCCTCATAACTTCATGTCAATTTTCTCACTAAAATTGTCATCTTTAGCTTTCAAAGTACAAGTACTTCCAGAAGAACAGTAAAATTTCAGCTTTAGACTACATCCATAGACTTTTGTGGTATTCAGAGGCTTGCATCCACTGAGGACAAGAATAACTGTCTCTCTCAGAGAAATACATGTGTCTCTGATCAAATAGGAATTAATTCTCATCAGTTACATTTATCCTTCAGTAGGCTAAAATGTATTTTAGTAGGTGAGATCAGCAATACATCTGTATACCTGAAAAGGTGGATTAGTTACTCAGTAAACTGTAATTAATCACTCTAAAGAGAGGAGCCAAATTACAAATTACAGTCTATTTTGTGAGTCTTTGACTAGCTCATTAGAGAATCCCCTTGCAGCTCTAGCATCCAAGCGTTAGCAGAATGATAATGGCAGATGTACAGAGACGTGGAAATTGAGTATTATGATTGCCTAGCCAGCGAACCTAATCCTGGAAGATGCGGGGCACCTTCGATTTCAATTAATTGCAAAATAATGACTTTGTTAGGACAGCTGTAATCTACCACCCCGAGCTCATCATGCAGCCTTGTCAAGGGCCAGGTTGGAGAGAAGCACTCAGGAGTAACTACAGAGGATCGTCAGGGCTTTGATTCTGCACCATGACATGTTCTGCTTGTCTAGGTATGTGACCCTGACACCTGGGGCAAGAAACAAAAGAGAAGGGCTAACACAGACCTCAACTTACTCCCTGCAGGACTGAGCTTAATCTCAGAGTGCAGAGGAAGGTGCCGACATACACAGCAGCGAATTCTAAAAATCTTCCTTTGAGCATCACTTCAGCCTTTTGCTTTAAACACTCACAGAAATAAGCTTGCACCGAGAATGTGAGGCTCTTGCTGTAAAATTACACCTCATTTACACAAAAAGAAAGGCATTGGGTGCGTAGCTTTAAAAGACTTTATATTCATGTAAATTGTAATGGGGCCAAAGGTCATTTTCCTCATCACACTAGTTAAAGTAAGTATCTCCATGGCTTTGACATTTTACCTTGGACCAGAGATAATGAGCCACATTGCTCTGTCCCACTTGCAGCCTCCCCACTTCATTTAAACCAGAGAGCCTGGGCGGTGGCAGCGCCCAACACGAGGCCACCCATCCTCAGCAGGGCCGTGTCCTCGAAAGCTCACGGGCCCACGCCCCGCTCCCTCCTCTGCACTGGGCAAAGAGCTCCGACCCGCTCCCGCCAGCATCGGCAGCCGAACTCACACTGACTTCTAAGAGGCAGAGAAACACCAGCTGTGCAATTAGCCCTTTGTTTTCCAACTTCATGGCTTCATCAACGCTTTCAGAGGCAAGATGGTACGCCTCTCTCAACATCTGACAGTGCTAAACACCAAAATTAATCTAGTTCATCTCAGCTAGAGAGCAACTTTCAGCTTATGAAAACTGTGACCAAAATAATCCATTTGCACACTAAGACATACATAAAATGGATTTTAAACTATGGACTGCTTTAATGCAAGGCATTTAAAAACCGCCATGAAAATGCAGCACAGGTTGAGAGTCCAAATCACTTAAAAACTGAGCGTGCAGAGGGAGTCCTGATTTTGGACGATAAGAAACGTTCATGAACACTTCCCAGCTCTGGCCCACCAGCCTAGGAGCAAGCACATCACACAGATAGCTGGAATCCAACTCAGATTCCTGTATCACAAAAGAAGTTGGTCAGATTCCTTCCGCTCTTACACTAAACATGTGGTTTTAATCTCAGAATGACAAGCCACATTGCTTTTTTGAATAGCCAAGCATGAAAAACTTTTTATCATCTTCCACCACGTTTAATACTTAAAAAAAAAAAAAGTTTAAACCCCAGACTTTCATTGTTTTTCTCATTAGAGAAAACAGGTTTCATATGCAGTATGGATTTCGGCCAAATTTTGAAACACACATCACATTTTTCGTACTGGTGGAATATAGTGTATTTTGGGTAAAAAACGAGTAACTTTTTTGTCAAATTGCACACAAAGTACCCAGAAGTTTTTAGGTTTTTTAGGGAGCTAACATGCATATTGTTTTTTCCTTTACTTTTTTGATATGGCCTACATTCAGAAATGTCTTGCAAATAAGCCTTAAAAAAAAAAAAAAAAGGAAAACAAAACCAAAGGAAATCAACCCTAATAAATAAAATAAAATACATTAAAATAAAGTTACAGTACATCATGTCTCCTAGAAGTCCCATCGCACCAAAGGATCCTTTCCAAGGTTCATAAATAATGGATTTGAAATGCTTCTCGGCACCGAGGGCGGCAAAGCAGCAGCAGCAGCTGGTCGAGGTTCAGGCTATTGAGCCGCTTCTCTCCGCTCTACCTGCGCCTCCGGCGTTTGCCCGGTTTCTGAGCCCCTGAAGCAGGTCCGCCACGAACGCGCCCTGTCCCTCTCGCCCGAAGCGCTCCGCGAGCGTGACCTGCAGCGAGACAGAGCAGAGGGCAGCCCGTCAGGCGGCGGCCGGGGCCGGCAGCCCCGCGGGCGCGGCGCCGGGTCCGTACCTGGCTAGGCGGAGTTGGAGGCGCCCCGCAGGCGCGGGCCGTGCGGCGCCGCCAGGTGCTGCTGCTTCTGCCGGGTGGAGCGCACGGCCAGGATGGCCTGGCGGTTCTTGTACTGCACCATCTGCAGCGTGATCGCCGCGTTCCAGCCCTGCTCCTGCGCGCACCGAAAGTCGATCTCCTTCCCCTCGGCCATCACCACCGTGAAGTACACGTACTTGCCCTTCCGCTCCACGCAGTCCACCGTCTTCATGTTGGAGAAGTGCAGCTCCTTGATCTTGGCCGCCGGCTCGGCCGGCGGTGCCGGCTGCTGCTGCTGTTGCTGCGGCGGCGGAGGGTGCTTGGGGGGAATGAGGAGCAGCCCCTCCTCGGTGAGGATACAGCGCTTCTTCTTCCAGAGCTGCAGCAGCCCGTCGCTCCTCTTCTCCAGCATGCCCTCCTTCACCGCCTTACAGCCGCTCTCCAGCATCCTTCTGGCAGGGTTAGACGGCCTCCGCCCGCAGGGGCTGGGCTCGGGGGGCAGCCGGCACCAGCCGAGCACTCTCCGCCGGGCGCCGGCTCCGAGGCGGAGGGCGG